>CM074289.1:17799479-18184479 GCA_037194245.1 Opsariichthys bidens | reverse complement strand
GGCAGCTCTGGGGTGGGGTGGACCGGAGGATCCGGTTTCGCCGGGAGAGAAACACACAGTGGTTCACCGCCTCTCCGCTCACTCTACACCGCATGCTGTTCCGGCACACAGCGCGCTGATCTCGAGGACTCTGACCAATGAGACACACTGTGCCATCTCTTCTCTGTTATGGTAAGCCATATTCCTCACACTCATGGCAACGGATGCAGACTAGAAGCATTGGTGGTCCATTTATTAATAACTTCAGTCATTCTTAACTATGAACAATTATTGAACGGTAAAATAAACACGAGAACACTAGGGCTAGTTATCACATGAGGAAGTTGTCTCATGGGCTGTATCTTGAAGGAGTAGAGTCTAAAGTCCAATTAAACAAATGATTGATTTTCTAGCATTTTTGGGGATCTCATTCTGTCCTCCAAAGCTAAAATTACACTATCTTCATTTAAAAAACAAAAACAAAAAAAAAACTGTAACCAAGTCAATACAACAATAACACATGGGCATCTGTATATTGAGGAAGTATTGAACTCTGTCAGGTTTTTTTTTTTTTTTTTTTTTTTTTTTTTTACTTTGTAGCTACAGTTGTTTTTAATTAAAGTACCAAGTATTTGTTGGTTGTTTTACTGTTTTAATTTAGCTGTAAAGCCTATGCTGTTTAATGGCAGTGCGGCAACATGTTCCACTATGTGATCAATATTGTTTTATTGTCTTATGGGGAAATGTTCAAAAGCAAATATTGTTTGCAGTTGTATGAAGGAGTCTGTTTGTTCAGGTGAGTTATCATGAGCCTTGTAATAAGGAAGATTTGATCAGTCACTTCTGAAACTTATCTTAGTGAATTACACACTTCGGGTTGGTAAGATTTTAGAAAGATGTTTTTGAAAGAAGCCTCTTATATGCTGCATTTTTGCGATAAAATTACAGTAGAAGTACAGTAATATTGTGAAATGTTATTACAATTTAAAACAACTTTTGTATTTGAATATATTTTAAAATGTAATTTGCTAAATGTTCTGTGATGCAAAGCTGAATTTTCAGCATCAATGTGTCACATGATCCTTCACAGATCATTCTATTATGAAGATTTAATGCGCAAGAAACGGTTGTGCTGCTTCATATTTTTTGTGTAAACAGTGATACATTTTTTTCAGGGGTCTTTAGTGAATAGAAAGTACAAGAACCGCTTTTGTTTGAAAAATAAATGTTGTAATATTTTTCATTTCTGTAAATTTTGATCAATTGAATGCATTCTTGACGAATAAAATCATTAATTACCTGAAAAATAAAAAAAAATCTTGTTGACCTTAAACTACCGTTTTATATTTTAACCGTTGGGCAGTCTGCCAAACTGAATCTGCTTCCTCTGCACTAACAGAATGATGGGTGTTGCGCAAAGCATAGGATGTAACATTAGTTAAAATAGTCATTTCATTTTTAATAGGTACTTGGTGAATTCAGCTGCTGTGTGTCTAGACCTCAAACTCCTTTGGACATTGAATAGCAGCTTTAAATCAGAACTCAATTTTAATTTCAGTCGCCTCTCATTTTGTCATACTGATGTGCTTGTAATAGTAATGCAGTGTCTTATTATTAGACTTGGGCTCTCTGATTATTTCATTTTCTCTCTCACTAATGCCTGCTTTCTCTCATACACACACATTCACGCTTATTAATATGAACAACAATTTCCTGGGCTATCCTGGGTTTGGAATATCGGAAGCGTTTGCAGCCGTCTGTAGGTGTTTATCATACAGTACGCGGCACCGAAACAAATCAGTGCTAATTCCCTGACAATACTGGCATGCAAATTCAAGGCTTATCTAAATCTTCTAATCTAAAATGGAGACTGAAGGTGAAAAGTGTGTGATTTCTGCACTTCTACAGTAGCAGCAGCAAAACAAGACTGACTCAACCAATTGCTTGAGTTTGAAGCAGAACTGCCTGCTTGTCCAAAAACAATGTAGTTTTGCCGTCCAATTTAGTGTCGTTAGTGCTGCGGAGATTTCACACTTTCTGAGGGATAGTCCACCCAACTTTTTGTCCATACGTTGAAAATCAGGGGGATCCATTTCAGTGATGTTTTGGACTCGAATCAGTTTATGAACGAAAACATTCTTCAGTATATCTTCTTTTTTGGTCCACAGAAAAAAAAGTCATACAGGTATGGGTAAATGATGACAAACTTTTCATTTTGTGGTGAGCTAACACTTTAAGTTCAATTACTTTGTGCAACATACACTGGAATGCTCATATTTATCTGCAATTCCTTTGAGCCACAAAACCAGTATGTTGTAGATCTCCCTCTTGCTTCCAGAAGAAGAATCTGGTGTCCATTTCATGTTAAAAAGCTGTCACTATAGCCCTGCCATCCTGTTGAGGAGATTGCTATGGTGACTAGGTGTCCTCAACTATGTGATCTCTATGGCAATGAGCGGTCCTGCTGTTTTGGGCTGAAAGAAGCATTTGGCCGATTGAGGCCTGCCACAAAGCTTTAATAAAGAGAAGAAAATTAAAAAAATCAGGCCGACGTTTTACACTGCATTGCTAGTAAATATTATTTTTAGCTTGAGTTCATGTCTGGTTCATGTCTATTAATGTGAAAGCCTTTTTGCATAAATAAGCATTTATTTATGCAGTATCATGTGATTAATTGGGCTGTATTTGAAATTGCACACTACATGTTGATACGTATATAATGCTTTCTATTTTTAACAATACGTGATGGTAGTTACATTTTCGCCCAGACATGTAAATTATGCCATCGTTTACTGACCTTTATGTCGTTTTTAAAACTGTATGACTTTCTTTCCTCTGCGGAACATAAACAAGGATATTTTGAAGAACTTTTGGAGCCGAACAACAATGGACCTCATTGACTTCCATTGTATAGACATTTATCAGAGTATCTTAAACAAGGGTGAGTAAATGAGGACAGATTTTTCATTTTTGGGTGAACTATCCCTTAAATTCTGTGACCAAGTTAGTGTAGAAATGTCTTTGCGTACTGCTAGTCCGAGCATTTTAATTCAAGTTTGTGTTAACGTTTTGCAATCGCATCAAATAGTGACTCAAGAAAGATGGTAAAATGATATTACTTGCATTCATTCACCATGTTGGAAATGGAGGATATCTGGAACTCTCCTCTGGTGGAGTCAAGAGCCACTTGTTACAAATGGGCAGGAATTACTGTTCCTGCTGCTCTGTTAAAGAGCATATT
Organism: Opsariichthys bidens; assembly: GCA_037194245.1. Classification (NCBI taxonomy): domain Eukaryota; kingdom Metazoa; phylum Chordata; class Actinopteri; order Cypriniformes; family Xenocyprididae; genus Opsariichthys; species Opsariichthys bidens. The sequence goes on along the minus strand of CM074289.1, from coordinate 18,181,259 downwards.
TGTGTTTTATAAAGATTTCAGGGTTGAGAACATTTTTATGAACAAGTGTCCTTCAATTGTGGCTAAAATGTGGGAATCATGTGTGGCTAGTGGCTGCGTGGTAAACCATGATCTGTCAGCATTCATTCTGCACATTTAAATATGTTTCTTTTTAGGATTCATTCTTCCATACACCCAGTCTAATCTGCTGTTCAAACAAGTCGGTTATGTACATCGCAATTCGTTATGTGCTGCATTGAAACATTTGTGGCTTGTTTGGGAGGGAGGTCTGAATGAAGGAGCCATAAATACTGTCCTTCTAAGACTGCATGGAATGAAGACAAGTGTCCTCTAATTTTCCTCCTCTGTGAGTTTTGAAGGCGTATTGTTCTTTTTTCTCTCTTTTTTTTCTTTGGACCATAAATATGAAGTGGCTTGAATTAAGAGGCAGCTGAATGTTGGGAACCTCAAGTTGAAGGGGGTGTAGATATTTGGTCTTAATGAGAGACTGTGGTAAGTTTTTTTAAAGTGCTGACATAATTTGAGATGCATTTTGTTGTTTTGGTTACAGAAGGAGTATGAATGGTGGTTGTGTATGAAGGGGCGTGTTTAAAGACAGGATTCTGTTAAGCTAACCTTAAATCAAATTTCTCTCTATTTGCATTCCCAAATGATGTCCAAGTGTTATTGTGAATGATTAAATAGAGCATGTTATTCCACAGAAAAAATGTTTGTCTTCATAATCTTAAAATAACTTGCTCTTCATTTAAAATGACTTCCACTGACGTCACCAACCCCATTCCTCCAACTGATGGTGTGATAATGTCACGTCTGAAAGAGCTAAACGAACATGAACGACACCAAACAGTGGTAATTACGAGTGGAAAACTCTGGATTTTCTTTGACCCTCAATTTGGGAGCATGTCAGAGAGAAAATATGATGGATGCAATGGAGTCTGTATTGATAATAAACATGATAGTGTTGTACAATTACAGTAGTATACAAATAGTATACAGTGATTCAGGTTACATCACCTTCATAAATTGAAAACATAAAGCAAGAACACACGCACATTCTTTATTGACCATTTTGTAGAAGTAGAGCCAAAAAATATTGCTGTATTTGTAGAAAAGGTACATTGCCATCTTGCTCTGACAAAAGTGACTTAAATGGACGTTTCATCATATTTACAAATTCCCAACTTCCCAGTATCACACAGGACAGATTTGACTAACAGTTCATTTCAATAGAGTTTGGCATTAGCGTGAAAAAAAATATATAATACAAATATATCAGGTAAAACAGTATAAATTAGATCCTTGATTAAAACCGTTTTTATCTTTTTTTGTTGTTGTTGCTTTTCTGTTTTTCATGTGTATAAGCTACAACAGGTAAGCATGTCAGCCGTGTGGACATATTATTCTAATTACTATAAAAGCATATTTTTCAGTGTTCCAGGTTGCTAGCTGTTTCAATGCTTCGCTATTGGAGCAAGCCAGTCTAAATCCAGTGTAATGAATTCCCGATAAAATCAAGACCTTGCTTTTTTTCTCATCAAACATCCTGTTCGATCGGAAATGTGTCACCAACAGATATAAAATGGGTTGTGAACACTGTTTCATGTCGAATGTTTCATGTAAAGTCAGACCATATGGTAGGTATGATCTGGGTCGTAAGAGATCCAACTTAATTAAGGGGAATGAGAATCACCTGAGGCCCAGAAGGACATCAAAGAGCCCTTTCTCTCTCTCTTCTGTCCTGCTTCTCTCTCTAAAGCACCCACATTCCCTGTTTTTTCTGCATTAAGTTGCTTCCGTCCCCTCAGCCCCTGCTGAAAAATCCAGCATAAACCAGCATGAATTCATGTTGGTCTACGCTGGTTCAGCAACCCTGGCTACAGCTGCGATAGTGCTGGTCTAGCTGGTGGACCAAGTCGTGCTGTTCTCAAGAAAAACCGAGCTGGTATTGCTGATCCACCAGCAACCCTTATCCCGTGCTGGTCCCAGCATGCAAAGCATACCTTATGCTGGTGACCAGCAATGCTGTATTTTTCAGCTGGGGCCTCTCTTCCCTCTTGAACATGAGCAACACCTGGAATTGCTTTCTCTGGTGTCCTCCCTCTAATGCAGCAGTGAAACAGCAGGGCTTGACATGGCTTGTGCATCTGTGGGCTCTCTTTTTCTCAAACTGGATATCCCACCTTGTTAAATTAGCTGGTTCAGACAGTTCCTCTTCAGAGACGTCTCTGCGACCCTCAAGGGAATGCTGATGACTTCTTTCAGTGGAGAAGAAGAGAACAGTAGATACAGGAATCATGAAAAAAACAACAGGCATTGGGGGCAGAATACTTGCAATAAATTATTTTACGCCAGTCGTTGTGATTCTGCAGTATTGCTTGGTTACACAATCCGAAGCATCCATTATTTATATAAGCATTGACAGTTTAAAGGAAAGTGGTGGATCAGGATTTTAGATCATTCTTTTAGAAAGAAAAATGTGAAGCTCTTTTATGTTTCTCCTTGCTTTTTTTCGTGTGTGTCAGGCTTGTCTTTGATGATGCTAGCTGTACTTTCACAGGGATATGGGCATGCAGCTGGTGCTGTCTAATTTAATGAGAGACCAACAGGAAGCCCGTGTCAGACACCCATGCCCTGTGGACACAGGAAGTGGTTTGATTAAGAGCGAAGTTGCAGTGAACAGCAACAGAGTGTGATAAGAGTGTTTCTCTTTATTTCTATTATTGTTAACATTAACAATTTGAGAACAAAGTGTAACAATTGTAATAATTTGCATTATATTAAATTGCAATAATAACGTGATATGAGCTAAGTGATCGTTAGATTTAATCACCATTGGCAGAGTGATTTATTGTAATGCTTTTTCTCGTAGTTGGTCAGAAAAAAAGTGGCACACATGTTACTTACTTGTTCAGATGCCATTTTCCTGTGAAGATTCATATTTTGGTCATGCTTCCAAGACGGAGAATCTGTGATTCCAAAGTATAGTATCCAGTAAGAATTAGATTCATTTGTGCCAAGGAGCCATGTCGATGCACAACCCACGTAAAGATGATAATTCCTCAAATAACTACAAATGCGGGTTTCAAACAGAGATGGCGACAAAGAGGCAAAACTCACGGATTACAGCTTCTGTCACCGTATACCTTTGATTTTGCAGACAAATGTTTTTTTAATAATTATAAGAAGTTTGTTAAAATGTCAAGAATTTAATTATTTTCAGGCTTTTCTTCTAAATTGTGATATTTGGACAGTTTAGAAATCCCCAAAATATAAAAATGAATTATAATTTAGGAACATGCCCATCATATAAGTGCTGTATTCAAGTAATTGTATGTGTTATGCTTGTGTAAAGCATGCACAGTGTTTCTGTGTTAAAGTTTGATACTCGGTGTAAGGCTCTTACTGCTGTCAGATACAAGGGTCAGCAAAAGCCTCTGAAAGCGCAAATTGCAAAAGGAGGAAAAAAACACACACCATTTCCTGACTGCACACCACAGCCAGATAGTATAACTGCAGCTGACTCTGCAGATGAAGGCTTGTGAAAGTAATTGACCTAATGTAAATGCGCTTGGTTCGCAAACAGGATGAATCTTGTACACACGCTAGAGCTTTTACTCTGATTAAGATCTGTGTGGAAGTTGTAATTAACAAGTTGGCATTAACAGTATTGCTGGAAAATGTTGTGAATGTAATGCTGTTTGTAAAAATGAAGTCTAATTTATTTCTGCTAGGAAATCTAGCTTAAGCTGGTTGCTGTGTTTTGGAACAAGGCATCTGCTGTTTAGTTGGTCTAATAGCTGATAGATCGTCTTAGACCAGCAACCAAGCCAACAACCTTTTGGTCATACTAGCTTCAGGGTGGTTTTATAGAACATGTTGGCTGGTCAACCAGTAAATGACCAGCTCATACCAGTTAGCGTGTTCCAAAACACGGCTGGATTTTCCGTCAGGGATGATTAAGTTGGACCACAGACTAGGCCAAAATCTAAAGAACAAACTGTTGTTTGGAAGATGGCAAATCACATCTATTAAAATAACAACCCTCTGTTTTAGAAGAGAAAATTGCAGTCTCCCTTTGTCATTTGTTTGAGGTTGTCAAGCCCCTCCTAACTTTCCTCAGTGTTGCTCAGCCATGTGTTTGGTCCGCGGTCTTGGCTCTGGTGTTGTATGGCATGGGCACAGCGGGGAGAATGAATTGCTGGCAGACTCATGCTGTGCTCGTCCTGGCTGCTGTACGAGTGAGCTGGAATAGCATAACATGGTGTGAGGCGTCTTTTGCACCACTCACGTGTGAGCTCTTAAATGAGATGAAGAGAAATAAAAGATTTGTCATCTTATATCACCACCTTGAGAGAGATTCAATTGCTAATTGTCATCAACTCTTGTTATACAGCAACTGATGCCCGTTGCTGTTGTATACATTATCTAATCGGTTGCAAAATTGGAAATGAATCCTGATGCAAAGTAAATAAGTCAGTAAGCAACTGAATAGATTATACGTGTAAAAAGCCAGTGCTCTCCGTCTACTGACCAAATGCGTAAACATTATGGGAAGCGTACTAGTCAGACGGGAATTAACTTTTGTTAGCTGAAGACCCAAGTTTGGGTTGAAGAAACGAAAGCTGCTGCTCTCCATTTGATGTTTTATTAACAAAGTTCGGGAGGAACAGAATCACATGATCTTGCTAATCATCTCATGACTCCAACACGCAGTCATTAATCAGCAATCAACACGTCTACCCAATCAACATGAGTGGAGACCTATATGTATTGACGCAGTCGACTCACCTGTTTTTTCGGACAGTTTTCAGCATCCCTCCACCACCCCGTCTCCTCACACTTGCCTGGTTACTTCCTAAACCAGAATACGGGGGGAGTACTCTGGGTTCGGGCCAAATTCTGAACTCGGAGCCCTGTCCTCGGACAGCACGCCATATATGCATACTAATTACTTTGATTATTTGTAAGTGTGAACTCGTGAAATTTGCTTGAGCTTATTTTGTGTATTAGATTGAAAGATCAGAGAAACCCATACATTAGCCCGCCCATAGACTCTCCCCTCGAAGAAATCAGGACAGAAGTGATTAAACGTGGACAAAAGAGATTTCCCTCATGTTCTTGGGATCCGATCGACCAAAACCCATCTTAATACCAGGTGTAAACAGGGCCTAAGTGAGTGAAAATAATTGAATGAATCAGTCAGTGTGTATAAGAAGAATGAACGAATGAAAGATACAGTTAGCCTCATAACTGTTGCATCTTAATACCCACAGACAGTCGTGTACAAAGTACAAACCACATCTGGGACTAATTAAACTCAATAAAAATGTCTCAAGTCATTTTAGTCAAACGTCTTCTAATGCTGGAGTGATACGCATTAACTTGTGGGTTAATTTCCATTTCCACTTCTTGTGAAGTGATGCATCCATGATCCCTTATTCCCAATGCCATTTGTAGTGTCTTTCAAACTTAAGTTTGAGCATGTTTGCTCCCTTTGAACTGGAATCTCCCTTAAGATTCCAGAATTCTCAAAGTCCACTTCGCAGGGCACTCATGGTGGAATGGACCTAAGAACCCTAAGTAACTGAATGAATCCATGAGTTAGTGAAAGAATGAATAAAAAAGTGATTAAACGACCTAGACCGTGAGTGAAAGAATGAATAAATCAAAGAATAAGTGATTGGGTAAATCAGTAAGTGAATGAGTATTTGAAGGAGTAAGTGAATGAATGGATGAGTCATTGTTTAAATAGGTGAGTGAGTGAGTGAATGAGTGAATTGATGGATGGATAGAGCGTTTTAATAATTGAGTGAGTTCATATTTGAGTGCCAGTCTCAGATAAATAGACATCCCCCCTCCTCAGCGCTGGTCTGTGTCCAACTCTCCTTGATACAGTCCAGTATTCACCACTAACATAACTAATCCTTTCATTAAATCAAGCCTCCCACTAACCTATAAAGAGCTAATTGTGTGGTGAGTCAGCACACACAAACACACACACACAAGCACTCACACATATTGAGAGATTCCTACATCTCTTTACGCTCTTTTTTTCACGTTGTATCTTTTACCACCACAGCTTTCCAGCTTGCTAACACAGTGTTCCTGTGTGTTCCTGTGATCACAGATACACATGTGTTTGTGACTGAGTGCATATGCACGTGTTTGCATGTGTGTATATCTATGAATGCTCTGCCTTTCGTGAGTGTTTGCTCAAACTTACAGTGCGGCTGTTCTTCCCCTATGTCAGATGTCAGGCATGTTCCCATCAGACTGCTTTTAACACACATCTCTTATTTTCACACATCAGTGATAGCACTGTTCTCCAGCACTGGAGCCGTCCCAGAATGCTTTGTTGGCTGCGCAGGTCCTGAATTTAGACCTTTAGGTCACTTTAAGATAAACATGGTATATTTGCAAATAAGATAGACTAACTTAAACCCTATTCCCGTCATGGTATGATAATGCAAAGCTATCAGTACTGATGTACTTTGAAGCCTGGCTGATTAACATACAGGAGACCTTCATCCACCTACGGATGTGGTTCTGCAGAACATAATCAATTTAATCTTCTTTTCTCTACCTTTTTCTAGATGAATCTGTGAAGATCAGAAGCTACACATGATGAAACATGCAGAACACTCTGAATAGATTAAGGAAGACACACAGATTGTCTAAAAACTCTTGGCAAACAACGTCTTGTTCTTTTCAACAACATTGGACTATTTCATGAAGTTAAAAGAAACGGATGGCAAATTTCTTTTTATGGACCATAGCCATTGACGTCTAATGGCAAAACCTTCAATGCATGGTTTTCTCTTTTGGGTCATTGGGGAGAGCTGTAGAATGGAGGATCCATTCCAGACATTCTCTCAAGGGTCTGTCATGCTGCCTCCAAGAAGAATGAGCAATTTTCACCAGATGGAGATATACGCATGTTGCGACTGAACTGGTCCAATGGTTCATTTGTCTGGACAGAGAACTAATAGTACCCTGAAGAAGAGGAAGTGGCCGTAACTTGACCCATGACAAAGTATGTGGCTGAAGAGCCAGGCTGAAGTTTAAAGAGTGGGTGAAATGGGAATCGACAGTAACGTTTTGAACAAAACTTGCTTTGTGGTCTGCACCTGGGAAATATGAGACTTTAGTCAACAGACAAAACACAAACAGTTCTTCTTCTTTTTAATCAAAGACATACGCTGGTGACTTCAACAAGCAGCTCTGCCGTGGGTAGCCTTTGGCTGATTTTTACGTCTCATTTTTGATGGTACGCAGAGATGCCCCAACTTTATTGAACTACGTTTTCCTACCCACCTTGTTGCTGAGGTTGTCAGTTGTGATGCTGCGCAGGGGTCTGCTGGCCTGGCTCTCACGTGTGGGTGTTCTGTTAGTGGTGGTGTGCTGTTGCCTTTCCCTTCTTTATGTCATCACTTGCAGCCCCCACGCTGATGAGCCCATGGCTGGGCAACCCCTGCCCAGGGCTGGAGGCATGGCTATTGCAGGGGGTCCAAGCAGGCCAGGTGGTGTTGGAGGTGCCCCCATTGGCCCTGCTGGGCGGGAAGGGTTCCAGGCCCTGCTTCAAGAGCGGGAAGAGCAGCACCGGCAGCATATTGCCAGCTTGAAAAAACAAATTGCTCAACTTAAAGAGGCTCTCCAGGAACGGAGTGAAAAACTTAAGGGCATGCAGGACTCTGTGGAGAAGATGGCTGGGAGAGGCACGGGGGGTGACGTGGCTGACGACCGCAGTCACAGCGACCTGCAGGAGTTTCTACGTAGCCAGCTGAGTCGGGCAGAGGTACACAGTGGTGTGCGAATTCCAAGCGAGTACGCTGTCGTGCCCTTCGAGAGCTTCACCTTACAACGTGTTTACCAGCTGGAAATGGGGTTGACCCGTCACCCCGAGGAGAAGCCAGTGAGGAAGGACCGCAGGGATGAGCTGGGGGAGGTGGTGGAGAGTGCGCTGCACAGCCTCAATGCACCAAATCAAGGTGGAGACAAAATGAAAGCCAGTAAAGTCTACACACCATCAGACTTTATCGAAGGTAAGAAGCTACCTACAGTTCAAGTTACACTCAAACGATTGCCAATCTGTAAATGTTAAAATGCTGACCGCTTCAAAAGTATAGCCACAAGATGTAAACAAAATGTGTTAACATGATTTTAGTGTTATATGGTGTAAGTTAAGACTTTTAAGGATTTTGGAAGCCTGTTTGGAAACATTATTAATGCTATTCCATTTAGTGCTGCTAGTTAGAGATGACAAACTTAACGGTACCTTAAGCAATCTCTGTATGTCTCTCGACCATTTATTTATCTTTAGAGCTTGTTGGACACATTTGGAAACAATCTGCCAAAGTTATCTTTGAAGGAAGTTGTATGCTGTCTATCTTGCATCTTAGAAACGCATCAGTAAAACAATTGAGCATCCTGTAGCAGCAGGCTAACATGCTAAAGTCCGGATATCCTGGTGATGACTCTAGGAAATGAACACAGCTATTTTATATCCAGATCTGTGTCATCTCTGCCATTTCCTCTAGAGAGAAGTGATGCATCTCAGTGGTTATAGACTTCACAGGAAATGGATTATTCATGTTGCTATGCACCTTGTTTGGTCATAAATAACTGTTATGCACTTGAAACTGAAATGTTAAAAATGAACTATGGTGCATTTTGCAAACTTTCAAGATCAAGTAGGTAGAATGATCCAGTTAGCTAAAATGAAATCAGGGATTAGATTTACCAGAACCTCACATTCCTGCCTAAAAGACCAGCTTAGAATTCTCATGCTAGTTTATACTGGTTTGATGCTAGTCTAGCTGGTGTTTATTTTTTATTTTTTTTATTTTTTACCACTGAAAAGGTCATTTGGTACATCTTTAAATAGAAGACCATTTCTTGTCAAGTTGAGCTCTTTTTTCCGACTGTATAATTGAATAGAACTACTCTACTTCACATCAACAATGGAGAGCTTGTGAAGAATTCAAAGAGAGTCAAGGCCAAGTCTTAGCCATGCAGAGGCCCTGCCTGCAATAACTAACAACCCAGTGTCCAGACACAATGTCAATTTACCCAGCTGTCTTGCTAACACTGAACAAGACTGAATAATATTGTTGGACATTCTAAAAATATATTTTGTCCTGAAAAAACACAGGAAGCTTGACCATTACACCCAAAATGGTGCTTTAGCAAATAGGAATGTTTACAGAAAGCGTATCTTTTCTACCCACAAAATAACTCTCCCACCCCGTCCCTCAAGGGATACATGTATCTCTCTCATTATCCTGTGCCGTTATCTCTGTTGGCTAACTGTATATAGTGCTCCTTTACCCAGACCCATTTTGTGGTGACACGATCCAATTTAGAGAGGGAAAGATATCCCAGGTCTTGCTAAAAGTGCAATTTTACCCTGAGCTAATGTTACCAATGTTTGGTAACTCACGTGATTATGTTGAGCGAAGAAATGTTTTGTCTTATTTACTGTAGCTAATTTTTCACCGAGGTGGAGTTGAGCCTGCGGGTTATGCTTTGATGTCTTTGGTGTTAGCTTGTATTGATTCAGATAGCTTCCTTAATGGCCCTGCTTTTCCCATAAATGCATTTTATGTGTGGAATGGAAAGGGCTGAACATGATAATTTTTCCATTTTGCTAGTTTGCTAAGGCAGAGATCACTTTTGCAACTTTGGGTTGGGGATTTGGAGAAACTTGATGCTGTACAGTGCAGAACCCTCTAAATAGTTTATTTGGATAATTTTCAGAAGTATTAAAGTATGTTACCCAATCCTCAGATGACCTGGTGCCCTTGCCATCTCAACATCTACCCAGATGTTTCTTCTGAAATTCCTTGTCATAATTCCACATCTTTGCATAGCTTAGATAATTTGATCGTCAAAGAATTTTATGAGAAATGTTTGCAGCACCTTTTTTTCTTGTGAGCAGACTTCAATGAGCATATCCAAAGTATGTTCTCCATTCAATTTAAGATATTAAGAAGATATCATTTGATACTCATATCCAATACGTCTAGTTAGTTCTATGTCAGACTTAATGTCAATATTTGATTTTCTATGTTGTTTCTCAATTATGAATTTTCATATATTCCAATAGGAAATAAAAAATGACATTACAATAAAAAAGAATTATAATATCTCAATTACATTCCCATTCACTAAGTGTTTGAAAGCTAAAATATAAAAAAAAAATTCAAATACCTTTCATACTAAAATATTTTATAAATTCATCGAAAAAAATGTGGGAACAACTGAAACCACACATACTCAAAACATACTCTTGAGTGCCCTTATAATAATGTTAAGATAAAATTTGATGTATAGATATTTCATGATAATTATATTTAATCGCATAGAGTAGGAAAAGGCTGCATTATAGCTTGAGCTTTGTGGTTCCTTCTCATAAAAAGCTACATTAGCTTATCTAACTTAATTAGAATATTCCAAATTTATTAACATTAGAACAAGGTTAACAAGAAATTCATGCACATGAACATATACACAAGGGGTTTTTTTCCCATGAGAAGTTCTCCTTTGTGTGTAAATATGAAATAATCCATGCAATTGTTAGTTAATGAGACCCACTGTCTCCAGAGTTTCAGAAGAGAACATAAAAATGTCCTCGAATTTGACAAGTAAGAAACATAGAGAGACAAAAGTATTTATGAAAGAGCAACCAATGAGCAATAAAATGTTACTTTCCTCAGGATTTTTCAGTCAAGAGATTTGTGACGGTCTTTTGAATGCCTGCATTTACAATCTTGATGTGTGTGTCTTCCTACATGTTTGTGTGTTTATCTTTATAGTATTTGTCCTTGAGCTTGTCTTTTAGTTTTCTTTGAATTTTGCTTTGCTTTGCTTGTGTGTGTGTGTGTGTCCATGTGGGTGTTCGGGAAAATGGTTCCTTTTCTTCGCTGTTCTCAATGTCTTCTCATCTCTGCAGGCATAGCGCGCACTGAAAAGGACAAGGGCACGCTGTACGAGCTGACCTTCCGTGGCGAGCAGAAACAAGAGTTCCGCAGGCTGGTTCTCTTCCGCCCCTTCGGCCCCCTCGTGAAAGTGAAAAGTGAGCTTGTGGAAACGGCCAACATGCCCATTAACATTGTGCTGCCTCTGTCCCAGAGAGCCGACAAATTCAAACAGTTTATGCACAACTTCAGGTGACACCTCTCATTCTTTTTGTTCTCTGTTATGATCTGTTATTTATCATCTATGTCCCCTTATTTCTATTCTCATATTCATACATATCTTCCTGGTGCTTTCCATAAATAAGGAATACTTTGCTTATTTGCATGTTGCATGCAAACCTAATATTGCACAAATTACCCAATTACACAAAACGCCTTTAATAGACTCTTTGTACAACATGACTGGAAGACAAGTAAATAATTTTATTCCATTTTCACAAATTTTACACAAACCATAGTTTTGAAAATGACCAAATGTTTCTGAAATTTATAGGAAATATAATTTCCCATTAACATCTGTTCCCAGACTAGCTTACCCATACTGAGTTTGTAGTATTTTAATATATATATATATATATATATATTTATATATTAAATATATTTTTATATTTTTATAATTTTTATAATATATTTATTTAATTTTGATGTTTATTTACTGTTTGTTAAACACTTAGAGGAAAGATATAAAGAATCTTAATGGGTTCTGTCAGGCGCTTCATGTAGAACCTTTTTAGGGGTTCTTGTCATGGGATAATTTTATGGATTTAGTATTAATTGATTTTAATAGATTTTGAATGGCTTTATCACTAGAAAAAAAAAAATTAACCATTAAACACGAAAGTAATATGCGATAATTTAAAGTCCCGCTGTAGTCAATTATTTGATGCCTTAAAACTCATCTTTGATCAACAAAATTACATATTTAACTTTTTTTCTTGTGAAAATAATTTCTTCATGCCTTAAAATAACTTGAATGTAACTCCACACCATTGCTTCATTTAGTATACGAGGAGCCATGAATATGCAAATTAGTCCCGCCTCCACTCAATCACACATGCTCAGAATGCCTGATACACTTGCTCAAATTTACTGTAGATCCCGTAAGGTATATAATTCATCATAAGATCGTAACATGCACCATATACATTATTCACCTGGTATATTATTAAATGTACCTAATTTTTTAACCTGGCTTCTCTTGAGACCCCCCTGCTTCACAGCGCAGTTAATGATATGCTCCCGCCCCACATTGATGGGGTTGGTTATATTTAAGACTTAGAGAACAAGGGCAAATAGAGAAAATACTCACCAATGGTGTTGACTGATGAATTTGCACATGGTTTGTCTTAAAGCATATTAAAAACACCACATAGACATATAAAAAACATCAAAAACTCGATTTTTGGCATAAAATGTTTTTTAAAGGGGCCGTGAACTGCCTTTTTTTTTAATTTAATAATGTTCTCTGAGGTCCACTTATGATTTCATCAAGAAAAAAAATATCGTAATTTAGAAGTAAATTCCATCTTGTTTGTAACCCTCTCTTTCGAGCTGCATTCAAGACTTGGAAGTAAACGCCCACTGCAATGATTGGGTAACAGTTTTGCATATTCAAATTATTTTTTAAGTCCCTGCCAATACACATTTAGAATTGCTTTGAAAACTGATGTTGAAATATAACTCAACACGTCTGCCAACAATGTGAAATATTCATGCATATTACATATGTTTTATAAGTCTTGGTAAATAAAGTTTAAGACCGTTATAATTGAAAGGATAACTTGCGGTGTTTTGTGTTGGAATTATGAACTAATGTACCATTGCTTGTCACATTGTCGTTCTTATATGCTTTTCATAGTTCATGCTTTTCAATCAAGTGAAAAAAAATTATATATTGTCATTTACAGGGTTTGAAACAAGTTGTAAACAAAAGATGTCGCTCACTGCGAGTGGCTTAGATAAAAACAATTACAAAAGAAGCGTTTTCTATGTGCTGTCTTCCGTATCCAATAATTATCCAACGCATTAACCCGATAAATGCTGAAGCAAAGGAAAGAACAAACAGAAAATCACAACTATCACAACAGTTTCACAACATATTCAGTATATTAGCACTGCTGCAATATAAATCGTCAGCACATCTCAAACGATCTGTATCAGACAAAGCAATCCTGAAGCATTGTTAAAACACTGTTACACACACTAATGTGTGGCGACATTATTAGCGTTGGATCCAATATTGTCAACACTGCATCGTCTTTTATTTTCAGTCTCTCAAAAGTCTGCGTCGAACTAACTTGTTTAGAAAACACGACAAACAAAAAATGAAGCGAATGGAATTTATCCATGCTTTCTTAATGTTAGAATGCGTTTTTCCACAACTTGCCATTTCAAAATGTAATCCCCACAGGCATCTCTATCATTTTGTTGCTGGAGTAATCATGTGTTTGTGTCTCTCTTGTGTTTACTACACCATGACATGCGTGGATCGGTGGGCGGGGCTACAGAGGCAATGACGCAAAAGTAGGATATTCTTCTACAGAGGCAGATTTTCGTTGCACTGTGATGAAATAATGCGACAAAATAATAAAAAAAAAAGTAATTTCTGAGCTTGCTTTCAATAAAAGTTTTTGGACTAATGAGGAAGTTTTAGGTTCTGAAACTATTTTTCTAGTACAGTGACCTCTTATGTGCCCAAAAAATCATAACCGACGCAAGCTGATTGGCCTCTGTTGATCCTGCAGCCAATGAGATTGTTTGCTCATTATTTAAAGAGTCTTATTCAGTGTTCTCTGTGGGCCACTCCTGCAGCGTGCTATCAGAGTCCCTCCACCTCCCCCAGCTCCACCTGCCTAGATATTTATTTATGTCTATTTATGCAGCAGCAGTAGCATTTCTTACACAGACTCACTTTTGTGAGCATGTATCTATTAGCAGTAGCAAGTTCATGCAGCAGCAATAATCAACAGCAGCAGTAGAGTATCAAATCTAGTCTGCCAAGACTAAATATGTTAACATTGCCATATTCATTAACTTGTTGTTGTCATATTTGAAATGGCTTTTGGTCCTATTTTTAAAAATTCCTTCAGTCCCTTTCCTTCGTTCTGAGTCATTTTTCTCCAACCTTTACAGCCTGTTTTACATATAATTTCTGTTGGGTTTTTTTTTTAATTAGTGCCTCTGAGCAGTGTTTAAATAGTCTTATATTAGGCATTGAGCGAACACTTTGACCTCATTCTCGTTTCAGAGGCAGGAGAGGACAAACAAGGGGACTGCGGGTTATGATCACATACAGAATGAGCTCAATGCCAGCAGACCCATCAAACTAATTTGTTGTGGCATGTACATGGTAGCACAGCATATGTAGTGTTTGTACGGTACTCTCAAAACAAAAACAGCTTTTAGTTTTTTTTATGTCATCTTTATTTGCTCAGTTAAGTTATTTCAGTTAATATCATTTTGGTGTTTGAGTGATAATTTATGCATTTTTTTTTCTCCGAATTATACAAAGATATGGTACATTATTGCGGAGAAATGTGAGCTCCAGAGTGGGAAAACTAGGTTTGAATGTGGCACAGGCAATATGCCCATTCCATCTTCCATGCTTCTTTCCATACTTTTGTTATCAAGAAATGGCAAGAATAAAAGAAAAAGATGTCTCTTTCCCATTCAAGGTTTTTTCCATCAGGAATTAACCAACCACTAGTCTACTACTAACTATCAAACTTCATCACGTCACTCTTTAGAACTGAAGCGTCTCTGAAGTCTAGCCATGCCTTTATAGTGCATTGGACATAAAAAGATCATGTTCAGGATCTTTTCGAAACACTTGCCACACTTCTCTCAGAATGTGTCTGCTTCAGATCAGGAATTTGACGCCAGCACTGCAGTCCTTGTGTGTTGTGATCGCAGTGCCCTGTAGGGTGAGCTAGTCTTGTCAAAATCTGCAGAAGTGTCTTCATACATGCTTCTCTCAAGCACAATTTGTTCCCACTGAGCACATTGTTACATTTTGTTCATAATTATGTTACTTGTTTTTTTTTAAAACATATTTTTATGATGCATACTTTTTATTCACCTCTGGATCGTCCTCAGCACTTGACACACAGAGATACGAATCAATATGTATGAATCAATATATATCGAAGCCGTCGGTTTTACCATAACAATTCAAGCCGAGTTCTCATCCTTTAGAAGTGCTGCAAAGTGGATTTGCTTTCACAGCCCTGAAAACAGTGTGTTCTCGATAATGTCAACCACACAAACCCAGCTCTTCCAGGCCTCAGCTACAACTACAGCTTTTGAGGGTCAAAGCAGACGCAGATCATGGGATGCCGATGATCTTTATGTAATTTTGTTACAAACCTATGTAGGGGTGTTATGGAAGTAAGACTGGATTTGCTGATGACTCGTCTCGGCAGTTTAGAATTGATTCTTCCTTTTAGGAGACAATAACTTCATTTGTGGTGCTCTTTGATTTTAAAAGCTTTGTAGACCTTTTTATAAATAGCAATATATGTATCTGTTAAGCAGATATTATATTTGTCCTCCTCTGTTTTCTTTCTCAGTTTTCAGTCAATGTTCCTTTTGAGCTGGTACAGCTGGAGATTGTCCAGCTGAGTGCTGACCTCAGTGTGTGTGTTTGTTTCTGTTACTGTGTATGTCTACAGAGAGGTGTGTGTGAAGCAGGATGGGCGGGTGCACCTTACCGTGGTTTACTTTGGAAGAGACCAGATGAATGAAGTCAAAGGAACCTTGGAGAACACATCAAGGTATGGCGTGTTAATGTACTATATGTGTGTGCAAAGTATACATAGGATCAGATAAGGCTGAGGTTAAGGCTGAGAAATACAGTTAAATAAAAAAGGAACCTGAGGGTGTCATAAGTTCCTTCCAGTATGAATCCTCAATGCATTATGGGTATTGTCTGAACTGTTGGTCTTCAAATGAACACACTCAGTTTCTGCTATCAGAAAGGCTACATGGACAGAAACCAGTGTTAACCAACATAAATAATTCCTTTAATTTATAGATCAAGCAAGACTTAAAATGCCCATCTTCATGAATATATTAAAATGCTGAACGAGTTGTATTAATAAAAGATGATGATGATATACTAGTAATTATCAAATGCACAGAGTCAGCTAGAATTTTTATGAGATATATGCATACATTTTTGAGTGGTGTTAAATATATGTAATATAATTATAATGTTATATCAGATTACATTATACCTTGTATATATATATATAACATTATAATAGATATTGTAATAAATATAAATAAAGACATGTAAAACAAATATATGTGTTAGCTCTGTCAGCTGCCGATGCAATTGACGCTATGAAAAATACATCCCGGAGCAAAGAGGACACTGACAATGCGTCGACAGACAAGACAGAGCAGGTTACTTTTGATATGAAATAGTTCCATATTTAAAATATTCTAATTTTTTTAATAAGTTTAAACAGTAAATACTGTATAGTGTCTCTTTAATGTGTCGTGACAGATCGCTGTAGCTCCTTCAAGCGGCTCGTGAACCAACCATCTCTTCATACTAGTTCATTTATAGCATCAAATAAACATGAATGGACATCAGAAGGAATGTTGTTTCAAGCACGGAAAGACGCGAGTACACAATTTTTCAAGCTCAAGTTCACTAACTTTGTCGGACAAAATGGCGGATTGGGGGTCATGTTTGGTTAGATCGCCTGTCAATCAAACTGCGGGCGAAAGGTCAATTCTTTACCAGCAGATGGCAGCCTTCCTCATTGTCACACTCCATTTCCCAGAACTCTGTGCTCATTATTATTTTATCAGTTTCACCTGTGTCTTGTTTAAATGATTAAACAAGCAATTAAAAATTCTTCTTGGTCAAACTAAATATTATTACATTATATTATTTTATATGATCAATTAATTATATTATATTATAAAGTGCTATCAATTGATTAAAAAATATCACTAATAAATCATACATTTTTACTTAACTTAATAATAATAATAATAATAATAATAATAATAAAAAAAAAAATATATATATATATATATATATATATATATAAATTATAAAATGTATTTGTCTAATTGCAGTGGCACACAGTCCTCCGAACCTGCGGGTAGCTGCGCTCTCATGATTACAGATTGCAGTGACTCTGACCTCCATCCAGTGTGAAAATAACAGGTCACTTCAGAAGCTGCTCGCAGGCAGATGAAATCAACGGAGCAGTAGATTGCCTGGAATTCAGCCAGGGTCATGCTGGAAACCTCCCTGCATTGCAGCGGATAAGATATCTCTCAATTCACAGGAAGAAAATGACTTTTCTCTTTATGCAGAAGCATTGACATGTGACTGGACACATTGGTTTTCAGATCTATTTTCTTTGACCAGGCTGTTCCCATATGCAGGGACACTTTTGGAGTGTAAGTGTTTGAGGACTGGGAAACTGGGAAAGCAATCATAGCCTTGTACCTTTCAGGATAGGGGAGGGCCAATAATCAGCACAGCTATTGTTCGTTCTGTGGGAATTCATTGGCTTCTCTCAAGTCCAGAAATCAAGGTAGCTTAATTCTTTCTGTACTTCAGACTAAGTGGATTCTCCACAATTTCCTTGTTATGCATTCCAGCTCTCTTCCTGACATCTAGAGCTAATAATATTGTTTGTAAGTTTGTAATTTCCCAGCAGTCCTGAATGCTTATATCTTCAATTCTTAAAGGAATTTCCCAGTATTCCATAATCATTGCAAAAATCACTTTAATCTGTCATTAGTTAGCGTTTTAACATCTAGCCATAGCAGTTGAACATCTTGAACATCAATTTCAGTGTGCTGGTTAAAAATTGAATGTCATTTGATTTTGCCGTCTAAGATTCTAGCTGATCAAAATTAGCATTCTGAGGGAGTAAGCATTTGTAAATGTATTGCTGCAGTAGATAATGCATCATATCATAAACAAGATGAATGACTATAAATCCATAAATCAAACTCACTTGGAGTTGTAATGCCCACAAGTTTTGACATGATTTTTCCACACATCATTTTTGTGATTTATGTCCATGTATGTGGGCAGA
This sequence comes from Opsariichthys bidens, assembly GCA_037194245.1. NCBI lineage: Eukaryota > Metazoa > Chordata > Actinopteri > Cypriniformes > Xenocyprididae > Opsariichthys > Opsariichthys bidens. Next base: position 18,163,213 of record CM074289.1, on the reverse strand, counting down.
GAAAAATCATTGAGAAGAGGAAAATTGCTCGCAGTTGCTATTAACTTCATTTTGCACACACTCCACTACAGTATCTGACAGTTTCTGCAACTTTATGCTGCATTGGCTGACTGATCATTTGCATAAAGTTGAGCTTGACTTTGTCACATAGCTGAAAAATCCCACATCACTTTCGTTTTTGTTGTCTTGAAACACCAACAACAGGTTGCTTTGTCACCACAAATTACTGTCAGTGTGAATGTCTCTTAAATAATCACTGTCTACACTGCAAACAAGCAAAATGTGCAGTTGTGCTGCAAGGAGTTATTATTCCATGTATTATTCCTACATGAACATTAAATTTATTGATTTTCACTATTTCCCTAGTTAGCTTTAGCACTTAGCCCTTATATAATTGGCAGAAAGTTCTTCCGAAATGAATTCCACTGCATTTGTCATAGTCTATGCATTGTGATCATCCAGTGACAGTAAAAACCTTGAGATGGAGACGTTCTCTTATATCTCAAACTCTTGAAGATGAAAACCTCTTGAAAAGCTTAAACAGCAACAGCAAGAAAATTAGTAAAATAAAAAAACAACATGAGTAAGTGATTCAAAAATGAAGAAAAGAAACACAGACATGCTGGCTCTCTTGAAGCTACACGCACACATTGCTGTTAAGAATTCTAGATCCTTCACTGCTAAGACCATCAGTGTTAGTCCTCACAGAAGTAGACGTGATATCCGTATCTGCCGGGCAAAGTGAATCAATGCACATGAATAATTTGTGTTCATTTGAGTAGGGGAAGAGAGGAGAGTGTAAGTAACACTGCATTATACAAACCTGGTTCATGTTAATATTGATGATGACACTTTGCATAATTTTACAGTCCTCGTACTGATAATGATAACCTCCATTTAACATAACCCTGAAGTGATCAGACAAATTTCCCTCCAGAATTTAGTTTAAAACTAAAGGCTAATATAATATATGTGTGTGTGTATATATATATATATATATATATATATATATATATATATATATATATATATATATACACACACATACATACACACATATATTATATTAGCTTTTAGTTTTAAACTAAACTGTTTTCTAGACAAACTCAGGTTAGGGTTTAGTCAATAGTGATTATATAAAAAGCAATAGAGATCTATATTATGTCCTCGTTAATTTAACTAAGTGAGCTTGTGCATGTCTATATGTGATTTTGCATCTCAAAGCTGAAGTGAAAGCAAAAATTAAATAATAAAAATACCATAGACCACCTTTGAAAACAAGGATCATACAGAGAAATATTTGGACTGTTTTTTTGGCTGACGGCGAATTGAATATCACATGCAGCATGCTGAAACGCCCCAGGCTCTGTTCCAAATCTGTTCCGCTAATGTGACTTAAATCAAATCTTGTTTGCCTGCTATTTGTAACTGCTCTAAATCTTCCCAACTAGTGGCTCTTGAACATTTTTTACCATTGCTAACAATGACTGGTTTTGAAGGCATTTATACACTGTGACTCCCATGGGTTGCAGCTGTTTTCATGGGTTATGAATCTCGGTCAGAGAAAGTAGGTGCTTTTTTTATTTCAGTCAGACATGCTGGCCTATATTTTGTATTGGGCCAATAAGAGCAGCGGGCAGCCACGTGTGACAGGTGCTTTACAAGCGTTTTTCTTAGTGTCTGAATGCTTGTGGCTGCAGTGTTGTATTGCTGGTTATGAATACCGTCTTTTCTGTTTCTTTGTGTCCTTATTAAAACTGGTTATGTTTGCATGATATGCCATATACTGGCACTAAACCAAAGTTGGAGATTTTTTATGTTTTTGAAAGAAAAATATACAATAAGGACAATAATATTGTGAAATATTATTACAGTTTAAAAGAACTGTTTTGAAGGCATGATCCTTCAGAAATCATTACAAACACTTTACTTAAAGCCTTTATGTATAATACATTATAAAGGTGTTCATGTAAATTATAATGCATTAAATATCTATAATTAGTTATAATTATTAAGTAAAATGCACTATAATATTTGCAGATTGCTTGTTACATCTGAAATTGGTTTATAATTGGACTGCATTATAATTTATAAAGGTGTAAGAACGAATAGATGAGTGTTATAATGCATTAATACTGTGGTTACATTGCAAACAATGGATTACAAGGCATAATTAATGCATTCAAATACTTTTATAATGTATTATACATATAAAGGCTATAGTACACTGAAGTATAGTTACCAAATCATTCTAATATGTAGATTTTTCTAAAATGCTCAAGAAACATTTATTATTATCAAAACAGTTGCCCTATGTAATATTTTTGTGGAAACCGTGATCATTTTTTTTTTTTTTGAGGATTCTCTGATGAATAAAAAAATTCAAAAGAACAGGATTTATTTAAAAAAGAAATGTTTTTAACATTATAAATGTTGACTTTTAAGTATTTTAATGCTTATTTCCTTAATAAAATATGAATTTCTTTCAAAGAAAAGTCCTACCCCAAACTCAAAATCTACATAATTTATGTTTATTAAAAATCTTTCTCAGGCCAAAAACTAGATATGGACCATCTCTCCATTAGAGTGGGGTGGATAATACTGTGGTGCTGCATTGTTAAGTGATTCAGTAATATAAAGGAAGTAGCTCTTCCTGTTCCTGCTGAAACAGCTGTATGGCTTTAATAGCAGGTATTATCTGCACTGTGTGTGGTGCCATTGAGCTTTTATATATCAGCTTGGCTCAAGCCCAGCACATTACACTTTAATCATATTGTGGGTGTCTGTGTCTATGTGGCTGATTGTCTTCATAGTCACATAGACTGCCTCAGTCATGCCTATTATTCCCTCTATCCCTGAGAACTGAAGCGGGTCACGCTGTAAAATCTGCGCCCGCCATCAATCACAACACATCTTTCAATACCGTCACAATCGACTTAATTTTTCTCCCCAACAGACAATAAAACGTATATTTAGTGCGGCTTAGTTTTGATGGTAATGTACTCTTTCTATTCATGTTGGATTCACATGGTTTTGAAAAGCTTTGATACCATTTTTATTAAAGAATTTAATGACTGTCAAAAGAATTTAAAGGCAGTATTATGCCTCATTACAAAGTCTTAATTTTGTCTTTGTGTTCTTCCAGGTTTTCATGCTTGAACGTTCAAAGAACATTATTTTTCACATATTTGCAGCACCTATTTTCCCAGTCTGTCAGTAACGCTCTGTTTAGTTTCTGTCTCTATGAAGTCTCTCCTTCTGAAAAGCTCACTTGTGTTCTGATTGGTCAGCTGGAACAGTGTGTTGTGATTGGTCAGCTGCTTTCATTGTGTTTGGGAAATGTACTAACTAACTCAACCAGACCCTTTATTTTGCTGGTGCTTAGGGTGGGAATTATTTAAATGAGGAATTAATTGACGCATTTGATGACGGAAGAAAACTCAAGACTACGGAGGCGTTTCAGGGAGTTCAGAAACAAGGCGTGCTGATATAGAGAATAACCCCCATTGGAGTGATTGTGTGCTTTGTAACTTCGCAGACCTTTTTCATGGTCAAACAGCAGCATTACAAACTTGTAAGAGTTTGTAAGAAAGTTGAAAATGTAAAAAAAAGGATAAAAAAGTCCTCCTATAAGGTAAAAAAATAAAGGTCAGATCATATTTTAAGAAACATTGATCTTGACACAGTCATGAAGGTCTGTAGATGCTTATGGTATTGTTTCCTGGTGATAAGGCATTGTTTCCAGTAAAACAGATGTTGTTGAAGAACAATGTATAATTGTTGGCTGTTTTGTTTTTAATGCTTGTCAATGAGAGAACTTTCCAGTGACAGTTATGTCTGGTTGCAGGGAGCTGAACTTCCGTAACTTCACTCTGATCCAGCTGAATGAGGAGTTTTCTCGGGGTCGAGGGCTGGATGTGGGCGCTCGTGCCTGGAAGGGAGGCAATGTCCTGCTTTTCTTTTGTGACGTGGACATCTTCTTCACGGCTGACTTCCTGAACACATGCCGTCTAAATGCTCAGCCCGGTGAGAGAACAGAGGAAGAACTATATTTATATATTACGTATTTAAAATACAAAATTTGAGTTACTGTATTTCATTACAGTTACATTTGAAATGGGTGGTAATCAGATTACAGTTACATCTGAAAAGTATTTTAGATTACCAAAGTGATTACTTTGAATTTTAATGTCATTTAAACAGCGATTGGTGATTCTCTGACTCTGACCGTCTGAAAAAGCGGAGTTACGTTTCATCAACATTTTAATACTTTTAAGAGAGATCATAAAAATGTTGTTATTTTTATTTAGTACTGTCCTGAACAAGACAAAATGACTGAATTAAAAAAAAAAAAAAAAGTCAACTGTCAACTTAACTGTCCTGTCATGACCTGATGATCCACGACTGTTTTCATGTTTTGTGATCGTTGTTTGTGAGTCATTTTATAATTCACTGGTCTCTGCAACTTTTTCTCACAATTTGTCTTTTTTCCTCTCACAATCTCACAATTGTGAGTTTGCATTTCACAATTCTTGACTTCTTTTTCTCAGAATTGCGAGATTTAAACTCACAATTGCAAGCTATAAAGTCAAAATTGGGAGATATAAACTTGCAATACTAACTTTGTTCTTGCAATTGTGAATTTAGTATGTGAGTTTATATCTCATAATTCTGACTTTATAACTCGCAATTCTGAGGGAAAAAGTCAGAATTGTGAGATAAAAACCTTTTTAGTGTTTGTTCCACACTTATTAGTATTCCAAAGTATTCTAAAGTATTTAGATTAAGTTACTAAACTTGAGTAATGTAACGAAATATGTTACAAATTACTTTTTAAAGCATGTATTTTGTAATCTGTAGTGAAATACATTTTAAAAGTAACATACCCAGACTTGTATATATATATATATATATATATATACACACACTTAAAAATGGCCAACATTGATGATAACAAGAAATGTTTCTTGAGCATCAAATCAGCATATTAGAATGATTTCTGAAAGATCATGTAACACAGAAGACTGAAGTAATGATGCTGAAAATTCAGCTTTGAATCATAGGAATAAATTATTTACCCCAATTATCGACCCAAAGCTTTTGACCAGTTGTGTAAATACATTTATATTGTTCCTGAGACTATATAATAGAGCTGATGACCATCTAATAAAGTGAGGAATATATGCAGTGTTCATAGCCAGCTGTGTGATGGCAATGTCTTACTCTGTCTTAGGAAAGAAAGTGTTTTACCCTGTTCTCTTCAGCCAGTACAACCCAGCTGTAATCTACGGCAGCCATGATCACATCCCCCCTGTGGAACAGCAGCTGGTAATGCAACTCATTTCATGAGGAGATTAAAATTCTTCATCAAGTTTGATGTGATTAATTGCCGCATTGTGATGGAACACACAATCATCACTGTGGTTTGGCATTGATATTCTGAACGTGTAGATAATAAAGAGCTTGATTAAATATACTGATAATGCAGAAAAGTGACATGAGGCTACGGGCCACAATTAAATTTTGCCACACCCACCAATGCTGATTGAGAAATTGAGAAAATCTATTCGCCCAAATATTTTTTAATGGCCATGACTATATATTTTGCAATATTTATATTCATAAAATGTATTTTATTTAGCTACTACCATGCGTATTAGTGACAAACAGGGACAAAACATATACAAGTTAGTTTCCATCTCTCTTAACTGCATTTGTTGCAATAAATAATAATGATAATAATCATCAAAAAGATTTTGTTCCTGACATATATTCGTTGCTTTGGTGGGTGAATGCAAGGACTACTGCACATTTGTGTTGCCACATATCTGGAGTCTTTTTAGTAGACTGTTTGTATGTTTATTTTAGTTACTGTACAGTTATTATAGTTTTTGCATTTAATTAGATTTTTTTTATTTTATTTTAATGTCTAGTTATGTTTTAGTTTATTTTCATAATATTTTAGCTTCAGTTTATTTGTTTTATATTTTAATTTTACTATGTTAAGGCTACCGAAGTTAAGTCTAACTGTTATCATTTTAAAAATATTTAACAGTGTCACATTTTTCAGCACAGTCTCGTGTTATGTAGTGGAAATTAATGTATTTTAATTTAGGTTTTCCAGTTATGTTTTTATATTTATATTCCATGAATAATAAAAAAAATGGTTTTGGTTTTTGTGAATGGTCCTGTATGCAATTTTTTGACTGTACTTGTAATGAATGGACGGTCAACGGCATGGGATCCAATCGCAGGCTTTTATTAAAAAACAGGTCATAACAGGCAGGGTCAAACACCAGCAAACAGCAATGTCGGAGGGTAGGCAGAGTCGTAAACGTTAAACAGGCAAAGTAGATCGAGGCAGGCAGCAAGAAAACAACAGTCCAGTAATACAAGGCAGTAAATCCGAAGGGCAGGCAGAGAACAAACGAATAACGTAAAACAGATAGGGTCAAAACAGGAAAGCAAACACGGGAAGAAATGCTCAGAAATGATTGCAAACAGACTTCGCAGTATTTGTGAGTGTGAGTGGTGCCTAAATAGTCCAGATAATGTGCTGCAGCTGGGGTAGCAATCAGTGCCAATGGTACAGGGTTTATGGGAAATGTAGTCTGCCTGAAATGAGTGAGTTGGTGTGTAGTGCGTTGTGGGAAGTGAAGTCCGGGAGTGAATGTGCATGTGTGTGTGTCTGTGTGAAAGTTCAAGGTGAAGTGCCCTCTAGTGGTTCTCACGGACACTGCAGCTGACGATCGTTACAGTACTAGAGCATAAAAATACCATAATATGTTTGCAGAGATTTTCAAAAAAACAATGCAACATCCAGTTTTTTACTACTACTACTTCTTTGAATGGGCATTCCAGGACTGAAAACTACAGTCGAGACGTTTCAGGGAGTTCAGAAACAGTGCTCAGTGATAGAGAGAATAATTCCCTCTGGAGTGACTTTGTGCTTTCTAACTTTCCAGACCTTTTCCATAGTCAAACAGCAACATCCCGTCCACTGCCGGTTTACCCAGTAGTATTTCCACACACGGAGCCATTAAAGCCAGCAAAAGAACAGGGTCAGAGATTGCAGATTCTACCAGACCTAAAAAGCTTTGTCAGCCATCTAAACAGCTCCATGTCCAGAGGCATATTAAAATGAAGATAAAAATTGGAGATGCGTTTGAGAGATGGCTCGTCGCTCTCTATTGTCAGCAGCGCACGTTTCTGTTGTGTGTCCTCAATCTGGCAACTCACATTATTGTCAAGTCTGAGGAGGCAGGGGGAAATGACTCAAATATTTTGAATTTGGACCGCATTACCCATTTCAACCACTAGCTATCAATATCACGTACTGGACCTTTTGAAACACTTGTTGAAATTCTTGTCAGATCACCATCATTTGTGTTTGTTATGTAGTTACTGGCAACTGGCTGTTTTATTTACTTACCAAATCATTTTTTTTGACACATTTAGCACTTGGCAAGTGTTAATATTGGACTGTGAATGAGACATAAGACTGTAGTAGACAGCTATAAAGGAGTATATTAGTGTTCATACTCATCAGGATTCATTCTTTTACAGATCCTTAAGAAAGATACTGGCTTTTGGAGGGACTTTGGCTTTGGAATGACCTGCCAATACAGATCCGATTTCATCAATATAGGTAAATGTTCTTTTAAAGGTCCTTTTGAATGTACAAAGCACTTGAAACACTTATGCAGAGGCAGTATGTAGAAGTAAAGTACATAAAATACAAATAATAATGCAATCTCAGAGAACACAACAGGCCCAACCTGTCTGAATAGAGTGGTTCTCATGACTTAACCGATTACTTGTGTGGACATGATACCTGGTACAACAAGAGCTGATGGTGATACTTAAGCAAAGTGTTTAGTATAGTCAGTATGTGCGTTTCACAGACATATGACCATGGGCATCTCAGCAGGCAGATCACAAAAATCCTAATGCTCCACATGCTCCATTAAGGGAAGTCAATACTTAGTTTCATAAGCACAATCATGTCATGTGACACGCTACAGTTCAAAAGGAGATTCAGACGGAACAAACACACATTTACATGCTTTCCTTCACAATAACACAGGAACAGACAACAGAGCTGTGTGTCCTGAGGGAGATTCAAACTTCCTTTTAACAGCAACAGATGATGTGTGTAAAAAATGTGTTTATTCTAGATTTTCTTTCTGCGGATGCATTATTATTGCAGCCGACCACATTAACAACACAGTGTGCTGTTTAAATGTGCTGTTGCTTCCTTAAATAAATAGGAATAATTGAGTATTTCAATTGATTGACAAAACATTGTGAAGAATAAAATGATTCTTAACTGCCATTTCTTCTCTTAAAGGGATAGTTTACACAGCAATGAAAATTCTGTCATCATTCACCTAAATGACATTCTTTCTTCTGTGGAACTCCAAATCTTTGTATATTTTCCCCCTCCCATACAATGGTGTTTTGGACCAATGATGAAGTTTTTGTTTCAACATTGAAATAATATGAAACTAAATTTAATGCTAAATAGTTATAAAAAGGTCAACTAAATATGTGTAAAACTCAACTTTGAAATTTTAAAGTTCTGTACAAAAAGACGATGCCATGGCGTCGCACAATCTAACTGTGATTAATCCTTTATCCATGATGTTGATCATTTAAATGTCGGCTGGGTGGGTATGGATGAAGACAGTTTTAAAGAACATTGTTTGTAATGACAAAGTACATTTTTGGATAAACTGTCCCTTTAAGAATCCATTGAGATTTTGAAGTTACCTGTCACCATGCATACTGAATATGTTAAGACTACACCCGCTTTTCCACCATTGGGGCAAACTGTTCTCGTTGCATAACTGTTCCATTCTGTACCTATCCAGCCAAACTGCTTTGGATATGATTTCATTTTCCACTGTGAGACACTGCCGATAACGGCCGCTCTTTAGAATGTAATACAAACGCGTCAGTTCTTTTCCTTGGTAACACAAAAGTTGACAGACGATATGAGATGTAAATAGAGTATGATCAGATATTTCTTTACATTTTATTATTATTTTGTGTTTACGTCAAATAGTGAGCTTAGCCAGCTACAGAGACCCTGTTAGCCAGGCAACAGACAAGTGACCGATCCTGAGTGGTGACATCTCTACACGCGGGCCGAGAACGGTTTGTATTCGTGCCTTGCTGTGCCATACCAGACTCAAGTGGAAACATAACTGGAATCATTCCTTACCGTTCTTAGAAGCGTTTGGCACAATGGTGAAAAAGCAGCTAATAATGGAACACACGGTTTTAATCAATTGAAAATCGCTTTGGATTTGCATTTTAGTACATCATCATTTTTTGCCATTCATGAAATTTCATAATGTCTTACAGGGGGTTTTGATGTGGACATTAAAGGCTGGGGTGGCGAGGACGTTCACCTGTACAGGAAGTACCTCCATAGTAATCTACTAGTAGTGCGGGCCCCGTCGCGTGGCCTCTTCCACCTGTGGCATGAGAAGCGCTGTGCTGACGAGTTGCCCCCGGACCAGTACAAGATGTGCATGCAGTCCAAAGCCATGAACGAGGCCTCGCACGGCCAGCTGGGCATGCTGCTCTTCCGACATGAGATCGAGGCACACCTCCGAAAACAGAAACAGCAAAGTGCAGCCAAAAAAGCTTGATGGATGTTACCTCTTCTATGAATGGGATAGGGAAAGGGATAGTTCACACGAAAATGAAATATTCTGCCCTCATTTACTCACCCTCATGCCAGTTGGCGTTCTTTTTTTCTGTGGAACCAAAATGTTCTGTTCATTCTCTTCTCTGCACCAAAAAATCATAATAAAAGAGGTCGACATGAAGCCCAAAATGAACAGCAATATCCTTTTTGAGAGAAAAAAAAAAAAAAAAATCATTCTTTTGAGTTGAATCTTTTCATTGAATCAGTACACAAAACCAGTTTGAGTGATTTAATGACAAATCAGACTGATCTGTGATTTTTCACGCTTCAATTCTGATGTGCAGGTTTACGATTTGATTCAGTTCTGATCTCAATTCACAAGCTTGCAATTTGTATTCAAACATTTTTATTGCATATAATGAAGGTTTTATATGAATAAAATTATAATAACTTTTAATGATATAACTTTTTTTGGTAACACTTTATTTTACAGTGTCATTGTTACATGTGTTACATGTAGTTACTATTGTAATGCATATAAATTATGCACAATTACATGCAACTAACCCTAAACCAAACCATAATCCAAATCCTAAACCTATAGTAAGTACATGTAGTTACTTAATATTACTCAGCACTTAAATGCATAATTACAGTGTAACAAAGACACCTTAAAATAAAGTGTAACCCTTTTTTAAATATAAACATTTAAATGTCCCTGGTGAAAAAAGCCTAGACAAACAAACAACAACAAAAAAACAATAGAAACCATCACAGAAGTTCTAATGGTTTCCACTACAAATACACCCCCCCCCCCCCTTTAAAGGTTTGACATATATTACATAAAACGTAATTGAATGAAATGCATGCATCATAATATTTTACATTCTACCAATGCTAAAACTGCTAGATTATGAGTTTTGTGAGGGAGGGGCCTTTGATTTTGAGAGGGGCCTATTTATGATTACTACTATTGATTTTCAAGTTGAAATTTTGCGTAACACAAAAGTGACTAAATTATGTATGCCTATTTTAGGTATAGGTGTGGCATATGTTGAGTTTTGATATTTAGATAGGGTTTGTTTTGGGTTATTTTTGATTTGCCCTGAGGCTGGTTTTGTTACACAGACCTGGCAACCCTGTGTTGATCCATATTCCATTAGGATACAGTGTTTTTTTTTAACATGCCACCAACAGATGGCAACAAATTACCAGTAGACCCACAGAGACCATTACAGTTTCCATTAAAACAACACATTTCCCTTTATAACCATTAAAACCATTACAAATTCTATGAAGGTTTCTATTGTTTTTTCGTCAGTAGGGACATGGCTGTCATTAAGACATGACAGATTTATGCAAACATTAAATATTGAAGAACAGGCTAAGCTAATTATTATACAGTGTATTTTAGTAAAAGTTCATTTTTCTACCGAGTTTATGGTCATTGAATGACTTTTTTGATAAAGCTGCCATCATGTGATTGTTTACAAGCTGTTTTATTGACGTCTGTTGAAACACTGAATAAGCGATTTAGTGACACATGATACATTTTAGTAAGTCATACAATTTCTTTCAGCATACCTTCTTATGTTCATCTATATGTATTTTGTGCAACGAGGAAGAGAAGATTCAGCTACAGCGATCTGTCACGTGATAGAGCGCTAGTTCATTTATTGTTTGCTTATCTTTACTGGCACAATTTGAAAGCTGAGACTTTGTTTTATAACACAAGTAGCAATAGACAAAGCTTACAGCAATTTATTGAAAGGGAGGCGTGCTAAAAATATTGTAGTGCAGTTTTATTCACGAATCAACTTGGCATTTAAGGTACGTCAAAGATTCAAGGTATATATATCGATTCAAATCGACAAATTGACCTTCAACCCATCAGTCCTAGTTTAAATAAGCACTTTGGCAGCATTTTTTGAAGCGTAAATGCTCAGCGTTCACTAGAGCATTGTCACATGGAAAAGAGCAACATGCACTTTCTTCCGAATTTCTCCTTTTGTGTTCCACAGAAGAAAACGTGACTCGGTTTGGAACGACACGAATTCATTCATGTTCTGCATGAGAGGGGATGTGAAGAATACAGCACTGCCTTCAGTGAAGAACTGACGCACACACATATGCAAACCCAAACAATATAAGCAAGAGACGCCACTGGAACATTGCAGGAGACAGACAATCCCTAAAGACGAGATAGTCAAGCGTGGGTGTGCAGCAGAGGACCTTCAAGTCTCTTTGAGTTGCTACAAAATGATTCACAGTATTATCGCGATGCAGCACGTGACTTGTCTGTGTTTTGGAAAGCGTCCTGTACTATACCAGTCAGTACAATGTCATTTAAAGGAGACGCTTTGTTATTTTTATTTTTTTTTGTTTGTTTTGTTTTAGAATGCAATAAAATGCCTTATTGCTGTTAATGTATAATGTGGGTGCACAACTTTAAACGTGAATCGTTGAGTAAGACGATTAAAGGCCTTAATGCATGTTTCTAGACGGCTGGCAGTTAACATGACGAGCGGTTCGAAGAACTGGAATTCATTTTCTGTCGCCCTTGATTCGTTAATGTTGCGGCGCCACCTAATGGTGAAAATGGACAGTGGCCTGATGTTTTAAAGGGGAATTTTATTATATTTAAATTTATCATAAATTTATAATTGTTATAAAATTGGAAATTAAATTCAAATATTTATTTATTTTTTAGAGAGACCAATAGTCATTATATTTGATTGGTATTTTGTATAGGTGGATTCAAGGAGTATTATGAGTGCTGAATATTAACAGTATTGGTTAGAGATTATTTAATGACTCTTCCAAATACTTATATATGTTCACAATCTTCAGATTTAGCAGGATGTTATTGAAGTTCAGGCAGAATACAAGCCTGTCCGGTATATCAAAGACATCAGGGTGCAAAGCACTCTCCTACAGTTGAGTAGAAGCTTAAAATAATTATTTATTGGGGGATATTTTCAACTCAAAGCTTGTATGTCTATTTGTATTCTTTACATATGTTGTTTTGGGGGCAAATTCGGTCTCATTTATTATAAATGAAAAATGATTTTGTGAGGACAAAGCAGAATTAAAGCAAAATAATGTGACATTAATTTTCATACGTCTTCATTTATTTAGGCTACTAATGTTGACTACGAATGGAAATGATTTGTGTAGCGTTCACCGCTAGATGGCAGTATTGAAACATAATGACATACGGAATGAACATTCTTTAGGCCCACTGTTTTCTGTTTGTCTCGCTGTGTTGATGCATGCTAAAATTTTCGAAATTTGTATCAATACACTAAGTATTGACTTAATATGACAGCCACACTTTCTCTTAATTTCTTGTTTAATTCTGTTATTGAATTATTACTAGGCCTACAATTATTTTGACATAAACATTATAAACTTTACATTATACTGCTCAAAAGATCTGATTTCTCAGAAACCTCTTTTTGTAATTATTAGACATTTGCTATAATAAACATTATTATTATTATCCAATATTTACAAAATTATGCTTTTCACACAATATTAATTTATAAATTCCAAAATTGTTTATATGTTGACAAGGCTGTGTTGAGTAAGTTATTCTAAAAAAGTAATTAATCAATTACTAGCTAGTAATTAATTACTTCATCAACTGATTACTATAGTAATTATTCTCTCTTAAAAGTACTATTTCTTATATGGAACTGCTCTTTTAATTCTTTTAAATAAATAATCTAAAATTATGCAAAAATTATTCTTGAAGTGACAAAGGTATTTCAATGGAGATGGTAACTTTAAAACATACATTTTACCAAGTTAAATCTATTTTAAATAGCTAGATTGTTCTATAGTAGTCTTTATTGTATTTAATCAGAAGTAACTAATAAAATTACAGAAGAGAAAGACAGCAGTCAGAAGTTTATTACAATAAATTACACCCAGGTTAATATATATATATATATATATATATATATATATATATATATATATTCTCAGATATAGATATAATACACACGATATAGATCTAATTATATATGCGGATCTAATTATGTGTGTGGGAATGGGGGCGTGGTTAAAGATGACACGCAATTGGCTGTAGTGATCAGCTGTTAACCGTCATAAGGGTTAGCAGACCTCGGCAGTGTGCGGTCCCGAAGTCCGCGTCCTATTAATCTGACCTCCCGAAACATCACATATCGGCTCGTCATCGCTTATTCTTAGCCTCCTGAGATGAAACGGTCATCCTATCTAGCTCGCTCTGTCTTCTCTCCGGCTGATTATTAGCCGTCATTACACAGTCAATGTTATCAAGAGCGCTTGAGCTCGCGTTAGTGCGCGTCCGTGCAGCTCATTTCTCTTTCAGCAGAGCACTAGAGGTGGACGCTCCGTCAGTCTGTTTACTCTGGAAACACTAAGGACGCCTTAAATAAAGCCTTTATCATCAGAACTGACGCACAGAAGGACACTGACACGCCGAACGATGTTCGAAACCAGAGGAATCCCGTTCATGTTGCTTGACATCGCGTGCCTAGTGCTTGGTAAGCATTATTTTCTATGTTGCATGCTTCTTATTTTATGAATTTGAATAAGTGAGTCTTATAGCGGAGCGACAATTATTTATAACCTGTTCAGGCGCTCATAGGTTAAGTGCTGTACAGAAAGATATTAATGACACAAGAATACTAAAGACGGATCTGGACTTGTCAATTTGCTTTAGGTACATGTTGTTATGCACGTTATGTAATTGCATGGGATTCAACATTGCAACAGTATAACTCACACAATAACCACGTCTGGCACAATTATAGTGTGCGTCATAATGCATACTGGAGCCTTCATCATTCACCCATCATGCGTTATCAATATTTCCGTTATAACAGGGCGTTACCTTTATAGAGATTCTCTTATGCATAACAATCTCACGTGAAACACTTTTTTTTTTTTTTTTTTTTTAAACAGCAGCCCATAAACTCTATTGTAATAACGTATAGGCTATTATTGCATGGTAGTATAACATTTCAAATATATGTGAGAAATTGCTGTGGAGATTTATGAAAAGGAGAACACAGTTTAACTCCCCAATGTGACAATTAGACCTCTCCCTTATATCCGCTAGATGTTCCTATAAAATGATTTTTCAAATTCTTATCCAAACGACTAAACAAATCGTGGAAATTGACTGGTCAAAATATGTGGGAACCTTATTATATAATCAACTGTTATATCCTTAATCTAGCTGCTCCCCAATAGGCTACACAAACAGTGTTTGCTTTTAATTTTCCATCATGCACTTTTGCATATTTTTTATTTTTTTTATTTAAATGTTTTTACACAAAGAACAAACAGGAAGTACCATCTGAGTGACTTTCATATGAGAGCTGTTCGTTCTTGTCCTTTGCTTGATTTACCAAAATGGAATGATTCTAGCTGAATTTCAGCATTTTATGAGGTTTATAATACTTATCACTAAGTATGATGAACATCCCAACACATTTGCTGGTCATTTCTCAAAAGGAGCTCACCATCATGGCTGTCAAGCAGACACTCGTGTGTCACGTGTCTTTCTTTTTTACAGGGAAGCCTTATTGGTTTTTGCATTTGCAAATGGATATTTACATACCGCAGGCAGCACCTAAGCTCAAACTATGAAACTACACCGAAGAGCAGATCAGAACTGATGGGTTTAAACCAAAAAGACTTTCCCAGTTGTGTTTGTTTTGCCCTATTGGCATTTGAATTACAATGGGGCTTCATTGGAGCACAGAACAAATAAGCTTTACCTCAATTCAGCTCTTCCTTCTTTCAGGCTTGAGCAGCCAGTTTTATCTATACGTGTGCGTATGTCACATGCACTCAGCATCAGTAACAGACCCATAGTCTTTTTACTGGGAGAGGAGCCTCAGGCTCTATGAATGAGGGTTTGTGTTGTTTTCCCATGATGCTTTGCAACAGCAGCAGCAACAATAGGCTGAGGCTATAGAGGATTCATAGTTTACATATGAGCTCTCACGTTAGACTTTAAACCGTCAGGTCACATTAGTGCAATACGGGATAGATGAAGACATTAACGTTTGCTAAAATTTAAGAGGCTGTGTGTGACAAAAGCAGTGTATAGCACTAAGAAATGATGACAGAAAGCATTTACATCGGAAATAGGTTTTTGAAGTGCGGTTGTGATCAATTTAGCCCTCGGTTTTGGAAGATAGATGATGACATGGTGCTAATTTCTTTTGTGCTGTCTAGTAGTTCATTCAAAACATTACATTAAAAATGTAATATATAAATGCAATGACTTGAATGCACCTCTTTGAGAATGAATGCGTTTTTCACGTCTGAATTAGTTAAAATATATATTTTAAATTTCTTCACTGCTTTTTGATATTTGAAAAGGTGTGCCTACCAAATTAAGTCATGTGGTGCAACCACCGTGTAGAAATATGCAGAAAAAACAAAACAAAAAGGAAATGACATCATAGGTCAGTAAGTCTCATCAAATAACATTTGATGTAACTTTTGGCAAGGTTAGTTTAGGTTGCAAAATGTCATGTGGTGCAACTCTCAAAAAACTACCAATTCATGATTAATTTAAACAAATTACAATATTCTGAAACAGTTGTTATAATGGTATTACTTTTTACCTGATGATTACAGCACAAGCAATTAAATTTAAAGGTTTCTGAGTGCTATTATAAGAACTTCCTTTAAAGATTGTTTCCTTTTCTTTATCTTGGATACTTTTAAATGTCATTTATACCTTGTAAAACTGTCTACAGACACAGTTGGCTTTACAAATTTCACTGTAAAATAACAGATATTCAAAGCCTGTCTATTGCACACCGAACAAACTTTGTCATTTTAAACCCACATCCATTATGTAATTCTTATTTCTTAGGTGGCAGCCGCCATACATCAGCACTGCGAATCAGCCCTCGGGTTTGATTGGTTGGTGGACCCTTTATCAAATTGTTAACTCTTTGTTAACCCTTCTTCACCCACAGCTGGCCTTCCACTTGCAGCATTTAACCTGGGTAAAATCAAACCGTATCAGCGGGGCTTTTTCTGTAATGATGAGAGCATCAGCTATCCCTTCCACTCGAGCACAGTCACCTCCACTGTGCTCTACACAGTGGGCTTCACTCTTCCCATATGTAGTGTAAGTAATCCCAGAGACAGTAGCATACACACACTACATGCCCAGCGTCGTCCCTCAAAAGTCTGTACTCAAGCTTGTTGCGAGGGATATTTTGCAATTCATCTCGAGAGTTTAATGGACTATTGCAGTCACAGGACGTGGCCCTTCATTGTAAATGAACAAGCAGACACCGAAGAACAGCTGCTTCAACATGACTCCTGAGCACTGAACAGGTGCAAACTGTAATTTCAGTAGAGCCTTATTGGTTGAATGGAAAGCAGCTGTTCAGGTCACTTCATCTGTGATTGCATTAAGCCGTTTAACATTGTGTCTACACTGGATGAGAGAGACCATTGTCAGCTGATGTTGTCTACTCTGGAAGTGCTGGAGCTGCAAGTATCAATGTCCAGCAACGGAACTGTCAGCGAAATAATGTTACACTTAATGTTACATGAGAACAAAATTCTGTGTAAATTTATTTTAGGGACACACAGTATATCAGTATTGTATCCGGCAATTTTAGAGATTGTATTTTTTTTAATTGTGCACAGTGTTTGATATTGGGCTTTCAATAGTGCATGTACATTTCCACTATTTTTATTTACAAACATAATAGTTGAAGTTTAAAAAAACACCAATAATTTAAAATGTTTAAATCATTTTAATTTACGATATGAAAGCATTTACGATAATTGTTTTTAGTTACTTTTTTTGTGTGTTTTAATTATTTGGACAATAATTAAATAATTTAGAATTTTAATATCAGGCCATTTATTGATTATCCGCCATAATATGAAACTGATTTAAGATTTTTACATATTTACAAAAAACCTCTTTGTGCTTGTTTAAAAAAATGTTACTTGCCAATTATATTAAACATGAGCAAAACTAATTTCTTTGTAAATATGAGAGGGAAAAACATTTAAAATATGATATGCATACATTAAAAACAAAAGATAGACCAGAAAATCACAGGCTGGCTTTGGTGTTACATTGAGAAGTTATTTCAATACATAAATAACATTCAGACGAATGGAGAAAATAAAATGGCGGTGTACGTCAAAAATATAAACCATATGCTTAAGGTGTGACATAAAAGACACTTCCAGTGTAGAATGCGGTCTAGTTGTGGCATATCACGATGGCCTACATGTGTCCAGTGTAGACATTGTGTTGAGATTGAAGCAAGATATTCCGGCAGCTCCACTAGGGATACTCTGGGCATGTTGCTTGTCTTCAACTTCTTAGCCAAGGATGTCCACCAAGTACAAGAAATTGCCTTTAGCCGTTCCAGATTAGCTCAGTTTGAGGTATTTTTGGCTCTGAATTTAAACAGACCCTCCTTTAATCTACTGCAACTGCAAATTAGGCAGAATTTGTGGTTTTCATCATGTGAGAGGTCTACTAACCAAACCACAGAAACTTCCTGAATATGTTTAAGAAAGGTCACCGTTTAGTCACAAATTTGTGTAAAAAAAAAAAAATCCATATTTAACAAGTTAAAATATCTAACTTCTGCCAGACCGCCTTCCGTATTCAAGTTACGAAGAAAGTGTAAACTGGCTGGATGTAGGATGTAGCGTAAGCTTTTTGAACCGCAAGAGTTTTACACTTCTTCGTACGTTGAATACGGAAGGCAGTCTGATAGATATTTTACTTCATAACTTGTTAAACATTGATATTTGTTTTAGACAAACGCCTCACTTCACTTCAGAAGACCTTTACTGACCCCCTGGAGCTGTGTGGAGTACACGTTTATGATGGATAGATGTGGATGGAAGCACTTACTTTAGCTCATGCTCGTGACCCCCGTTCACTGCCATTTTAAAGCTTGGATGCGTCAAGATATTTATCAATATTTCTCTGATTGTGTTTATCTGAAAGAAGAAAGTCATATACACCTAGGACCGATGACTTGAGGGTCAGTAAAGCATGGGCTAATTTTCATTTGAAAGGGAACTAATCCTTTAACGTAAAATTCTGCAAAAAAAAAAAATAATAATAATCTAGACCCGGAATCTAGACAATCTAAAATTTAGATGATGGAAAGCGTATCTGGGATATTGTGATGAAAATCTGGAAATGTGATAACCATGGATAGTTGATACCTTCTGGAGCACAGATGCCATACTTTTGGCTCTAAAACATCTCTCCAAAAGTGTCAGCAATACTTTCCTTGATTAGCCCCATATGACATCCCATAGTGCAAGATTTGGGTTTGCCATCTATGTAAGCAGCCCTCAATTTCCACTTGCCTGCCAAATCAGTTCAGGCAGCGTGCAAGTTAAGATCTAAACGAGTGGCCGTGAATGTTACACCAATGACTCTGAGTCTGAAATCCCATACGTTCAGACAGCACATCACAGACCATGACAATGCAGCTTTCACCGGAGATAGCAAGAAGATACGGTGTAATGTTAGGAGACGTCGGTGGCACCGAGTAACCTGCTCTGATCCAGCTCTTAGCAGATTGAGCACACAAATGTCTCAGCAGACCATATTCACTGCATGTTGGGTAAATGTCTTAATCTCTACCACATGCTTTGCTGCCACGCTTGAGTAACCTTCATGTCCCCAACAGGCTTGTGAAGTTTCTGCCGGTCTTACCACGGTCACCCTTCCTGCACATTTGTGATGTTTATGTTGCCACTTTAATGATTCTAACTGTGGTGAAGCAGCATTTAGGAGCTCTTTTATAACATGATGGTGTGAAAAAACCACGGGAAAGGCATTTTTAGAGACTGTAAAGTCTTGTTCACACTTGGAAACCGATAAAGCGACCCAATGTTATACGTCGTCAGTGAGAGGGTGTGTTCAGCAAATGTGGCGACTACCAATGGTAGACAGTGAAGCTCTCCTATGAGATACCGTAGTCAAGACTCTGTAAGACAGAGAAGTTAATGTTACTGTGAGTGTTTACGATGTTCTATATGATGGACTCTGCCCACATACAGTGCTATAATAAAATGATGCATGGAAAACCATGTCAACAACCTTAAACAATAAAATCACTGTCCCTTGTAAACAGGGCTTAAAAGAGAGAGAGAAAAAGCATCTCACACCATTCATCTGCTCACCTAAATGTTCAGACACCCAAACACTCAACAGTTTGACAAGATCTACCCATCATCGTAGCGTGCCGTTGAATCATTTGAGCTATATTTGACATGTTCCACTTCCCATGTCGACCTCAAAACCACTGGAGAATGAAAACAAAGCAATAAAATGCATTTTAACGAGAATATCCTACATTACGGAAAGACAACTTTTAGCAAAATTTCATCCCTGGCTGCCACACCACCTACTTTCTAACCCTTTGCTCTTAATGTGTTCAAGTAGAAAATCTAATGTCTGTCTAACCCACGGCTTTTCTTTCTGTACAAGCACCTCCCTGAGGAGAACGTCATTTGAATAGGGTACGAAGCACTCTGTTAACCTTTGTTTTTTTTCTCTCTCTCTCACTGCTTTTTTTTGCTAGTTGGACTCCCATTCGCAATACTCACAATACAACACAAAACATTCAAACGAGGATTTTTCTGTAACGATGACTCTATCAACTACCCATATAAAGAAGACACCATTTCCTATCAGTTATTAGGAGGAGTAATGATTCCTATCACTGTGCTTACTGTAAGTGCCCATCTGTTTACTTACAGCTCACCCCCTCTTCTCCTCTCATTGTGCCTCTACTGTTTGTGCTTTTGTCGTCATTACGACTTTTCTCATGCCAGCTTGAGAAACAGAACTTTAAGATCTAACCACAGTCTATAGGTAGATGCTCAATCGAGTATGAACATTCTGCAATCATTGAATCATCCTTTTCCAAACCTGTATGATGTACTTCTTTTGCACAAAAAAATGAGACGCTTTGAAGAAATTTCATTCTGTCATTTTCCTAAAACATACAGTGACTGGAAGCTGTCAAGGTCCAAAAAGGACAAAAAAAAGTGTCAAAAGTGCTACAAACGGCTCATGCGCTGTATTCCAAGTCCTCTGAAGTCAATACAGTAGCTTTGTGTGAGGAACAGAACCCAAATTTAATACTTAATTCACTGCCTGGATGGGTTTGTTACGAGACATTGTGACTTCAAACTTGCAATAAACGTGTGACATTAATAACCGTGCACACTGAAATCTTGGAATGGACTACTTTTATGGTTCTTTTTGAGTCCTGACAGTTTCTGTGCTCTTTCAGTGTTTGGAAAAGATGAGCATTCTTGACAATATTTCCAAGTGTTTTCCGCAAAAGAAAGGAAGTCAAATTTGTTGAAATGACATGAAAGTTAAAAATGTAAATAATTTTTGGTTGAACTAATCCTTAAAAATGAACATATGTGATTTAATCAGTATTTGGCCTTAAGTGGAAACAATGTTTTCTGGTCTTCTACCCACATATATTCTCCCATACACCACAGAAAGTCTTGCGGTGAGACGTTTAGACTAGAGTTGGAGACGCTCTCTGTGGTTACATCTCATAACTGTTTCTTTAATGCAGGCTTTTTATCTTGTGTGGTACCATCTACAATTCAACACTGTCCTTTTAAGGGTATTAGAAACATCAGTGTGTTTAAACTGAGCTTGCCTATTATGGTTAACATTATATCCATACATATGAATAACCTCACAGTCACCCATGTGAGCTCAAAGCACATCCCTCTGCCTTAATGCTCTTAAAACGTTTGGTTTATATTACTGCTAATGTACATTTTGAAAAAGCTGAATTCTACGTATTTTAACCTGCATATTTTAGTAAAGCGAATTTTATAATCTTAATATACATTAACCAGGCTCTATAACCGATCAAACTCCTTAAAACGAGAGAAACAAATGCTAATTTTAAGCATTTTTAGAGAAGGTAAAACCCTATTACAGTCACTAGACCATAGTTTAGACACCATATAATGAGAGAGATGGCCTATTCAGCCTATTCAGTATTCTGTACTGGTGTGTACTTCATTCTTGTTTGTTCAGTTGATGAAGAAGACTTCAAAAACCTGACTTGTTAAACATGACCTGTGAAAACCAAGTGTGAGATGTGGAATGGACTCTCGTCCCATCCCTCATGGCCTTGTTAACGTCAAATTAAATATGGCGTCTACTCTGATCAAGGCCAAGAGTGACAACCTCTAAAGGAGGAAATGCAAACATGGGTAACTGTGATGTTAGGGATATTTTAGGGAAATCCCTGTGATGGCTGCATTGTCAAGTGCTTCTACTGTTCGATCTTGTCTTCTGTTCTTGTACGTGTGGACATCCTTATGAGAAACAAAACATAAAATCCTCAAATATCCTATTAGAAATACATAACTGGTTGTAACAAAAATGGTTGACTTTCTCACCAGAAAAAAGGAAAGTAATGCTTCATTGCTTCCTCTCCCATCACAGATGATCATAGGGGAGTGCCTTTCAGTCTATCTAAACCGCATCAAATCAAAGTCTCTCTGCAACAGTTATGTGGCCTGTATCTATAAGGCCGTTGGCACCTTTGTGTTTGGTGCTGCCATGAGCCAATCACTCACTGACATTGCCAAGTATTCCATTGGCCGGTTGAGGCCACACTTCCTGGATGTGTGCAAACCAGACTGGACACAGATCAACTGCACAGCAGGAGCTTACGTCGAGGACTTCAGATGTACTGGAGATATGTCTAAGGTCAATGAGGGAAGGTAGGTAACACTTCCTTTAGGTTCACTGGTTGTTATTCTTTACCTTAACATAGGGGTGCCCAATCTTGCTGCTGGAGGGCCACTTTCCTGCAGAGTTCAACTTTGACCTGCTCTAGCATATCTGCCTCGAAGTTTCCAATGATCCTAGACCGTGATGAGTTGGTCAAAAGATGATCAAATTATCAAAGACCTTAATTGGCTGGTTCAGGTGAAACTCTGCAGGGAGGAGGGACTCCAGAAGTGGGATTGCACACCCCTCACTTAAAACTACTGCAGAGTCGTCTAATATTTCTCCTGGTGGGCCAACTTCCAGCAGAGTTTAGCACTAACCCCAATTCAAAGTCTTGAAGATCACTAGAAACATATAGACTTGTGTGAAGTAGCTAAACTCTGAAGGCCCTCCAGGAGCAGAATTGGACACCCCTGGACTATTTTGTGTCCTGCTCTGGATGGAAGAGTTGTTGTAAGAAAGGGAAGTCTGGAAGTAGGAATGCCTGAAATTAGTTATTTAATGTGGTTCCATCCTGGAAACTTCCTAACCAGTCTAGCCTCCATCTGCATTCATTTTTAGATAAGCTTGTCCCTCAAAATAACTTGGCCTCAGAACATTTTCGGACAGATGGATCTTGCATGGAATTTGGCATAGTTGTAGGGATTTACTGGGGAGGTGTCCCATTAGCAGAACCAGTTCAGTTGTGACCTCAAGTGTGCAATGAGTGCTTTGTGTCAGGCATTGAGAATAACTCCCTCATTAACATTGAAATTAAGGACTTCTTCTGAAGGGATTGCTGTGAACCTTTTGGGTTAGTTGTCCACACAGTTGGCCACCCAGGCTCTTGGTGGAAATCTGTGGTTCACACGCTTTAGTGGTCTCTAATCCTGTGGTAAATCGTTTCAGAGCATGCAGGGTTTCTGTTTGGGTTCTTGGGACAGACTCAAGGCCAGTAGTATCCCAGGACCTCTCAGAATGCTCTCATGTAACATAGGTGTGGTTCCCCTCTCTCTCCCTCTCTCTCACCTCTTTAGTGGTTATCTAGCGTTTGCCTAGGGGACGATGCCTTTTATAGAACAAATAAAGGGCAGCATGGGTCTGAGCCCAGAATAACCCGGGTCACCTTTCACACGACAGTGTTCTCCTGAGGAAAAAGGGATCTTCTCACTAGGCGACCAAGTGTATTTGCTTATAAAGGGTAAGAGAGTCCTCCAGATCAAGTCAAAACAGTTCAGGTATAATTGATTTAAATCTGAAGTCATTTCTTTGAGTCTGTTGGCCTTTAGTGCAGTTTTATCCTCATGGAGATCAGGCTCATTCACATTCAGACTGCAGTGCTTTCAGCGTCACCTCACAGATAATTCACTTTAGCTCTACTTTGTCTCATGACTGGGTCTGTAATTCAATCAGCAGGAACATGAAGATCTGACATCATTATGTTAGCAGTGGTTGACTTTATGGCAGTTAGTGCTGTGCTGCTTGGCCATTTCCAGATTTATTTGCCGTCATTCAAGCTTAAGTAAACAGGAACACACAAAAGCCTGCCGGATAGCCAGACCACCCTCCCTCTCTGACGCTTTCCGTGCTTCCCCTGCCCCGACCCCACTGGTCAACACACGTCTCCCTCGAGCGCGCCTTTATCACCCGGAAAAGGGTGTGTGCGTACTTTTTTAAAGGGAGTGTTTTACTGGACCAAATGGGACAATGCAAATCTTTGCCCAGTGTGGGGTTCAGTCAGTGTTAGGATTCCATCCTGCCAATTTGCCAAAGTAATCCTCAGTTTGTTTTTACAGAGTTACAAAACAAATGTCAGCTTCGAGATTGAGGTGTCATATTGTTGCGCAAGCACATGTCTACATGTATTAAGTGGTTAACTTCTTCTGCATTGGCCACATTGATTCTTTGTTTTGCAGACTCTCATTCTACTCGGGACACTCCTCATTCTCCATGTACTGCATGTTGTTCCTGGCAGTAAGTGTCTGTTCAATATTCTTTACACGTCAACCCAAATGGTAATATTCTGTCATCATTTATTCACCCTTATGTTATTCCAAACCCCCATGACTTTCTTCTAAAATAATTTATTTTTTATAATCTTTTTATCCCCCATACATTGAAAGTCAGTAGGGTCCCATGTTTGAATCTTGAAACAGCTGAATCATTCTATAATGGACATCTATTATGCATAAGACAGGTTTACAACATGAGTATGAGTAAATGGTGACCGAATATAACATTTTGGGTGAACTATTGCTGTGAAATAAAATTTGTTCTCAATTCAATAGAGTATTCTTGTACTGTACGAAGTACTGATGTTCTTGATTAATCATTTAAACTACGATGTTACATAACTGAATGACAGCAAATACCATCACTGTCTCTCAGTTACCAGGAAATGGAAGATTTTTTTACCGCATTGATTTTTCCATTGGAAAATACCCATTACCTGTCACAGAGCGGTGTTTTGATTCACTGGAGCAATCTTAGAGTCCTGTCATTCTGCTGAACTTCTCCATTACAGCCTTGTTATCAAACACAACCTACCATAATCTTATCATGAGAGTACAAGCTTTAAAGACATGCAGCTAAAGCTCATAGCACAATTGACCCGAGGTCAATGTTCATCAACATTGATAACAAGATAACATTGTATTATTGTTTACTCTCAGCTGACCCCTCCTTACTGAAATGAACTACCTGACCACATCGGTTCAAATCTAGAGTGCAAACATTAACCACATAAAACTAAACTAAAAAGCACACAGAAACTCAATCGTTTCTAAAGGGGTTATTTTTAGAAACCTCCGAAGATTTCTGGGAATCCTTGCCCAGCATGGGGATTTCTTCCCATCAACTTGTCAAAGTAATCCGTAGTTTGTGTTAAGAGTTGCTAAACAAATGTCAGTTTTAATTTTAGGTTTCCATACCGTTTCACAAGCACGTCTGCATGTAGTAGTAGTAGTTAAACAGACCTTGTTTTGCCCACATTGACTCTTTGTTGCAAGGAGTTGCAATCGTTCTACTTGGGTCACTCCATCAAACCTCTAAATGAGTAATGAATTTGACAACAAGACCTGTAATGTGATAGCATGATGATTAATATTTAAGCATAATCTACATTTCTTAGAGGAGGCCAAGCATAGTCAACAAAAACAACTTGAGTTGGTTCCTGTTAAAGGAAGTCTTTACTTTGAGTAGGACGACTGTGGCAGCTTTGATGCGTCATGCCACAATTTTTAGGTACATTTCCTTTTGGCATGAGATAAATGAGCCACTTCGTAAACATGAAAAAGTTTGTTGCATGGAATCTGCAATGACATGAAAACACAACACTTATCACCGTGTGCTGAAGTGAGTTAGTGAGGTCATTGCGTGAGGATCACGCTGTACGAGTGCTGTACGAGTTTGGCAGGAAGCATATTTTAAACCGCTCTCTTATTCAATGAGCTTGAACAGCCTTTCCCTTTCTCAAAGCTTTATCTTCAAGCAAGAATGCAAGCTGAATGGGCACGGCTCCTTCGACCCACCCTCCAGTTCTTCCTGATCGCCGCGTCAGTCTATACAGGGCTGTCCCGTGTCTCAGACTACAAACACCACTGGAGTGATGTGCTCACAGGCCTCATACAAGGAGCCATTGTGGCTTTACTAGTGGTGAGTGATACGATCAACCTCAAACTGACTGATCATTTCAGTTTTAGAACTTCAATGCATTTCATTTTTCATTTACGTTTAATGTTATTTTAGCTTAATTTCAATTAAAAACAATTTGATAGTTTAAAGATGCATTTACATGACAACAATGTGGTAAAAATGGAAGTTTTTCCTCTACGTTTGTCACATACAGACGACAGCGTTGTCAAAACAAGAATCCGCGAAAACAACTAAAAATGCTGTATTACGCTGTCAGGCCAGTAGTTGGCGATGTCGCTTTTTAAAGAAACACTACGTGCCTAGACTGAACACGTAAAACACGGTATTGTTTTTCATAAGCTTGCACTTTGAATCCCGTTTTCACTTTTTTTTATTTTCAGGCACCCAAAACATGTAAATGAATGGTTTTTATTTGGAAAAGGTGTCATGTAAATGGCCACTTAGTTAACAATAAGAGCACTGTATTTAATTTTTTTGAATTAGAATTACAGTGTGCTCCCTTTTAAATGTAGCGATCTAAAACATTTTCAAAATATCTTTAGTCTCGGATTCTTCAGCTAAACCCTCTAAATTTACTTAAAACCAGTAGTGGACAGTAACAAAGTATTTGTACTTTCTCTATCTCTACTTTTTACTCCACATATTATCATAATGTCATTCCTCATTACTTTAAACTGAAGAAATCGTCACAGTTGAAAACTGGGTGGTGTAATTTTTACATTTAATACTTGTTCATTAAAAATCGAGTCCTCAAATCCTCAAGTGAAATTGAAAAGGAGTACTTATTTTATTATTATTATGGTATCTGTACTTTAACTCAAGAACTTGATTTGTTTGCTTCGTCCACCACTGCTCAGAACAAGGTCAAAATCTGTCACGTTTGTAGTCCAACAGCCCAAATCTCCTTTAATCCACTTAGTGTTCCACAAAACAATAGATGTATATGGGTTTGAGTGACAAATGTTGGTATTTTCTGTTGTGCAGTATAAGCACTAAAAATAACCATGCTAAATACAGAACATTCATTGATATTTCAGGCTCTGCCTCTGTGACTCAACTGTATCACCATCTCTCACACCCTACAGGTTTTCTTTGTGTCAGATTTCTTCAAAAAGAAAGTTGAACCTCAGAAAGAGGCCGAGATCCCACATACCACCCTACAAGAAACGCCTACGAATGGAAACCATTACGAGAATCCAAACTAAGCTATCAGGAACCTCTGACGATGGGAAGGGGTTTCAGCATGCACCCACTATGAGAGCAGACCACTAGGGTGGAAACCTGTGAATGTAACCTTGCTTTCTATGTTCTTCAGATGCCCCTTTTTGGGGGTCTCTTTACGGACGCTGTCCCACGTTGCCTTGGCTGGACTGCTTCTGCTGCTACCACAGCTTCCTGTGTATCTCCAAAAACTAATAAGTGTACCTCTATTATGCCACAAAAGAAAAACCTTTTTTATCTGTATGAAAAAAAGAATCACTATACAAACTTTTTTTATTAATTGTTAAAACTGTATGTACAATGTTGCGCTTTTATGATGAAAACAAGAACCCATTATGCTCGTTGACAAACACAAATAAAACAATTATGTTCCATGTAAATTCTGTCCTTCAGTGTTTTGATGCAAAATGAACAATGCCTTAAAAAAAAAAAAAAATAATAATAAAAATAAAAAAAAAACTAGCAAACGCTCAAAAAAACCCTCAGGATTCACAGATAAAGACTGGCAGCAAACACGATATCCCTCTTAATCTTCGTTATACCTGTGAAAAACAAGAAAATTTCTCGTTTTAAAATGAAAGTCATAGCCATCCTCAAAACACTGACATAAGTGGGAACTGGAAAGGCAGTGTCAAAGTGTGGTTTAAAACAAAGCTCAGTTTCAAAATCTAGTGTGCTGCCTAGCTAGACAGCACGTTAAGGAGTCATAGATATGCTACATGACACTTCAGGCTGTTCCATAAATGATAATACCTTATTTTGGCCCAAGTTCTCATACTATTCCCAACATTAGCAGCCAATGGCAACGGAACTCTATTGTGCATGCGCATCTTCAACTGTTACTTCATGATGTTCTACTGTTACACTCTAATATGGAAGAATAGCTTTTTTTTTTAATGCAACAGATTTGATAAGTAAATTATGTTTTATGGTTGTGTGGCATTTTAACTGTATCTGTGTATCATTTAATGTCAAAAGCAACCCCATTTTTTGTACTTTGTCAAATGATTAAATGATCCATTATGCCGCCCTCTCTACTCCTGCTTAGTGATTTTTGTGTTCTTTGGCTACGGAAGTTACCGTTTACTTCCAGTCTGAATAAGTCAATGAAAACCTGGGAGCAAAGTTCGACACAGTGCGGCGGAAGTGGTGGACACCATCTTCAAGGGGAAGCGGGAATTTTTTCACAATAGCACGCAGTGTATGGATGTTCTTTAGCTGTTAGCCATTCAGTGTGCATCAATTGTACACATTATTGAGGGGCATTATGGGATTGAACGAGTGTACTCAATGTCTTTATGGTTTTTGGCACCACTACAAGTGGCTCTCTACTCAAACAGTGCACTATATAAGAGTATGGGGCGATTCTGCATGTATTTTACAGACAATCCCACAATGCAATGTTGATAGCTACACAAGCTCAGTGCAGTGTGTGTCGTTGCATTATGAAAAGTGTCAGATGGCAATTCATAAAGCACGGAACAAGACAAACATCAAGCCTTCAACGGTTTTCTAATGCTAATTATGAGCAATTTAGTTGAAGTGGACATGTTTATAGCTGGTTAACATCTTGTTTAATGGAACAGACATTTGAAAAACTCTAGTACCCCCTTGAGTACGGAGGTCTGTTACAGCTATATGAATGCAGAAAGAATGCATTTGGTATATTCAAGACATACTTTAAGCACAATAGGTTTTAAGGGGAAAAAGTCTGATGTAAATGAAATTATTTATGAGTCAAAACACTGAACAGCCATATTGAGATGATCTTGGATTGTGGATTTATAGTTAACGTTACCTTATATCGCAAGCCCACAGGTTCCAAGAACGTGATCAATAATTAAATCTTTCCAAGATGGTTTACCAGAGAAGTGCTCAAAGCTGCCCACAATAAACTGGATACTCTTTGCACATGGCTCTATTTAGCTGAATGAGTCAACGAGTCAATGGCATGTCCTACCTGTTGCAAACTTATTCTCCAGCTCCGTGTTTCCAATGGCCTTGGCCGCCTGGCACATCTGCCTCAAGAGCTCCTCCAATCTGCGCATACAGCGGATAATACTGCCTGAGAGAGAGAGAGGGAGAGAGCGCAAGGCGAAGAGTAAGTCCTCTCTGTGCTCACTACATACCAATCACATATGGTCATTTTCAGTGCTTGTAACCCATAGTTTCAATGTCCAGTTGCATTCGAAATATTTATTCCTAAGAAACCTTTCTTGGCACAAGGTGCTTTATTGGCATGATGTTCTAAGATCTCCAATGAGACCAATCTAGAATGAGGTGAAAGGAGGATGGAGAGAGAGAATATAGGGGAACTTAATTTTTCATAAGATCTCTCCCTGACAACAATTTATCACTACAAGAGCTTCGCCGTTTGCTAATGCACACGAACACAGCCAAAATCTCACTCAGGAGCTGGAGCATGGACAGAAGGGGGATTTTTTTTGACAGCAAAACATGAGATCCATGTTTCAATGTTCACGTCATGCTGCGGACACGGCCAAATCTCAGAACAGAGCCCTCTGGGAGAAGACGTGCTGAAAAAATGTTTTAAACCCTTTTATTTCCCAATATGTCTCATGGTGTACTTAAGTCAGGACCAACTACAACATCACAGATTCCAAATTTTCCTCACTAAGTAATTACATTTGTTAATTTCTGGGAAACAAGATATGAAAAGTCTTTTTATAGTAGAATTCAAAATAAGTCGGGAACTGGAGCTGGGCAAAACGGGTAAAAACAAAACTATATATATATATGAATTTGGGGTGATAGGGTCACTTTTTGCCATAGAGATGGCTTGGAAAAAAGTGTCCCAAATCAACCAGAATTCAAATCTTAAATATGTGAAAGATTGAAAAGCAGAAATACAGTATTTTTGTGACTGATGACCGTTCTGAAGGAACTAGTACCTTCAAACACGTCGGTCATTTTGCATATCTGAGAGAACGAGGATCCGTTGGCCCAAGTGTAGACCACATCCATCAGGTGTGGGCGGAACTGATTCAGGTAAGAGTCCTCATCCACCTCCAGCTTGGCCTCTGCGGACACCTTAGCAATTCGCTTGGCACATTCCTACAACCACAGCAGAACTTCAGACAATCATGACAATTATAGGTCAATTCAGACAGACGAACACTTCATCGGGTTGTTGGATCAGTGTGTTACCCATCTCTCGGAGCTTGTTTTTGCCGATTGAACATGCCGAATCAGTTTTAGAATGTTGAAAAATGTATTTTTAAGTGGGCTATTTCTTCTAAATTTTACACTAATTTACCAGCATTTTGTACACCCTGTAACTGTGAACAGTTTACCAACACTGCAAATGAAGTGTCAAACTGACCTACAAACACTGTCAAACTGTTCAAAACAGTGTCTTTGGAAGATCAGACTGACCTATCTGAATAATCCGTAAACGCAAACAGAGGTGGGAGTTTAAGCGTTATTTGGTAAATAGTGTGTGTGATAGAGCGCTTGTAATGTGAAGAATTTCAGAGTGGTTGAACAAGTCCTCCCCCTCGAACACGCTACCTGCATCTGTCGCAGTGGTCCGGCCAGCTGCTCCGTCAGTTTCGGCATCTCATTAGCCTGTGGATGGAAAGAGGGTCATTCATTACAACAAGGGAATAAAGAAACACTGTCAGAACAAACATACCCCACATCTTGACGCAGTGTACTTTCTAAATTATGCATGAAGGGAATGTGATCTGACAGGCTTCATGGGAGAGGTTTTAATTTTGTGAACAATGAGTCAGCATGGATGCCAAATATATTTTATGGCTTTATATTAAATGGATTGAACCTCAACAAAACAGGTAAACTCTGCATCATGTGACTAAACCCCCGTAAATTCAAATTTAAATGAATTTAAATAATAATCAATATTATCAACTACCAATATTGCAAAATCTCTACCATCAGTCCTTAACAGAGCGGTTAGTAAGACCATTATTTCTCCGTTTTGGCAAAATCTCTAATGCTTGAAAACAGCCTTGTCGACACCATGCCTCTTTTAACATTGAATATTTATGGTTTTGGTTCATGGCCCTGGGCAACACTTTCACCCAATTTCATGGTAAAATACCACAAGCTTAACATCTCTGTCTACCGCCTGCTCTGGGATGCTTTTCCTTTCTTTCCCACCAGCTTATGACAGATGACAAGGCTCAAATTGACAGATGACTAATGAGAATAAATAGCTGTCCCATGACCAACACGCTTCACGACCTGACATGCACGACAAACGGCACAATAGAGTCAGACATAACACTGGGTAAACAAACGGCGTGTTTGGGGTGGGACTGTTTGTGCGCGCAATAGAATTACACTGCAGTGTTAAAGTTATATACTTAGTGGCCATATTATTCTGTACTACTGAACTCAAATTGTTCCCTTACAATACGTTTCTTGCACCAAAATGTAATTTACTTTTCATGACTAATTTCTGTTTTTGTATCAAAGCCCAAAGTCTACTTCAGTTCTGATGCAAACAGTTTATTGTTGTTTCAGTAGTTAGTCGTTTAATCTCAGCTGTTTATTTTTCGACTGAGAAACAACAGTGTTGCCATGGGTTTAATCTCAGTAAAAAAAAAAAAAAAGCAAAAGCGAGCTGAGTATACACTAGGGTATATGTACAGTGCACATCGGCTAAATTTGGCATCAGTATAGTACTGTATCCCATTATTTATTTTTCCCCCTAACTTCAGCAAAACTTACATCACACACTTCATACATCTGTATGTGAATGAACACTTTTGATTGTCTAAAGTCATTTCTCAAAAGCATTTAAATATTTTTTTTATACCATAGCATTGTCCAAGTTTTTAAGTTTCGAAGTTAACAATTTCTTTTACAAAATGACTCAAATATGGTATTGAATCACATATATAATAACATTTCTATGGACCAATTTGCATATAATTACTCAATGAACATGCCATGCTCTTCCCAAGTCTCAAATAGAAGCTGGGCCTTTAAATAACCTTATTCCCAGCATTCATGACCATTTGAAGCCAAATGCAACAGGTTATTTGGGCCCATAACTGTCATAACCCATTGACTTCTCTCATATTACATCCTGACCGCATTTACACATGTGCATGACGACATTTTGGCCTTACGTTTTCCTGGAAGACAAAGCAGCTGAGGAGCGCAGTGGCCTGCTCCGCCGTCAGGTCGTTGAACAGCCCATTAAACACCATCTCTGTCAGCAGCAGCTCATCTGCACTGTAAACACACAAGAAATCCACAAGACGTTTTAGAAGCAAGCCTGAGTATTAAAAATAAGGGCTGTCGGGGTGCAAAATTGTTTTGTTTGCTTTTAGAGCATGTCTTTTAGCTACAACTGTTTAGTACAAAGACTAGAATTGGAACACAAACTATAAGTTAATGTTAACTATTGTTAGATTTTCTTTTTCCCTTGGTAATCTTACCTGCTGATCTCACAGGCCACACGGCCTTTCATCTCGATGACATCAGAGGAAGTAGCGAATCCCAGGCGCCGCAGCACACGCTTTCTGCACTTCAGCTCATCCATCTGCAGCACAGTCCGAGCTTTCTTCAGCTCGCGCTTTGCAGCTTTAATGTCCCCTGCAATCTAATACACAAAAGCACAGCGAGAAAAGACACATTATGTGGCTTAGTGCATCAGTTTCCTCATCGACAACAACCACATGCTCCTGCAACAAACGTACATTTCGCAACTCATTACACATCTATCGCAGGCTCTTGTATACAAAATGACAAACAAATGACACCTGTAAGCATGCACTTGATTCTCTCGCACTCAGTTAAAATGTTTGCATTTTGTTGTGGGGCGTTAGCTCAGTGAGTAACCACTGACTTCTAACGCACCAGGGTTCAAGGACAACCTCTCACTTGTAAGTCGCTTTGGATAAAAGCGTCTGCCAAATGATTAAATGTAAATGAAATGCATCAACAAATTTGGCGGCAAAGGCATCACAGAAAACAAGGCTGTATCTGAAGTGTAACGCTTTAACGCATTGGTCTCCAGTGGAGACAGCGCTATCATCTGTCCAAAGTGCATAAAACATGGGCAAAAATTAGCCTAACAAGAATAAGTCAAGCTTCTTTGTTTAGTATATTTCTGAGGCATGCAACGCTATTTTTCCTCAAGATCAGCCATGCTTCTTTATGCCATTTATCGATTCATGTGAGTTACAACTCTTTCTAAAAATAAAACTTTATTTTTACTGTATGACATACACCACAACGGAACTGCTGGTCATGGAAAAGATGACGGCAAACAATTTTTTACTTTCAGTTTTCATCATTAAATTTAAGTAATTCTGTTATATGCTTCTGTCATTTTTACTAGTAAGGTTTCTTTTGTTGGCTATTTCTATATTTTTTCATTTATATTCAGGTTTATTATTTAGCTTGATTTTTATTCCAGTTTTAGTGATTTTAGTTCTTTAAATTTAAACATTTTGTTTCAGTAAGTCGCCAAGGCAATATTTCATCTAATATTCATTAATATTTTATTTTAGCTTTATTTCAATTAATGAAAACAATTTTCAGTAGTTTTATTTTTAGTTAATGAAAATGCCCAGACGATATCAAGTCCAATTGATTGCAGCATTACCTACTGGTCTAAAGTTATAAATGATGGGGAATTTAGTCAGTCTTCAATCTACTTAAAGTCCTCCCAACATCATTTTATTCTTTTCATTGGAGCCACATTCAAAACGAAAGCATGGACATGTAATGACAGAGAGGATGAAATAGCTGACTAAATTATGTGAACATTAGCTAGCTTATTAAACAATTAGCAACCATTCACTAAAAGAAGCAACTGAAATCAGTCTAGATAACTACTATCAGTTGAGACCGAAAGGTTAAATAGTGCTGGGCTGCAACGGTACAATTGATTCATCCCTTACAAGACTCGGCCCTAATGCCATTATCCACTTTACAGCTTATCTGAGATCTTTCTAAAGTGATTCAGACTCAGACTGAAAACAGGACACTGAGAAGAGCCGAAATGTTTTCAAGCAAAAAGGGCAAGAATTTCTCACTCCCCCAGAAACCACATCCAACAATCAACACCACATTCTTCAGCATTTAATATCCAAACACACTGTATTGTGTACTGCTAATGCTAATGTGTGGCTAGAATGTTATGACCTACATTCATGCCCACAACTAGGACATGAGCTCAATGAACAATTGTACCTCGCGATAAACCAGAAAATATGTTAATGTAGTTGCATTTTTTATATTAGACTTCAAAAAGTCTGGCCTACAATGTTTTAAAGTCTTGGAAGTTATGAGCAGTAAGTATTCAAATTGTAAAATATTAAAATACATAAAAACCAAATTTAAACAAAATATAAATACTAAATTATAAATATTAAGGTTAATCCAGTGAATAATATTTTAAAAATAAATCAAAAAGTTTAATGAAAATATTTTTATTATATATATATATATATATATATATATATATATATATATATATATATATATATATATATATATTATATTATATTAAGAAACATTAAGTTTTAACTGAAAGCAACTTGCACGGACATTTAAAATGTCTATCATTATCGTTTTAAAATGCACACCAGTAATGTTTTTTTCTAGGGCACGTTCATAAAACTATTGAACCAAGGCCTAATCCTGGCTTAATCCAAGCCCTGTCTGTGAAACCAAGTCTATACTTCTTAAACATAAGTATTACATAAAAATTTAAATACATATATAAAATACCTCAACTTAGCTTACATAACAAAAAAGCAAGTTGTACATTTTTATAGTACACTTTACAAGCAAATACTGCATAATAGAATCTGACCTTAATACAGAAAGCATTATGTTCTCTAAGCCATTGTGAAGGTTTAGTTCTGGGTTGGTTCCTGTAGATCTTTATAGAGCAGGGTTGAGCTAACCAAAAGTCTAATCTGGTTTGGAGGGATATCCCAAGTCCCCATGATGAATCTAACCACTTGATTCGAGAACACGTACACCCAACAACAAATATATCCCATGTGCAAATCCTACAGGGACCGCATTGAAACAAAACCACTTATCCCCTTAATACCGTTGCACAATGCGAGCAACTATGTGGCTGTAAGATTGTTTATGATCCGATTTGAGCACCTATTCACCCAGCACTAAAGCCAGTTTCCCGCTTTTGTTTGGTTCTGGTAGACCTTCAAGATTTCAGCCGCAGGAAATGACATCCACCCGCTCTAGCGCGCTAAACAATAGAGCCATATTTCAAATGACATTCGTGTCTCCTGCGCTGACCAGAAAAAGGTTGCGTCTATGAAAAGAAATGACATTTATATCTATCCCGCTTTGACTTCTGCGCACACACGCATATCCTACAGTGAATTTACCAGTGCTTTCTTCTCACACAGAGTGTAAATGGCCTCCAGGTTGGGGTCGCTGTGCAGGGGGTGTGTGTACATCCTGTGCTCGAATGCCTCCACCTTCTGAATGACCTTCTTCAGTGCTGGATCCTTGATACCCATGTCATCAATAGGATCAAGCAGCGGAATGCCATCTGGGAAACGTTTCTGCACCTCCTGGGAACAAGAAGCAGTCATGCGCTTTAATCTTTAAAAATCTCTCAAATTAATATAATTATCACTCAACACCTTCCATTAGGAGAACGGCTGAGATGATCCAACAGGAAAAACGGTTGCATGGCCGCTCCTAGAGATTAGTGTCTTTAACTAATTGAGGTCAATTCAGTGAAGTGTAAAAGAAGTGGGTGATTGTGTAGAGAAGGGTTCAGGATTAACAAGATTAAGTCATTTGCCATTAGTGGCATGGAATAATAGCACAGATGTGCTTTTTGTAGTTAATGTGCGGTAGTAGGCAAAAGTAGTTGTAGTATGCTGCAGTGTTGTCACATCGCTACATTTAGACGGGACCTATTATGGAAAATTCACTTTTACATAAATCCGTGATGTCAGTGTGTGTACATACAGACCATATGATAAAAATACACCCACTCCTTTTTTTTTATCCCAATAAATAAGCAGTACCAGTGTCTCAGAATAAGCCATTTGCAGATTCTGTTCAAAGTGACGTCACTTTGTACAGGCCCAGCGCACACTTTTGACATAGACTGCCGTATTAGCTTAGAACCCGCCCTGAACGAGCTGTTCATTGTCCACCATTGTCTCGACGCCAGAGCAGCTGTAGTGGCAAGGGCTACAATCTTTTGTTATGCTCTTCCCTGGCGAACTTCCCTCAATCTCATTGACTCGGATGTACGTCATTGCTTACGTTGCATGAGCGCCTACTACTGGCAGAACCTTTGCAATGGGATGAACCGGAACGTCCCAAGCTCTTGATCGCTGGGAATCTGCTCTGGAGTTGATTTCTAATTTAATTGTTTTCCTTTATGAACTTGGTTAATGTAGCATTCTATATGTAAATGTGGGTGTTTTAAATATTGAAAAAATAATTAACGTATCAGTTGTTTGTGGTGGGGTGAATTAAACGCGATATGCGGTGACGTCACAATCATGTTGCATTGAGGGATATTGAGCTGCCTGAAGAGTGCTTGCTCCCTCGTTTTTGACCGGGTCTGTCCATATAAACTTCCCTCGTCCACTTCACGAAGTGGAACACTCTTCAAAATGGAGGCAGGGATTCTCACGAGGGGAAGTGCTTAGGGAAGTTCACGAGTGCTTGTCTAAAACTGGAGTTGAACGCAGCCAAGAATGTCTGGTAAGCAACTCAGGTGTTTTGTTGTTGGATGTAGGAGTGAACATAATAGCCTTCATTTACTCCCGACATTTGAGCCGCTGTAAATGCAGTGGATTAGTTTTATTTTTGAAGGGAATGCGCCACAGATCTAACATACACATGCAATTTCTGTATCTGCTGTTTATATTCAGCAACCTAACCAACCGTTTGTGAGCTTTGTGTTTTGACGACCTTGTGTGACAGTTTAAGCACAATAAAACGTGAAAGAGAAGCTAATTTAATACTAACCGATTATTAAACTAACCTAAAACCTACTCTAGTTGAGCAAAAAACAAGGGGCATAATTGGTTCCCTTAATACAATGACAAGTGTCCAGTTGATGCCTCAGTTCAGTTCAACTTTCAGTTCAACTATTGTGCATTCTGTTTATCACAGATGAGAAATCTGACACTGGCAACATAAAAACATCCACATTAATGCTTAAACATATCACACATTAACAATGGTGGAGCAGCTGTAGCGACAAGAATGCCTGGTAAGCAATTGAGGTGTATTTTATCTAGTAATACTGATCATTTCAAATTGAATTGTGAAAAAAAAAAAAAAAAAAATTGTAATTTTTAGATTAAAAAAATAGTTATTAGTTGTATAGATTAGTTAATAGTTGTAGTAAGTACAAATATACCCATTGTGTGTGTGTGTGTGTGCTGACCTGTATGGATTTGAGCATGCTCTGCCGGTTGTCATAGGGCCGCAGGTCTTTGGGGATATACAGGCGCACAGAGCTAATGGAGGTGATGAGATGAAGAATCACAG
The DNA here is from genome assembly GCA_037194245.1 of Opsariichthys bidens. NCBI lineage: Eukaryota > Metazoa > Chordata > Actinopteri > Cypriniformes > Xenocyprididae > Opsariichthys > Opsariichthys bidens. Next base: position 18,125,393 of record CM074289.1, on the reverse strand, counting down.
GAACAACCTGAATGATAAACAGACAGTTCTGATTGGACGAACCTCCTCTGGCTGCCTCAGCATGAGGAACTTCATGTCATGGCCATATATGACCAAAACCACAGCAAGAAGCTGAAGGGTCAATCTAAACACATTTAGCAGGACCGGCGTAGACAAAGCAGATTTTACGAGCCCACGGATATGGGGAAGAATAACAAGAGCCATCAGCTAAAGCCATTGAGCCTCAAACTTCTGGAGTGCCAGTTAAATTGCTTAATATTTGGGGGAAGAGGTCAAGAGAGGAAAACAATGACAAAATCACTGCCATCAAAACTGTATCGTAGTACTTTTATGATTTTATACTTTGTGACATGGACGACTTGTTTTTCTAGGGTAGATTATACTTCAAGAACATAAGTGCCAGTATTCTGAACTGTAGCCAAATGAACTTGTTCAAAATCCAGCTGGTGGAGGCCGAGTTCCCACGTTCCTCAGGAAAAGGATCCGTCTGCTGAATTATGATTTAATTAGGGCTGCAACTCGATTAAAAATTTGTTCCATTAATATTGATGATCGTGTTATCAACTAAAACATTTAAATCATTTTCAGGAATTTAAATAAACCTGAAATTAAATATAAATATTAGATGAAAAACTTAATTTTCCATTAAACTAATTTAACATGTAACATTTTAGTTGAAGTACAAAAAAACCCCGAAAATATAAAAATAAAGGCAAATTCAAAATATTCACAAATACTATATAATAGTATGTACATAATACTAAAATTAAATTTAATCAGCTTTTAATTCAGTTTAATTAAACTTACCAGCAAATCAATACTGGATGACAAAAGAAAATGAATAGGTTTTTTTTTTTTTTAAAGAAAGAAATTCATTTTAATAAACAATGCAAAATGAGTGCTAGATTTTCTTTAGATTTTTGCACAGCACTAGTGGGAGGAGGGCATTTTTAATTTCAGTCTACTTTGGTGGTTTCATGTGAATGGCTGAGATATAGATATGTTTCTACATAAAATCAAAGCTGGTGTGGCGATTCTGGGGTAGGGTAATGATAAAATTCTCTCACCTGCATCTCCCCCTTTTCCCCTGGGCCTGCTGGTTTGGCTGCTTCTGTGGCTGCGTTCTTCACACTGTCTTTGCTGCAGTGGACCAGAACTTCCACCACAAACAATGGGTCAATATCACCACCTGCGCCCTATTAGAACATACACATACATTTTTCTCTGTACAAAAAAAAGAAAAAAAAACTATTTTTCACCCTTTAAAGTAAAGCGGCTTTCATTATTTCAGAACCAAGTGCAGAAACCAAGACATATCGTCATGTCTAATGAAAGGGGTTTAGAATGACTCGTTCTTGCACCTTAAGCCTGGAATACACTACACAAAAACGTACAGTTTTTAAAACGCTAGGCAAAGCATGGTTTGGTTACAGTGAACATCATGCACTAAATAACTGACGATCACACACCACCTGACTTTAAGGCTCTGTTTGGTTTGGTAGACACACAGCCCAAGTCAATCCGAACAAACTAATGTCTCGTTGCAAGGAGAAACCAAAACAATGTTCTAAAATTGGCTTAAAATATCAAACATGTTTGATATCTTCTGAATGGATATAATAAAGTAAAAAAAACAAAACAAAAAACACTACGCAACTTTGTGATATCCGACTACTTCGACTGCCCAAAATCTGCAAGCTGGCTCTGACTTTTAGCACCTAGCAATGACTCATCTAGACAAATCATGGGCAAAAATCTGTGCCAAAGTTGTGTAGTGTGTTACAGCCTTTAGTTTTGAGTTCTTAAAGTATAAGAACACTTGTCACAAAAGATCACGGAAAATTTCACAATATCTGACCTGGGACATATGCCCTGTCTATTATATGTTATAGTTGGGCACTTTAAACCACAAAGTAGATGAAAATCTGAAAATACCTTGACGTTTGCCTTCTTTTGGAAATTGACGACTACACCCCAACCAAAATCCAGGTCTTCCTTTTTCACCTGGTAATGAAAAACCCAAAGAGTGCTTAGCATTTTCAGTTTCTCTAAATCAACAAAACCAAGCCGGTCCGTGGGACTACATTTTCCAACAAAATGGTTGCAGGATTTAGTTAAAACAGGAGGATTTCACTCAAATGAAATTTAGCCCAAGCTTTACTCACCCCTCAAGCAATCTTAGGTGTATATGACTTTCTTCTTTCTGATTAACACAATCTGAGATATTTTAATAAATATCCTGACGCAGCCGAGGTTTATAATGGCAGTGAACAGGGGTCACGAGTATGAGTTAAAGAAATCCTTCTATCCACATCCATCCATCATAAACGTGTACTCCACATGGGTCTGGAGGGTCAATAAAGGTCTTCTGAAGCGAAGTGTTTGTGTAAAAAAATAAAATAAATAAATCTATATTTAACTAAAATGAAATATCCAACTTCTGCCAGACAGCCTTCCGTATTCAGCGTATAAAGGAAGTATAAAATTCAAAGCCTACGCGACATCTGACACGATGCCAGTTTACACTTTCTTCGTAACCTGAATACATAAGCTAGATATTTTACTTCATAACTTGTTAAATATGGATTTTTTTTTTTTAATCACAAATGCATGATGGATGGAGACACTTTCTTCAGCTCATACTCATGACCCGTTCATTGCCATTAAAGCTCAGATGCATCAGGATATTTATCAATATTTCTCCGATTGTGTTCATCAGAAAGAAGAAAGTCATATACACCTAGGATGACTTGAGGGTGAGTAAAGCTTGGGCTAATATTCATTTGAAAGTGAACTAATCCTTTAAATATATTTGCTTGTCCAGAAAGAGCCAGTGGCCATTTACCCTGACCAGTCTGCCCGGCTGCAGGAAGGGCAGGCAGTATCTAGGTTTGTGAATAAATTCCTCGATTTCTTTGCCCAGTTTGGCCAGCTGTTGACGGATCTTGTAGTAGGTCACCACACTCTCCTCATTGTGGATTCGTATTGCATTATATTCCTCCTCCAGCTTTTTCATCTCTGTGAGAATCACAGAAAATAAAGACAAGAGTGAGAAAAATAATGTCAAAGAAGTTCTGAAAGCTATGTGACAACCCAATTACTATGTAGCTTCTAATGAACAGGCAAATCTAGTTTTAGCCAAATTTTAACTGGAGTTGTGTTGTGCTAAACCTGTTTGAATAACAGGATTTTCTGACAAGGTGACGAATAAATTATTACAGAATTTAAACTATGAGAAATATTCCTGTAAATCATAGTTCTTACTCTCCACAACGCCAGGCACGGCTCTATAGTGCTGGAACTGGTAGAAGGATTTCTCCAGCATGTACTCTGGGTTGATTTCCTCCACACGTAGCAGATTGAGCACCATGTTGTAGGTCAGGTGGAATGCACTGTTCAGAGGGTCCGCTGAACCCTATGAGAATAAAAGGTGTTACTCAAAATCCCAAATCCAACACAAACCATTGACACCTATTGGGCAAGGAAGACTGGCAGTAAAATCAGTTCTCTCCAACACCAGGGCTGAGTGATCTAACCATTTGATGTGTCTTTTTAGAGTAATATGCATCTACGTATTTGTTGCAAAAATGTCTTCTATTGGTGTCTTTTTTTAAATGTTTAATTCAAGATGTTGGAATTAACATTAACAAAGATTAATAAATGCAGTTCATAATTAGTTCACGTTAACTAATGTTTCTAATGTTAACTAATGAACCTTATTTGTAAAGTGTTACCCACTAAATATACTTAATCTTCTATGAAGACTATGAAGGGTGGACCTTTTTTGTGAAAACAGGTTTACAAACAAAAAGGTTTACAAATGTAGTGAAATGGTGTAATCATCAGTCCGCAAAAAGTTGGAAATTAAGCAATTGAGAAACTAATAACTGGTACCAGTTGCATTCCCAAATGCAAGGAATCATAAAAAATGTTTCTAGCCCTCACAGTTCAAAAGTTATTAGCATAAAAAGTGAAAATTTGGACAGTTGGTGGTGCAAGAGGTCTTAGCAAGGTCTAACTCGGTTGGTTAGAGACCGAGTTAGAGATGGTCAATGTTGGGACTGTCCTCTGTGTGCCAAATTTCACAATTTTACCACATGGTTGACCACGCCAACAGTACGAAGAGCACAGGGCTCTGTCTTTTAATCAACAAGTTTTGCAACAGAGTCTGACTCTGCGAAGGGCCAAAGGAGAAAACTGAAGAAGGCACTACTGCTGTGCCAATTGATTCATTTCAGTGACATTGCTTTCCCAGTATTCACTTGAAAACTTACAAATGAACCACAATAAAGTACTATATGAATTCAGTCAGAAGGGCATTGAGCAAGACTTTAATGGACCCCAAGCATAGATGGGATGAGGCAATGAAAGCTTCAGTGGGGGGAAACCGGGAGTCCGCAGGGATGAATCTTGGCAGGCAGGCATGCGAGTCCGAGAGAGCTTATGGACTTCACGTTAAAGAGTGCATTAAAGAATGGGTTTACCCCTTACAGAGGTTGCCAAGGCTTAGAGGAGGATAAGGTGTTTAGGATCAGAAAGTTTGTGCGTCAGAGTGTGTTGGCTGTCACCTGAACAAAACGTGATAACCGCTTAAAAGAACAGTTGATGCAAAAACATTCATCGTTTTCATGGCGTGCCTGCGTTTGTGCGTTACCTTTAGTAACTGTTTGCCCACTGCAGGGCTCATCTTCTCATCTACCATGAAAATGACTATTCCTCTTTCGTCCATTCCTCTTCTGCCGGCACGTCCTGACATCTGGATATACTCTCCAGAGGTGATCTAATGTGGAAGGTGGAAAAATGGATTTATAACTATTACAGAGGTTGGCAATAACAAAAAACTAAACGGAAAAAAGTAAAAAAAAACTGCAAAAGCATGTTAATTGGTTAAAATAACCATACCATATACAGTGAATTAAATGCATTATATATATATTAGACAGAATGTATCAATATCAAATTATATTAAACACTGAAAGGGTTAGTTAACCCCAAAAATGAAAATTCAGTCATTAATTACTCACGCTCATGTCATTCCATACCTGTAAGACCCTCGTTCAAATGCGGAAAAAAATTAAGGTACTTTTGATGAAATTCGAGATATGACTCATCCAACACTTTCAAGGTCCAGAAAGGTACTAAAGACATTGATAAATTCAACGACGTGACTGTAGTGATTCAACCTTAATTTTATGAAGCGACGGGAATGCTTTTTGTGTGCAGAAACCAAACAAAAATGCAGTTCAATGACTTTATTCAACAATATCTTCTCTTCTGTATCATTCTCATATGTTGTTTATATTCAACTCCATGTTCTACATCAGAACGCAGACTCAATATTGGCCAGCTCCTGCGTCAGCATCACACGCATGCGTCGTGCTGCTCACGTGATCAGCTTTGGCCAATACTGAGCCAGACTTCGGACGTAAACACTGAAGCTTTCACAGCGCTTACTGCGTCACCTGTGCAAGGACAATGACAGGGAAGAGAAGAGGTTGTTGAATAAAGTTGCTATTTTTGTTTTGTTTTCGCGCATAAAAAGTATTCTCGTCACTTCATAAAATTAGGGTTGAACCACTACAGTCACGTCGACGGATTTAACAATGTCTTTAGTACCTTTCTGGACCTTGAAAGTGTTGATTATATTGCTCTGTACGGACGAGTCCTATACTTCTCAGATTTCATCAAAAATATCTTAATGTGTTCCTAAGAAGAACAAAGGTCTTATGTGTGTTGAATGACATGAGGATGAGTAATTAATGACAGAATTAATTTTTGGGTGAACGAAACCTTGAATGCGTTTTACGGTAAAATGTATATTTTTGCAAGGAAAACAGTTTCATTTCCAGCAAACCAACTGTGAAAGGACACACCCCAACATATGGTGCAATATATTTAATTATTATCATTTTAAATATTAAGTGATTCTTATATGTAACCCGTTTTGTTCTATTTTATGTTCAGTTAAAGTTTAGTTTATAGAAATATAGTAGTTAATGAATGTATATGGCTATGAAACTGTACAGTTGTCAGGGGAAATGGATGAATTGTTCAATTAAACAAAAAAAAAGTGGCAAGTCTCTTATTTGATCAATGCAGAAATACTGTGAAATATAATAACAATTATTAAGTGTTTTCTAGTCTTCATTGTCACATAATCCTTCTGAAATCATTTTAATATGCTGATTTGCCACTTTAGAAACATTTTTTATTATTATAAATGTTGACAACATGTGCTGCTTAATATTTTTGTAGAAACAACAATATATTTATTCCAGGATTCTATGATGAATAAAAATTTTCAGTAAGATTTAAAAAAATTAAAAAAAAAAAATGCGTTTGTTAAAATCTTACTGACCAAACTTTTGAACGCAAGTGTATAATTCATCTTCTGCATTTCTCTCCATTGATTTTCATGTTTTTCATAGATCGAGAAGTTGAGCATTCTGTTGACATGTATAATGGCGGTAAAATCGCAACAAGATGTGTTTGTTAATAGATTTTGCCGAGGGGAAACATCTGCAGTTACCCAAACGATAAGGTTTCCATTTGAAAGTTCCTAACTGGTACGGCTTTGATAAATCACAATCTGGCACCAACCTCAAACAGGGTAACATATCAGCCCATTCGTTTTGCAAATATTGTTTTTACCCGATAACCCCACCTAACATTACTCTGCTATATTACAGCAACCCATAGCTGACCCCAGATCAGTTTTATCTTCTATTAACTGCTAAAAGTCCAAGAGAGCGGCTCAGTGCCTGTGATCAGTTAGTCAAAAACTTGAGTATACGATTTCCTGCAGACTCATGGTTACCAGCTGTTCCTCACAAAACGTTTTAGATGGCAGCTTCCATCGCTCACTCGCTCTGTGCTGGAGTCTAAAAGCCAAGGGCCTCTTTTATTCACAACAGCTTGAGTCATTGCCTCACACTCATGCAAACAATACGTGGCAGCTTGGACGGCACTGTTGCTCGACCCAGTGTCCTCTCTGTGCAACAGTGGATGAAGACGCAAAGACATATATTTGGAAATTTCATTAGTGAGTTCGGTGAGAAGGATGGAAGATAGTATATTTTACCCAGCGGAAGTCTTTGCCATCAAATTTGCGTGCACTGGTGAAGAGCACAGTTCGAGCAGGCATGTTGATTCCCATGGCAAATGTTTCTGTAGCAAACAAGGCCTAAAGAGACAAGAGACAAGAGACAGAGAGAGAGAGAGGCGTTACACCAAACCATTACCACAGACACACACAAGCTATTATGAACGTTTTGGCTGAGAAACTAGTGAGGTGTCTTAAAGGGACAGTTCACACAAACACACATCTCATTCCTCACAATCAAACCTGTATGACAATTTTTTTCCATGGAACAACTTTTTGAAGAATATCCTGGCTGCTCGAGTGGACGGGATGACCTAAATCTTTTATCACAGCACCTGTGTTTAATGATGTTATTGTCACTGAAAACTAAACATAAATTTAAATACACATGCCATTGGATGGTTGAATTGAAATGAAGAAACAAAACTGAAGCCATTTTGTGCGAGCAATGAACAACTCACTGTATTGCGCCAAGAAAAATATGGTAGCATTAAATAGATTGTCAAGATTAATGTCAATGAAATGGCAGCCTGAGAGGAGTTTTTAAAGATGGCAATGGAGTGAAATAACTTCACTTTGACTCAAATGCCCCCAATATGCCATTTTGCTTAGAGTTTCTCCAGAAAGCAAGACTGTGAGTGAGAAATGAATTCCTACCACAAAGCTTCAGAAGACTTGGAATATAAAGCATGGGCTGTATGGACTACTTTTTATTGGTCATCAGTGTCATTTTAGAGCTTCAGCCCAAATTTACTTTGAAAACAATTTTCACTGTTTCGTGTTCCTGAATTTCATACAGGAAAAACAAGAGGGTGAGTGAATGATCAAAAACCAAACAGGGAATGAATCAATCTTCAGCCAAGGTGAAAGTGTTCATCCAACATTGCACAAAGTTTCTTCCAAATCACCTTTAGCAGCCCCTCAGAGAACAGGATCTCAATGGTTTCTTTGAGGATCGGGAGGAGGCCACCATGATGAATTCCAATTCCTCTCTTCAGCAATGGCAGAACATGCTCCACCTGTTGGGAAAGGATCTCAATTAAACACAGCTTCAGGACTCTTCCAGGTCATGCATTGACAGGCCATTACAGTGTTTCCTCACAGCTCAGCCAGATCAGCAGTGCGTAACTAATCGAGACCAGCTTAAAGGCCTAATTAACACCAAGGTTAAATTTTCCAAGGCACAAACAAGCACAACAACATTTTCAAGAAATGGCTGACCTAAAAATGAGAAGTTGCTCATCGTTTACCCACACCCTTGTAAAGATTAGTTGTATGGAATAAAGGTGTTTTTTTTTCCCCACCAGCGAAGCTGATCTCCTCCATACAGTGAGAGTAAATGGTGATCATAGCAGTGTTTGGGTCCCATTCACTTTCAATGTGTGAAAAAGCGCAGCTTGAACATTACTACATTTCTCCATTTTGTGTTCTATTCAATGACTGTTTACATTTTTTTGTGAATGATTTCCAAAACAAAGCATATTTATGAATTTTGTAATTGCCTTTAAAAGCAAGTCAAAGATCTAAATGTATGGACCGCATCAGATCAATTTGAAAATTCAAAATTTTTGCAAAACAAAAAAAGTACAAATTTGTAGGTCCATACATTAAGGTATAATGCAAATTAACCTAATAATTTTATGTAATATATATATATTATATATATGTCAGAAATATGTCATTGAGAACAAATAGGCAGGGGGTCAAGTTCAAGGATATTCCTCATTCCTCAAAGGCAACATTTACAGAAACTGCATATTTGAACTGGTCCTGTAATCACTCAATCCTTCAATGGAGGATCAGTATATATATATATATATACACACACACATACATATGTACACACATAAAAACATATTGTATAGATTAGGGGTGTGACGAGACCCCTATCCCACGAGACGAGACTGGGTTCACGAGACGAGATTTTTATAGTATTTTTAAGAAATCCTCAATAATGAAACGTATGAAGGGAAAATAGTCTTTTATTCAACTGAAAATCATAAAATGCAAAAATGTTGGTGCATTTGAAATCAACTTGTAATGCATGTCATTTTACTTCTATTTTAATGAATAATTTACAGTAAAACAACATGCAAACACTGCTAAATGTTTTGCCACAAAATCAACCAATTGTTTTCTGCCCTGTATAATTTCAAATGAGAAATCTCACTGAACTTCTTTCTATAGATTGAACATAAAATAAACAATATAAATAAAATAAAAAAATAAAAAATTCAAATTACACTTTAAGTGTCACTTTAACTGCAGTACAAAGTTGACCATTTCCCCGTCACTATTGATTGTGTGGCTGTAACTGTTATATAGCTCTGCGTACACCGAGAAGTCCAACCGTCAGCAGTAATAGCGATGCTTTCTGCCTCTTTAGGGGCCTCTTTAGGGCGTGTAAAGCACGGCCGCGTCGCTTCCTCCTTCTTTTGCAAGCGTTCGGGAGCTTTCATCTCGCTGTGGCACAGGCGGCAGGAAAAAACGAGCGCGCTGCACCGCATGCGAGTCGCGACTGTATCGCTTACATTTTGCGCAAATGAAAATGCGCGCGATATGTGAACGGCAAGAGTCCGTACAACCTTGGGCCGAGGTGTACGGCATAGTTTTCTTACAATGTTTACATATTGTTTGTGTCTTATGTGTTATTCTTTCGCCGTTTATTATTTCTACTGGAAAACCAAAATATTTCCATACAAACGATTTGAAAGTGGCGGGGGCATCTTCAATAATGATTTCAACCTCACACTGATAGCACGACAAGACAAATTTTCACCTCGACGAGAAATCTCGTCACGTTTTAGTCTACCACGAGATCTCGTCACACCCCCAGTATAGATAGATCGATAGATTAATCATAGATAAACAAAATGTGGAACAAAAATAGATAATTTTTGTTTCAGGGAAGTGAAAATATCCGCAAATGCAAATCTAGTCAGCAGCGTCAAGACCTCAGGATGAGCTTGCAGAAATATGTCATTGAGAACAAACAGGCAGGGGGTCAAGTTGAAGGATAGCCCATTCCTCAAAGGCAACATTTACAGAAACTGCATATTTGAACTGGTCCTGTAATCACTCAATCCTTCAATGGAGGATCAGTTTATCTTCACACTGACAGAGCAATGTCCTTGAAGACCTTCTGATGTTAGATCAGCATCTCCACTGCATGAGTACAAGCCAAACTCTGCTCTCCTACAACATGGAAATGGATGACCAAATTGATAAGTAGAAGCAGAGGAAAAATGATGTAGGAGTAACAGTGAACAGGAGGGCTAAAGAGAGTGGAAAGTTTTACGAGCCTCTTAAAACCATTTTGGGAATTGCTCAAACACCCAGTCACCTCAGAGAAGTCTCACGCGTACAGCCCGACTTTGCTGTGGTTTGTGTGACAGATCTTCAATTAACAAAGCAACAACTTGAAGTATACAGAAAAACTCTTTACAAATTATAGTACAAATTTAAACACCTTAAAAGCTAAATGTGGTTCAATTGAGGACATTTTTTGGGTAGTCGAAGAGATATAGATTTATTTGCAATTTTGTGAACGTGTCATTTACAATGATTAAAAATTATCATAGTTATAGTTTGTGGTAGGTACTTTTTTTTTGAAAATCTCAGGTAACACTTTACAATGAGGTTCATTAGTTAACATGAACTAATAATGAACTGCACTTCTACAGCATTTATTAATCTTTGTTAATTTCAACATTTATTAAAACATTATTCAAATTTTGTAAACATTAGTTAATGCACTGTGAACTAACATGAACAAACAGTAAACAACTGTATTTTCATTAACTAACGTTAACAAAGATTAGTAAATACAGTAACAAATGTGTTGCTCATGATTACTTCATGTTAGTTAATAAATCAATGTACGAATAACGAATGAACCAAAGTGTTACCAAAATCTCTTATGCTCACCAAGGCTGCATTTATTTACAATTTATTAAAAAGACAGTAAAACAGTTAAAACAACATTTTAATATATTTTAATAAAAATAATTTATTCCTGCGATGGAAAAGCTGAATTTTCAGCATCATTACTTAAGTCTTCAGTAGGTATGTCACGATGAGGAAACTCACACAAACCTGCAACAACATCTGTTTCATCAGCGAGCTGCTATCAATATGCAGGGAATTGAAATCATCTTTCCAACGTGACTACGTAATGCATGAAGTTGCGGATATGCATCGCAGAGCTAGTGGAAGACGAGCATTTGTGGTTAAAAAGTTTTGTTTTTAAAGAAAGAAAAGGCTGATCATTTCACCACATAAGACCCTTATTCCTCGGCTGGGATCGTGTAGAGCCCTTTGAAGCTGCAATTCGGACCTTCACCCTGTTGGGAACTGTTGAAGTCCACTATAAGGACAAAAATCCTGGAATGTTTTCCTCAAAAACTTCAATTTTTTTTTTTTTTACTGAAGAAAGAAAGACATGAACATCTTGGATGACATGGGGGTGAGAAATTATCAGGAAAATTGAATTCTGGAGTGAACTAATCCTTTAAGTTTGCTTATGATCTGTGATTTGTCTCTCGAATTCTCTCTTTTCACCTCGTGAAATTCTTTCTGATTAGATCATTGCACACAGTTCCACTGCTGACGAATGATCTCAGCTTCAAGGTAATCACTACGACACAGCATTGGTCCTGCCTTTGGTTCACAGGGCTCATTCTGGGACTGATCCCGGCAATGTTAAAAGGTCTCCATCCAGGGATCGTTCCCGGGACATGTTTGCGTTCACACAGAAGGCACTCTAGGAATTTTATGTCAATTTTCTGGCATCAACGCTCTGTATATACTTTTGCACCAAATGCATCATCTAAATCTTGTCTTTACAGTCTGCATTGGGTATTGCTGTGGATGTGACAAAACATGATGGCAGGTTCTTTCAAGCAATTGAAAGAATTGTGGTAAATGTTTCACTCTTATTGAAATATTTGGGTCTTTTAGAGTGCATCCCACTGCACAAGCACGTGCATTTCAGTGTCCCTGTGCTGCTGTTAAAAGATTTTTACCTCGTTTGTCTGGATAAGAACACATGAAACAAATACAATAGCCTTTACATGTGCTTTAGCTCAAAGGCAGCAATGCAATTTTCAAATGACTTCAGATCAGTTAGTCTTTTAAAATCTTGATGCTAACAAATTTTCATTCATTTTTTCAAAAGGAAATCACCGGCTATTGAAGTTAGCTAATTTTAGAAACATCACAGATTGTGACTATTTAGATATGAATCATGCATGTAAAAATAATGAATATGACATGTCAATTTGAGCATTTACAATTTTTTTGTTGAAATGCACAACTTACGACACTATTCAGTCAATGTTATCAATCTATGCTGATAAATCACTCAAACATCAGCAAATATATCACATCGTCAACATAGACCAGTTAATAAATCATTGTACAAAACAGAAGTATATGCAAAGAATTTACCTGTGGCAGCTTTTTATCTTCATCAGAGAGGCAGTCTGTGGCATTGCTGAACACTTCTTCCACCAGCTTTTTCTCGTCATCTGGGGTTGGATAGAGAAATTAGAAATCAGACATCAAACTGGGAATTTCAGAGGTCCGTGACTAGAGAGAGCAACTGGTTTCTGGTAGTTCAGTGTGCATGTCAGCTCAAAGGCCTCTGAAACACAGCCAGAATCAGTTACATCTGTGTGTGTGTGTGTGTGTGTTTTACGCAGCTGTTCAGAGGACTTTCCATGATCACATGAAAAACACTACAAAACCACAGATATAGACATAGCACTGTCAGTGTAGAGAATGAGATGGAGAGGAAAGCATTGAGTAAAGGGAGAGTTGCCATGTTTTCTTGCTCCAAACAGAACCTAGAAACAATGTGACACGAGGGATTAGAACATCTCTATTTCTGCCTGCAGCACACGTGGTGTAGTCAGACCTCAGTAGGCTTCGCACATTCAAATTTACAGCATAACAAAATATAAACTAAATACAGAACCAACAGTTCTCAACCGGTTTTGCTTCAGGACCTGTTTTGCTCCATTTTCCCCACTGGACATCAAATGGTGACCCAACACAATTGCAAAACGGTCTCAATAGTTTCCTAAAAATCATCAAGGTCAAATTCTCTGATATTTTTAAGAGGCTGAATGATTTTGCATATTGGTTGCACCACATGACTTTGATTTTTGCAAATAAATAGTTTTCAAATATTTATAATATTGCAACGGTTTCTTTTTTTATTTCTGAGCAGAAATTATTAAACAAACTAAAGCACTTCATTTTTTTCTTTAAGACTTGTTATGAGGATTTGTCATTTATGTTATCAAGACAGTTATACCACCTTGACAAGTTTTAGTTATTCAAATAAGCATTATGGTTTATCATATGGTTAATTATCAAATCAAATTATCATATGGTTAACTGCACAATAAAATGACCCCATCTATCCACGAAAGAACAGATCAACCAGATCAAAACCACAAAGAGACTAATACATGCATCAGACTATCACAATATGGTCACAGCATAACTTGAGAGCACAATATCTCTGCAGCGGTGACTGCTTAAAGAACGCCTAAAAAGATTAGAAAACCAAGAGACCAATCTACTTGTGCTGGAAATGATGAAAATGTTCTGGAAACCCTTTATAAAATCACACTTGAGCTGGAAAGCTCTTATGATGAAATCTGCTCAGATAGAGCCAATGAAAACAGTCTCTCCACCTAAAGCAAGGCTCGCAAAACAGTAACAGCTGTGCGGATGACTGCTAGTGCGGTCCCAAGTGCTCACCCATACACCATCAAAGGCCAAGAACTTCCAGTTATAAGTGCACACTATGCTCAACCAAAACATGTTTAAAAGTTTGCAATAATGCCATGCTTCTGTGTGCGCCACATCAGTCACTTTCCAAATAAATTCAATTAGGCCTTTAAAAGCAAAGTGGTATGAGAAGTGTGAATTCTTCGGAAGATTGTTGAGTCGTACATGTTGTCCATTTTCCTTAAAAGAGAACAGAAAGTTTGACACGTCAATGGACAGAGGAGGAAGGGCCAGATTTGTGCATTTGGCTCTGTGACACATTCTGCTTCAAATAGATGAATACTTGATGAAGAACTCCCTGTATCTGTTTCTGAAATGAAAAATTCTCCAAAACAACACAAAGCTGAGCTCATTTCTCTCTCTGACACTTCTTTGGCCATGATTTTTCTTTTTTCTTTATTTTATTTTTGAATCCCCCTCTAATTAATAGGATAGATAAATCATCATTGCGCCAAAATTTGAGTAATTATAGTGAGATAAACCTCAAGTGCAAGAATGGAAATCTACCAAATATTTTGCCCTTGCAGGTGTGACGGAAGATGAAAGATATCAGTTTAAACCCCTAACTCAAGCATGAGGAAAAAGTCTTGGCGAGAAGCATTATTGATCATTTTAACATTAATACCTGTGTTGAAATCCAGTTTAGCCACTTGTAGAGCATAGGCCTCACATTCTTTCTTACTGAAGCTAAAGATGATCACCGGCTGGAAGTTCCTTTCCATGATCATCTTTACAATCTTGAAGACGTTAGATGGACCTGACCAAAAACACAGTAGTACATTGTGATGCTGAACACATATACATGAGAACATTACACATTCATTTTCTGTCTTGTACATGAATTCTGAAATTTCATTTAAATAATTCAGTGTTTTTTTGTACTCAACCGTTTATTGGTTGTCTGTGAATCCCCAGTGATGGGAAATTAATTTAATTTAAGTGGGGGCTTCCTGTTATTAGGCAGTTATAGAAAGTTCAGTTTGATTTAAAAAAATAAAAAGAGATCACATTTGTGGCGAGTTCAAATGGAAGTAAATGTATTGATTGAAAGCACAAACGGTCTCAGTTGACTAGTTGTGACTGGCTCACCTAAGATCATTGTTAATATTTGGTGTAAATGGTGTCATATTAATAGCTCAGGAAATCCAATATGCATGATTGATTCCCAGCAAACCAATGGTAGTCCATCTGAGGTTAACCATTTAGCTGAACTAGTATCTGAATTGAGCGATTATGACCCCTAAACTGCATATTCTTACACAATTTTACCTTAAAATCAAAACGGAAGAGTTCACAACACATCGCACTTCCATAATCTGATGTTATTTCAATGCTAAAATGGAAATTAAATAAATAAAAAGGATAAAATGTGGGGTCAGACTTTACTTTATTGATCAGAAATTGATAGGATCTTAAAAGTGGGTGTCCGATACCAGAATAGACAACTTTAAGGTATAACATTGATGGAGCCATTTTGATTTTATATGGACTCAAATACTAACCTTTGGTTCCACCCCTTCTGCCTTTGGGGTCCCATTTGCCCCCAGTGTTGCCTCCAGTGTCCCCCACATCCCTCAGGACCTGCATAGCTGTGTTAAAATTGTCTTCTCTGAACTCTCCCTGACAAGAAAAGCCAAAAAAAATATTATTACATAACAGAGTAATACTGGGAACATTCTGTTGAATTTGATCAGCTTGTTGTGAAGTTGTGGCTTGGACGTTATACAATACACACACACACACACTGATATTTCAGCATTCAGGATCTGTGTTCAATTACATGTAAATGTGCCACTCTTGAATGACAGCTCCAACTCTACACCCATGTCAGATAATGGCACACAAATCCCCTATATAGTAAAACAGAGGGCGGCACACACCCGGGGTGCGTCTCACCATCTCTCATGATGGAATAAAGGCTTTAATGCAACTATTCAAAGTATTTGGCTACTTACGTTCTCATCCACCACAAGATGGAGTCCATCGCCCCCTGCTGGAAAGACGTAGTGCTGCAGTGGAGTGGGGCGGTAGTCTGTGTACACCACGTGACAGGGCTGCACAAGGAAAACAAGGAAATCACACGAATCCTGAAGGCATTATGGGTTCATTATAGAACTCAGATCCATTTCTTTTAGAATACATTGCCGATTAAAGTAGACCTACAGTGCTTGTACTTTACGTGTTACTGGGGCATTTTGGGAGGCTAAAAAAAATGTGTAGTTTTTTATAGATATTATAGTATTTATTTATATTTCGAATTATAAAATACTGTAATATATTTTTTATATTTTCAGACTTCATTTTAATTGTAGTATACGGTAATAATTTTGTTGTGCATTTTTATTAGTTTGAGTTTTAAATATTTCTATTTAGCTTTCCTTTATTTTTATTTCAGCTTTAGTCTTAGTAATTTTACTACTTCAGCTTATTTCAGTTGGTTGCCAAGGCAACATTTCCAAGTTTTTCATCTAATATTTCTACTTTAATTAAACTGCCGAAAACAAGTTTTAAACGTTTTAGTTCACAATAACTGGATAGGAGCTTTCTAAGGCATCCTCAGAGTTTGATGGGTGTTAATGTGTACTCTGATGTTGAAAGATATTCTGGGTGGTGGTTAACATGTTCTGACTAGTTGTTTTAAAATGAGCTATTCAGAGAGATTAACAGCAGGTTGCTAAAGTGTTCTAGATGATTGCCTGGCAATTACTTAAGAAACTGAGAGCAATTTAAAATAGGTTAAAAGCACTTGTGTTTACGTTTTGGATTCAAATTCACTATATCAGTCAAAATCTAATAAAACATAGGAGGAACTAAAGTTTAAAATGTCCAATGAAAGTCTATGGCAGGAGTTCTCAAAGTCCGGACTCCAGTCCAGATCCGGACCTGAAGGGAATTAAATCTGGACCCGCCTCCATTTCATATTTCAAGAGCACTAAAAGGATTAAAAGTGTGGATTTTCTTCTTTGATAAATGCTTGTTGAACTTAAACCATTTGTTTATTTTTCTATGTTTTTGGTGATGGTCCGAAATGAAAGTGAAGGGCAAGATATTTAAAGTTTTCCTGCATGACACTGTTATCATGACATCCAGTAAGTATATGAACAATAAGAGTTTTCAGAATTGATTAGATATTTGTTTGCATTCATTTTGCCCCAATCCAACATGAAGCTGTTCTGATTTGTAATGAGACAGTTAAGTCTCAGTTAAGGAGTTGTGAAGTGTGGAAGTGCGGCCGTTATTTACATCTCATATCATCAGTAAACTGTTGCGTTTACTGCAAAGAGAGGGATCAAAGAGCGGCAATTATCAGCCCCACAATGGAAAATGAAACTAACCAATGGAATGGTTAAGCAATGAGAACCATTCGGCCAGACAGTGGAAAAGCAGCTTTGCCTACCTCTTCTGTTTTTTTCATAAAAAAATGCTGACACTTTAATTGTTTTGCCACTTTTGCACTTGTTATTAATGAATTGATCGCAAAAGGCACCAACAAAAGTTAGTGTTGATTGGTTATGCATTTTTATTAAAAACAAGTTTTGTGATAACCAATTGGTCCGGACCTTTGACACTGATAAAAATTCAGATTAGGACCTTTGAATGTAGACTTGGAGAACCATTGGTTTATGGGATAGATGTTTCACCACATGAAAACCACCAGAAAAGTCAGGGGAAAAAAAACAAAAAAAAAAACAGCAGAACGAATATAATGACCCACCTGTTTGTGGAGGTGACAAATCCACTCTGCAAACTGTCGAGCGTTGGGAATGGTGGCTGACAAGAAGACATGATGCACATTGTCCGGCAGTAGGATGATGGTTTCCTCCCAAACTACTCCACGCTCTGTAGATCACGTGCCCCAAAAAGAGACAAACTCAATGATAGCAAACACAAATAGACTATTATGCACTTTCTGGTAACTTTGCATTTTCTGCCGATTAAACAATAAATACAACCCACCTGAGTCTCTCATGTAATGGATCTCATCAAAGATGACCCATGCTACCTCCCTCATAACCTCTGACCCTCTGTACAGCATGCTCCTCAAAATCTGAAAAGAAAAAAAAAACACCAATAAAAATCAAAGAACCAGTCGTTGATTCTGCAGAGGATAACGGGCCACTGTCTCACCTCGGTGGTCATGACCAGACAGGAAGCTGTGGGGTTAATAGTGACATCACCGGTCATCAAACCCACATCCTGGAACTCTTCGTACATCTCTCTGTACTTCTGATTGCTCAACGCTTTGATGGGACTGGTGAAGATGACTCGCTGCTTTTCTCGGAGTGCAAGAGCAATGGCATACCTACATGCAGAAGGAAACGCTCTCAGATCTAAAGCAGTGCTTCTCAACTGGTGGGTCTCAAGACCGTTTTGAGTGTGTAGACAAAGAAACAACAACAACAGCTTCCAAATGTTTTTCTGATGCAAGCCTTAATTTGAAAGATGTGCGTAAAAGCTGTTGACTCATTGCAAAAGCTGTAAGACCGAACGCATTTTTCCATTCCACTGAGCAACTTTTCAATTGTTTTTCCATGTAAACACGCTAGATGGATGTGCCTGACCGTTGCATTTGGGTCTCACGTCATTTGCAGCATCTCATGCATGACAAGATGTTCTAAAAATTAAAGTTAAACCCCTTGCGAGGGGTGGGGGGGCAGGTATGATGTTCATTCTATCCTTCAGGATCAGTGTCCATATAATTTAAAAACAGTTCATGTTAGTATTGTGTTTAAAACACTACATTGGATATTTTTGATGTCTGTGGTGGCTCATACCATCTTACTAACTTTATCGTTTTAACAAAAACTAGTTTGGGATCGGTGTTTAATACCTAATGTAAATAAAGAATACAAATATAAATCGTTTAATACCTTGTTATACTGCTTATTCATCGGTGTTAGTGATATTCTTACAATTTGTGTGTATGTTAATTAAAGAGGGATGGTACTTGTGTGTGTCAATCATTTTTGAGAAATAAATTAGCTTGGTTCAAACTTCCAAAAAATTCGGGTTGCAGTCTAATGACCATGATCTTATATAAAAGTGCACACAGACAATATTTCAATCTAACGGACACTCACTCCGCACACACTGTCTTTCCTGCCGACGTGTGGGCCGACACAAGCACAGACTGGTTGTTATCGATGCACAGAATGGCCTCACGCTGGAAAGGGTCGAGTATGAACGGGTACTCCTGCATGAGGGAAAGCAAAGCATGTTCAAATAAAAGCAAAGCACTAATGTTGTTACAGGAAGTTCAATGAGGTTCAAGTTACCTTAGCAGCTTTTCCAACGCGTGGTTTCAGCTGAGTGTATTCCTCATTGTCAGGAAGAACCACCTGAGAAAGGAAGATGGGGTCACCACATGATCATTCCACAGAGAGAAGTTTTTTGTGCTACTGTGTGTTTGTGTATTTACCTCATGAGTGCAGCCCTCCACTGTCTCCACCTGCTCCACCTTCACTTTAGGCATGAGCTCTGATAGACTGAAAGAATTATTAGAGGTCAAGCAAGAGTGGATTTCTCCCATAAGGATAACGAAGGTTGCAAAAACAAAATCAGCGGAATAAAAGTTTAAATTAATAATATGAATTGCTGTTTTTTTTTCATTATATTTTTCCATGTTTTTTGCAGTTTCTTAAAGTAAAAAAACTAAATATAAAACTGCTGCAAACAGCCTGTTTCAATTGTTAAACTTACCAGCACCTGACAAATGAAACTTAAAAACATTTTTACACCAAAAAAATGAAAAATGTATTACAATTTAGGAAATTTACAAATGATGATGAAAATGCATTTCTCAAATTAATAAAATAAATCAAAACTGACCATGAGCCACTGATACAATTTTTTTTATAAGCGGACAGATCATGGAAATTTGACTTTTTCTGTGTTTAAGTGCTTTAATTGGGTCCCCGGTGCATCTACCAACTCAGAAAACGTGAAAAAAGACAACCCAGTAAATTTGTTTTGGCAAACCTTTCTCTTCAAGTACGTGAAAAAGCGAGCCGATCAGATTTCGCTCACCTTGTGACGTAAAAAAAAAAGAGGGGGGGAGCTATCGCAGCTTTTCGTGCTCTCATTGCCGAACAGACGTTTGCCAGGAGCAACCTTGTTTTCCATTTCTTAAGAGGTTTAAACCACCTCGCCCCTTTACTGTTCTTACATGGGACCGGTCTACGGTTCTGAAGTGCCCCTTTGAACAGTTACAATTCGTCGACATTTGACCCGTTGCTCAAAGCCGCTCTGCTATGAGCTTTAGCATCGGTGAATATGAATGAGATTTGCAGGAGCTCTCTGTGAGCCCTACCTGCCTTGAGTTCGGGCTCTACGACTCCAAGGTCATCCTAAAGCCAAAGCATGGTTTGTACCTAAAGTGCTCCGTTCAGAGTACAGGCTATCACACTCTCTGCGCTTCTTTCCTCGCAGGAGGACCAGGAGTTGAATTTACTCTGCCCAGTCAGGGCTTTGAGAACCTACATTGACTGTTCTGCCTCATTCAGACAGTCTGAACAACACTTTGTATGCTTTAGAGGCCACACCAAAGGGCTTTCGGTCAGGAAGCAGAGGCTATCCCGATGGATAGTTGGCGCGATTGCGCTCACATACTCCTCTTTGGGCTTACAATGCCACATTGGAGTAAGAGCACACTCCGTGAGAAGCATGGCCTCATCCTTGGCATGGTCCAGCAGTGTGTCCATTGCAGAAATCTGTGCAGCAGGCGGCTAGGCCTCGCTGTCCACTTTCATCAGGTTCTACAACCTGGTAGTCCCTGCTTTGCAGGCTCAGCTTCTTTCTGCATCACTGCCTCTCCAAGTTCAGCACCCTGGAAACCACACTTCTGGTTTGGACTCGTTTTAGCAGAGTTTGACCGTAGCTTGAACTCGCTAGAATTCATGACGACTCCAGTTATCCCAAGTCATTGGCTTCAGCCGTTGGCTTAGCTTCCTGCATGCTCTTGGTCCTCGAGTACCTAGGCTATGCAAGATTTCTAGAACGATTATTCAGGGGCAGGCTTAACCTCTGCAAGTTTAGCCCGTTTATACCTTCTATGTGCCCCGACATAAGTCTGGGCCCCTGGCTAGTGGCCTTGCTTTACTGTACTTGGTCCCTTCGGGTGCTCAGGACTAAATACTTATCAGTTCTTCCTCTCCCATAGCACGGTGTGATTGTACTGGTTCCCCGTAGCGTCAAGGAAGACGCAGTATGAATAAATATTGAAAGGGAATGTATTCAGTTACTAACGTAACCTCGGTTCCCTGATACGGGAACAAGTATTGCTCTGCTAGCCGTGCTGTGATGCTGCACGACTCTGTGCCCTTGCCTTTTTATAATATTAAATATATAATAATAATATATATATATATATATATATATATATATATATATATATATATATTATAAAGCACTACTATCCATACATGTATGTATGAGTGTATTTTATGATTATATATATAAACAAACCAGTACCCATGTAACAAATTTAGAAATTTTGTTACATTAAAATAACTATATTAAATTAAATAATACGTATCCTCTTAAGCAAACTAACGGCTCCGGAGCATGTTATGTTCATTGAATAAGTTGCTATGGCTACTTCTATACCCTCAAAGTTACCTCCATTTTCGGAACTGAAAGTTGAGGTTATCGGCTTACTTACTCTTAAACATACCTGGGTCACATAACCTGCTTTCTGGAATACCCCCAGGGGTTTACAATGACCCAGGGTTAAATAGTTCAAGCCCTTATGAAGTATTATACAAGTTCACAAGTACAGTAGGCTATAAATATTTGTGAAGTTCACTATGAAGCACACAAATCTTACTTGATCTCCTCAGCTGACACCGTTTCCAGCTTTTGTCTCTTCCCAAGCACCATCTCGTCCGGAACGTCAATGTCTGCATCTCTTTTGCGGACAGCAGCTGAATCGCTCTGCGGTTTATCAGCTTTATTAGATGTCTTCCTATTAGATGTAAAGACAACAAATGGTCACTCAACGCTCAACGGTTTAACGATCTTGGTTAGTATGAACATTATACTTTAGTCTACTAATTTTGGGGAAAGACAGGCTCGTTTATTACATCCTGAACTTAACAGTAACAACGTAAAAACGTTACATCAAAACATCTAACAGCAAGAGATGACAAATATAGCAAAAAAAACTGCTGAATGCTACAATACACCGGTAAAGTGTTAATGTGGTGTGATTTGTTTTGATTTTTTTAATTTCACTCTATGGTTACGCGTCACATGTGTTCAGCAAGACCAGACAAATACTACAATATCCATTGATTAGTTCTGCAAAACAAACACATATCGCACCCGTTTACCTACCCTGCCTGATCAGTGGACTTCGGAGTGGCTTTTTTGCTGGAACCGGCCTGTTCTTCATCAAACACGCTGAACAAATCGTCTCCAAAAGCGTCCGCCATGACTTCAAACTCTCAAACAGACACAGTTCCCACAGTGCTGAGCGCACACCGCGTGCCGGAAATGACATAGTACGCATTAACCGCACGAAACGAGCAACGGTAGGAGACCGAAAAACAAAATACTTTTATAATACTAAAATAATTTATAATACTAAAATAATCACAATCAAAACATTCCTGAATACATGGTAATTTAATCAAGAAAATATATCGTTATTTTAATTTGGTATTTAATTACTATTTAAACACATCAAATGTTCTTAAGCGACAGTACAACAAATGCCTCTGTACCTCTAAAAATGAGTAACGTTAATCTACTTTCCGCTTGAATTAAGTATTTTGTCCTGTTTTTATCTCTTAGCACCTGTGGAGGACCAAACCCGAATAAATAAATGAATAAATCACGCAATCTGCATAAAGTTGAATTCAAAATCTTTGAACTTTTATTTTGAAAGAAGCTTCTGTAGTTTCAGCCTTCACAGACTCTCATAGAGTTGGAATAACTGGCTGTCAGCACAGTCTTCTGTTTTACAGCTACAAAATTTGTGTGTGTTGAAATGTTGACTATTTTGTGCACTGGTCAGTAACAGACACTCGAGCTGGTTATTTTCGGTATGGGTGGGAAGAAAAAGAAGACTGCAGCAGTTCCCACGAGTGTGCAGCCGGCTGCCGCAGGGAGCGCGCCTGAATCCACGGGCAAAAAAAACACCAAAAGAGACCCAATAATGACAAATCAGCCTCGAAGGAAAACAAACCCAGAGGTCAGACTTCGAACTCAGAAGGAGTTTGATTCATAAACATTAGTATGTAATTAGATATGACAATTTATGAATCATAAACATTTGACTACAATTGAATTGAGATGTATAGTGTTACAGTAAGTGAGTAAATAATGATCAGAGCCAGTACAATGTTAACAGTTTGTCTGCAAATGTTTTTAATATTTGTTCCTTTATTTTCTTGTAGCTCCCAAAACATACAGTCTTAACACTAACGCTCAGACTGACACAAGTGTGTCTGATAAATCAATCCTGAAGGTAAGTCTCACATTAATGGGGTCATATAGTTCATGTTTATATAATTGTTCATAACTGAGAACCTACCCAGTCTAAAAATAACCTTTGTTACTAATGACCTGCATGAACATCTTCTGCAGACAGATGAACGCATAAATGCCCACATATGCACTAGCACTCAAAGGTTTGGGTCAGTAAGATATATTTGAACTTTCTAGTCATCAAAAATTCCTGAAAAAATGAATCACGGCTTCCACATAAATATGAAACAGCACAACATTGATGATAATGTTTGTTGATAAATGTTTCTTGAGCATCAAATCATCATATTAGAATGATTTCTGAAGGATCATGTGACACTGAAGACTGGAGAAATGATGCTGAAAATTCAGCTTTGATCACAGGAATGAATTAGAGTTTAAAATATATTTTCGAAAACACTTGTTTTAATCTGTAATAATATTTCAAAATATTACAGTATTTATGATCAGATAAATGCAACGTTGGTGAGCATAAGCATAAAAAATCTTACCAATCCCAAACTTTTGAAAATTAGTGTCCACATCAATGTCTGTTATTGATATTAACAGTCTGGTTTTTTTTGCACGTCTTTAAGGTTGTTATCCATCCAGAACTGGAAAGGAAGGTGATCAAGTTGATAAATGATTACAGGCAAGAACATGCTGATAAAGGACCAATATCTGGGAGACTCACGTCCAAAAAGTTGCTGGTAATTCTTTTCATTTTTTGTCTTTAATTACAAAAGTTAAAGAATATTATTTCTTATCTAAGAATGTTAAAGAACATCTATCATATATTGTTTGGCAGGATTTGTACACAGCCTTGCAGAAGTTCCAGTTCAAGCCGGAGCACATCGAGGAGGCCATGAAGAGCAGTATGCTGTATGGAGGCGATCTGCATTCAGCGCTCGACTGGCTCTGTCTGAATCTCAGAGACGGTAATTCAAATTGCAGTCATAAACTTCATAAACCCAAGTTCTGCTGCTCAAACCTAAACCCTAGTTTTGCTTTTTTTCTTTTCCATGAATAAAGATGAGCTACCGGAGGGATTCAGCCAAAAGATGCAAGAGGAGAAACAGAAGAATCGCCCTAAGTTCCAGCTTCCTGAAGAGGACAAGCAACAGTCGGTGAACAAGAAAGAAGCACCCAAAGAGGAGGAGAAACCTAAGGCAAAAGTATGTTAAAGTGTCATTTCATGAGGAATCACATTTGTTTTATTATGCTATTTTAAAGGTTCTGGATTTTAGGTCTCCTGCAATAGGTTTACATGCATCCAAGGTAAAAAAAAAATGCTTTAATTTTCTCTTAATATACATCGATTTTCGAAACCCTACTTCATGAAACTTCGAAACCTTTACGAATATTTTGTTTCAAATACTGGTTCGGTGCATGTATCGAACTGCCAAAGTCACATGATTTCACTGCACCAGTCTTCGTTTCGTCATAAGTTTTTCGAAACGTTTCGAAATTTCAATGGTTCTGGATCTCTGTGAACCCCCAGTGGCGAACCATTGAACGAGATCTCTATGGGTTTTACCGTTTTACCTGATCTCTGATCAGTTTATACATGTGTAGATGTTTTAATGAGACATTAGTATAATTAAAAGAAATTATAGTAGTCAATAGTTTCTCATTGGCCTGTTTAGCTCAGCCATCCATGGTACAAACAAAACAAGCCCTGAAAATGATTAAAGAACACATATTACACTGACACTTTATATTTAGTCTTATTAGATGATTAGTTAATTGCATTTGATAGATTTTACTTTCAATCAAACATTTGCAAATGGTGTGTAAAAGGAGTTTTTATTGCATTTACATTGTTTTGACCAGCAGGGGTTCCGAACACTTTGAAACAATGAATCATTTTGCGAAGCACTTGGTTCAATTGAGTCGATGCTTATAAAAGCTTTGTTTCTCCTATCTCTACATTGCCGCGTCTTTTTCTCACAGGTTCTGAAATGGTTCGATGATCTTTAAGGTCTCTCTTGAACATCTCCTTCCTTCTCTGCTCTGATTGTTCAAATGGCCCACAATTTGTTCTACCGCTTACAGTGCATTTCAGAAACAAAACGTCTATTACCATATCTGAATTTCAGCTCTGCGTCTTCCTCAACGCTTGCCACGCAGTGATATGAACAATACTGATGGTGTCGGTTTTACTGTATCAATCCTAGTCCAAGTCCTCTTTGTTTGTAAGTGCATGCAAAGTGGATGCAGATGCGCAGGTATCGACAACCCTTCCAGGCCTCAGCAACAACTACAGTATTTGAGAGTCAAAGTAGACGTTGTTCTCGGGCAGCCAATGAAGACTATAGGCTGGAATTATGCAGATTTGTTGCAAACCTACATAGGTTCGTCCAGGAAGTAAGACTGTCGTGCACTTCAATCTTTGAAACTTTGCAGATCTTTTACATTCACAAACAGATAAATTACACACTACATGAATTCCAGATTAATTCATATGTTTCTGTTAATGGGTGAAGGGCAATAAATGCCGAAACATTTCATTTGATGGCAGACTGCTATAAAAGATGGTGGTGGCAGTATGAAGGAGTGGATACTGCGCTACGCTGAACAATCTGAAGATCAGAGCAGCGAAGAAGATGAAAACAGGGACACGAGTGTTTATAACCCAGAGTTGGAGGAGAAGTTTGATCCTGTGAGTTTTACTCTAGTTTCCATAATATGCTGCTATTACGTCTGTAGCTTCTCATTAATTCACATGCTCTTCCTGCAGAATGACAGATATCTGCTGCTGAGCGCTCAGCTGTATGATGCAAAGGACATGGCTGCTGGATCAAAAGCCAAGAAAGACAAAGCAGGGCAGAGGGCAGCACAAGATCGGATCAGAGTCATCCAGCAAGGTCTATGCCTGCAGTTTTCGCTACTTTTAAGAGCATTTGTTAATTGTAAAGAATACTAGAAAGTGTTACGATCAATTTGTTTCTCAAGAGTGTTTGTTTATATTACAGAAATGAAGTCTTTGGAGTGTCATCCAATGTTCAATGCAGCTATCAAAGTTAAAGACACTCCTAAAGAGGAAAAGAAGCCAGTTACACTCTCTGATGGCAAGGAGGAACTCAACTTCAACCTCTTTGAGGAAGCAGACACACCACCAGCAGAAAAAAGTAAGAGAATTTATTTATTTTGTTTTATGTATATTCATTTAGTTTCTTAGTTGTATTTTTGTTTTGAGGTGTTTTTTTCTTTTCTTTTTTTTTTGCTGTTGTTACTTTATATTGTTGTTTTATTGTATGTTATTGTATTCTGTGTAGTCTGTTATGTTATTTTATGTTTTTGTTTATGGTATTTTTTATGTTGTTTTACATTATTTTATTTTGTTATTTTTATTGTATTTGTTGTGTTATTCTTTATATTTTCATCTTTTTCATTTTTATGCTATTGCTTTATTCAGTTTATTTTGTGATATTTTGTTTTATGCTTTTCTATTTTTATTTATTTTAAGGTTCACTATTATTTTATTTTATTTAGTTTTATGTTATGCTGTGTGCTTATTTTTCATGTAGTTATTTTTGTTGTTTTTACAATTATTTTCTATTTGTTAGTATTTCTATATTTATAAACTTCATGCTGTTTTATGTTGTCAATATTTAATTTATTTTATTTTTTTATTTTAGCTTTATGCTATTATCTTATTGTTTTGTTTTATGCTCTAACAATTATTATATTTTATGATTTTATTTTATTCTATGCAATGCTATAAATTTTAACCTTGTCAGTCTGATTTGTCATTGTTGATGCTCTAGCGGAGAAAAAGAAGGAGCCCAAAGACATCCGAAACTTTGATTACACATCAAGGAGCTGGACTGGGAAGTCGCCTAAACAGTTTTTGATTGATTGGTGCAGGAAAAACCTTCCGAAGAGCCCTCCACCATCCTTCCAGAAAGTTGCAGTCGGGAGATATTGGAAATGCAAGTATGTTGTGTTAAAATTGCATCTTTGATTATGATTGTGTACTGAATGCAGATTTAACTGGGTGGTGTAATTTAATTTAATGTGGGTTGATGTCAGAGTACGTGTTCAGAGGCCTGATGACGTTTTGGAGGTGTGTCCCACTATCCTGACTGAAGACGGCATGCAGGCCCAGCACTTAGGAGCCACGCTAGCCCTTTATAAACTAGTCAAAGGACAGGTGAGTTTCAAAATAGTTCTCATATTAGTCAGAAAAGTGCTTGCTTTATATATTTCATTAATTTCATCTGTCCTTTGATCTCAATTAGTCTGTGCATCAGCTGCTGCCGCCCACTTACCGCGACGTGTGGCTTGAGTGGCGAGATGGCGAACAAAAAGAAGAGGAGGAAACCCGTTCTGCCATCAACAAACCACGTGACCAGTTCATCGCACGTCTGCTCACTCGCCTCAAACAGCAGCAGACCCTCCAACTGCAGGCCGAGCCGCAGGAAAGTCTCCAGGACACAGAACCGGAAGACTCCTGGGAGAACCTGGACATGCAGGAGGACCACGAGCCCAAGCGTGTAGGAGGCCTCATGATGGAGGAGGCGTCCCGGAGGCTGTTCCTCAAACTGCGAGGCTCTCCTGTGGCACACAGGCTGCTGGCTGAAAGGGAGCAGCTGCCTGTTTTCCAGCACCGTGAGAAGGTGCTAGAGGCTCTACGGCGCCACCGCGTGCTAGTGATTGCTGGAGAAACGGGAAGCGGGAAGAGCACACAGATTCCTCAGTTTATCCTGGAAGACCTCCTGGCCGCTGGGGAGGCTGCGCAGCCTTGCAATGTGGTGGTGACGCAACCCAGAAGGATTTCAGCCACAAGTCTGGCCAGCAGGGTGTCACAGGAGCTGGGGAGTGAGGACGGACCAGGAGGCAAGGTTAGATCTCAAGAAGGTACGGTGGCCGAGAGAGTTCAATGCGCTGCAAATAAGAAAACACATGCTAATAGAAAAAAACACCAACAAATTAAGAAAAGGTGATCATCAGTTTGACAACACATGTGCTGCAATTCCTCACAACAGATGCAATCACAGAAACGCGCCGCAAACAGCACAAACCACAATGGAAATGTTTCAAGGGGACCCCAAAAAGTGACAAACCCTACTACGAGCTGCGTATTAGCTGTGTCCGAAACCACTCACCCGTTCACTCATTCACTAATCCCTATATAGTGTACGGCATTTGAGTGCACGATGTGTTCACAATCATTAAATACTATAAAAAAAAAACGCAAACAAAAATAAACTCACATTAACAAGTGTACATTATTTCATGTATTTATTATTTTTAATAAAGTGTTTTTTAGTTTGCTAGAAACTCACGCTCACAAAATGACGTGGTCGTCGCACGCCCTCAGGCGGCTGTTAAGATGACGTTACATTAGTACGCAACAGATGATTAACCAATATTTTTAAGTCATCCACTTAATTGTCACCTCTTAAAGTTAAATGAGTTAAAAACAATGCCACATATTAAAACACTTTGCTGTTAGTGAAACACATTACATTGAGTTAATGCCTACATAATATATTTTAATAATATTTTTTAGCTTGTGCTGTTGTCAAATTTTTGGGGTCCCCTTGAAACATTTCCGTTGTGGTTTGTGCTATTTGCAGCGCGTTTCTGTATGTGAATGTATTGTGAAGATTTGCAGCACATGTGTTGTCAAACTGATGATCACGTTTTCTTATTTTGCATGTGTTTTTTTATTTGCAGCACGTTGAGCTCTCTCGGCCACCGTAGGAAGGTGCTTTTTAGAACTGTATGTAGAAAAACCTTGCTTTTAATGTTGTTCATCTCTTATAGGTCAGGTGGTATGTGATAGTAATCAAACATCTGGGCCAGAAACCACAAAAGTTATAGGTTCAAACCCCACAAGAGACCGTCTTTGAGCTACTGCCTTTTAAAGCTCAACGATAAACAGTTTTATTTATTGTCCCTCAGGTGAAAATAATGTTTAAATATAACCTTAGACCATTGTAAACTACTGTTTATCTCAGTATAAATAATATAAACATTAACACTAATAAGTTGATAAGTATACTTTTATTAAATTGGTCAATGACAACGCTCATTTAAAAAATAAATAAATAAATGAATAAAATAAAATAATAATAATAATTATTATTTTTATTTATTATTTATTTATTATAATTTATTCATGAATATATTTAAAAATGCAGTTCAATGACTTAAATACACCTCTTATATGATTTGCATTTAATTTCTGAAATAAAAATAATTAAAAAATTTTTATAGGACATGGGGGAAAAAGGAATTATTGTAAATAAAACATTATAAATTATTTATAATAAAGTATTTAGCATAATTACCTTTATTCTTATATTATATAAAATATTTTAACAAAACAGATTAATTAATATTTATAAATTAATATTTTTTAAAAAATATTTGTCTGCTAAATTAGTCACGTGGTACAACCAACAGCAAAAAACTGAAAAATGTCATGTGATGCTACTGCCCATATTTTTAAATGACCAATTAATGAAATTCGTATAAATAAATTAATAATAAAAATCCTTTTAAATCCTGAAAAATTAAAAAAGTAAGTCATGTGGGGCAACCAACAAAAATTAAAAGTGGAAACATCACAGACCATGACCTCTGCCAACTCACATAACAAACATCTTTAAAAATAACAGTTAATTTGTCTTTTTTTGGTTGTAAGACTTGGGACTCACTCCCCAAAAACTTAATAGTTTATGATATTTGTAAACAAAAAATACCTTGAAAAATATTTGATTTTTTTTTTTTTTTTTTTTTTTTGAAAACATCATTATGATACAGTCACATGCCATTTTGGTATGATATAAGTTTGGTATGGTATAAAACATTTTCAAACCCATATTCAAGAAGTTGACGCAAAATAAGTTCAAAGTACCCCAGTAAGGGTGCCGTAACTATAGCTGATGGCAGAGATACCATGGTAACAACATAATGGAATATTTGCTTTACAGAATTCACTGTGTGGATATCAGATCCGTATGGAGAACCGCTCTAGTGACGCCACACGACTGCTGTACTGCACCACTGGAGTTCTGCTGCGTAAACTACAGCAGGACCAACTCCTCAGCTCCCTCACTCACATCATCGTTGATGAGGTCATGCTCGCATTTATCTAGGGATGCACCCACACTTGGGGCTGGACCATATAACCCAAAAATTGTCTCAATATTTCAGGTTCACGAACGAAGCGTACAGTCAGATTTCCTTCTCACCATACTAAAAGAAGTGGTGCATAAGCGCACAGATCTGCGTTTGATCTTGATGAGCGCTACAGTCGACTGTCAGAAGTTTGCCAACTACTTCAACCGCTGTCCTGTGGTCACCATTCCCGGCAGAACTTTCCCTGTTGAGGCAAGATTATATACATCTAAATAAATGTTAACAAATATATTTACATAACATCAGTATTTTGATGAAATTCCAAATAAGAAAAAAATCATAAAGAACTGTGGTGGTAGGTGTTTCACCTGGAGGATATAGTGGAGGAGACGGGTTATGTGCTGGAGCAGGACTCCGAGTACTGTCAGAAGTATGTGGAAGAAGATGATGAGGTCAACATCAGCATCACACAGAAAGGAGGAAAGACTATTCAGCACCAGGTGAGACCGAAATCTATTTTTCTGTTTCAACAGAAGAATTTCATTAGTCCAAGATTTATGCTGTGTCCCAATTTGCATGCTATCTGTCCTAAATACTATTTGAAATTAGAATTAGTGTGTCCCAAAGCATAGCATGTTGAAATGAGTATTACAAAGGTCTACTTTTTCCAATTAGAATTCGAAGTGCAGATCTGTGCACACTCTAACAGATACGCCCACAATCCATTGACCGCTGGACAAGGATTCAATTAGGACTACAAATATGAAAAAAAAAAAGTGTTTAAAAAGCTACAAACATGGTGGATGTGTGTGACCGGCGGTTAAGATAAAGTGGTTTGAGTGAATGATAATCAGTATCAAACCTGACAGCAAGATATTTATTCAATGTTATCCACATCATGTTTCATCTGCAACAACAATGTGAACATTTATAAAGATGTATGTACTTTTTCGTCACAAAAACAGTACATACGTTTAGGGCATAGTATAAGTAGGAAATACAGCATTAGTTGGGATGCAGCATTAGTTTTGTGACCAAATAATTTTATAATTTTCATTTTTAACTCTATATAATATTTTTTATTTATTTATAATTTTAGAAAATTGTATAAAATATATTATATGATATATATAATGTTTTATAATGAGGAATTGAATTGGAATTTAACAGGTGTTCTCTCCTCAACCCTGAATAGTTCATGACCCTATTGTGCTCTAAACATTGCAGGCATATATTGTTTTGTAAATGATTGTTCTTGTATTCTGTTCAGGAGCTGATTGTGAGGGACTCTGGTTCAGGCTGGGATCTGGGCCCTGAGCTGGATCACTTCAGCAGCCGGACGCGACACGTCCTGCAATATATGAACCCCAATAAGATAAATATGGATCTGATATTAGACCTGCTGGCATACCTGGGTAAAATAACAATACACATACTGTTTGCACAGAGTTAGCCGTTATAGTGACTGAGCATGGACCTTGTTAGGATGCATACTTTATCATTAGTAGTGTTTGCTAATGGAATCAACACTCATATTTTCCTAAAAGACTATTCAAATTGACTCCTTAATGTATTTATGAATAAATTGAGTACTTCTGGTTCTTTTCCTAAGATAAATCACCTCAGTTTCGTGATGTGGATGGTGCGGTTCTGGTCTTCCTCCCAGGCCTGGCTCATATTCAACAGCTGCATGATCTACTGACCACAGACAAGAGATTCAGCTCAAAGAGCAGGTAACTCCAGTCTAAATTTGAGGACCGAGGAATTATTATTATTTTTTTTAAATAAGTCCTTTATATTATAACAACTTAAAATAACTTGAAATAAATTAGATGAGTGTATATATATATATATATATATATATATATATATATATATATATATATATATATATATATATATATATATATATATATATATATATGTATATGTAATTTATTCTTGCAACGTCAAAGCTGAATTTTCAGCATCATTACTCCAGTCTTCAGTGTCACATGATCCTCCATAAATGAGATATGCTAATATAAAGACCTTGCAGTAAGTTTTCTGGGAAATAAAGCATTCTTTGCTATGCTCCATAACAAGTAACTCAATTTATTAAATACAATGAAATGTATATAATTAATGACTAATATCCGATTTTTTTTCTTTTCTTTTTTTTTTGTTTACATCTAGATATAAGTTAGTTGCCCTCCATTCCACACTGTCATCTCAGGACCAGTCTTCTGCATTTACAGTGCCCCCTGCTGGAGTGAGAAAGGTACTGTTCAGAATATCATATTACATACATAGTTTTCACAAAACTACACTCTTATAAGAAAGCCCACCTGGATGGCAAAACAAGGCTTTACACCATTGCCTACAAGTTATAGTACTAATGTAGTTAGACTGATATTATAACGTCAAATTCAGTTTACACATTATTGATGATGCTTACTACATACAGGCAAGCCGATGTTATAAACACAACGCAGTTTCTCATTAAGCCTTTTTCAAAGAATGCCATTATAAAGAAAAGAACCATTAACATTAAGCATTGTATACTGAAATTGATATTTTAATATCACTCTTTTAGTACATTAAGGCACTTTGTCTCACTGGAATGTCTCACTGTTGGTTGATTGAGTGATTGAAATACTGCAGCAGGTGCTGTATGATCACAAGAGCCCAAAACATTTTTCTTTTCTTGTTTTTTCTGTAAAATTGACCGCCCTGCGAAGCAGTTCTATTGATGTTTTGCTGGTCATGTGACTGAAATCTACAGTACGCAGTATGTATGCACCACTCTCACATCTTCATTTCTCTTTAAGATCGTTCTGTCCACAAACATCGCAGAGACTGGCGTCACCATTCCTGATGTGGTCTTTGTCATTGACACAGGAAAAACAAAAGAAAATCGGTGAGCAGGGCAGAAAATATCTGATATTTACTGTCTACAATTGAATGGTGTTGAATCAGCGGTTGTCTTCTGTTTCTGGTTTCAGGTATCATGAAAGCAGCCAGATGAGCTCTCTGGTGGAGACATTTGTGAGTAAAGCCAGCGCCTTCCAGAGGCAGGGGAGGGCAGGACGTGTTCGAGCAGGCTACTGTTTCCGCCTTTATCCCAAATTCAGGTACAACACCTCTGAGGTGTTTTAAATTTTAAAGTTGGGATAGTCTTTTTTTTCCTCTTTTGTCGTATATCTGAGTGAAGCAGCTTCTTGAACAAGACAAAATGTAGGGCGAGGCTTCATTTTGTCCATGGGGAATTGATTGGATATTTGGATGGTTGAGGTTTGCTGCTGCTGCATCTCATGTGAATGACAGGTTGTCCCGCTTTCACGCCAGTAAACACGTCATCAGAGATGTGCACGAATATATTATTTATAATAAATACAGCAAAATTAAATAAAAAAAACAGGAATTGTTCATTTTGATTTCATAGTGACTGTAAAGATTGTTTCACATACAGTACTAACCTTTCATCAGAGAGCAGTGACCAGGTATTTTTATGAGTAAATTTTATTTAATTGCATAAGAAATAAATTTATATCACAATTTACTAATTATTGCTGAAAATCATTTGATTATTTCATTTGATTGGAATTTAATGGACATAAACCTGAAAGAGTGCAAAAACAGCTTCACGTTATTCAATACTTGAAACAAAAGACCGTAAAAACCAATATTGTAAAATGAATAGATCTGTTTTCTTTTTAATGTACACAGTTTAAATGTGTGCCATTTATATGCTGTAAATTTCATGTTCTTTGTTTTTCCCACAACAGATTTGAGAGCTTCATTGATTACTCCATCCCTGAGATTCTCCGAGTGCCTTTGGAGGAGCTTTGCCTTCATATTATGTTAAGTACCATGTGTTTCTCTTTAATCAACTCTACCATTCAAAAGTTTGTTGTCGGTAAGATATTTTAATGTTTTTGTAAAAACATTTTTATGCTTGTTACGGCTGCATTTATTTACTCAAAAGTACAGTAAAAGTGCAATATTGTGAAATAAAATTACAATCTAAAATGACTGATTTCTTATTTTGTATATATTTAATATGTAATTTATTCCTGTGATATCAAAGCTGAATTTTCAGCATCATTTCTCTGGTCTTCAGTGTCACATGATCCTTCAGAAATCATTTTCGTACGCTGGTTTGCTGCTCAATTTTTTGTGAAAACCTTGATGCATTTGAACTATTAAACCTTTTGAAAGCATAGAAGAACTTTTTCCTCGAACAACACTGACTTCTGTCACTCGTCTGTGTGTTAACAGAAGTGTGAATATGGCTCTCCAGAGGATTTCCTGTGTCGAGCTCTCGATGCGCCTCAGCCACAGGCCGTGTGCAACGCGGTCAGCCTGCTGAGGAAGATCAGCGCCTGTCAGCAAGATAGCCACACCCTCACACCGCTCGGCCATCACTTGGCTGCCCTTCCAGTTAATGTCAAGATTGGCAAAATGCTTATCTTCGGTGCCATCTTTGGCTGCCTTGAACCCATTGTGAGCGTTTTTTCAGCATGTTATTAATTTCCACCAAAAAAAGAAAATTGTCAATTTACTCACCCTTGCGTCGTTCCAAACCTGTACAGTGGAGATCGAAAGTTTGGGCAGGTAAAAATTTGTATTAATGTGCATAAAGAAGCCAGGAAAAGATGGAAAAATAAATCAAATTACAGCTAGCATCCAAAATTTGCTGAAATTTTATTGAATCCATTTTTCCTTCTACTCGTGAAATGTTCCCTGTGCCACTGACTGCCTTACAACCCCAAAGCATGATTGATCCACCCCCACGCTTAACAGTTGGACAGAGGTTCTTTTCATTAAATTCTGTGCCCTTCTCCAAACGTCCCTTTGCTCATTCCAGCCAAAAAGTTCATTGGTCCACAGAACTTGTTTCCAAAATGCATCAGTCTATATGTTCATTTGCCAACTTCAAACGCTGATTTTAGTGGTGAGGACGTAGAAGAGGTTTTCTTCTGATGACTCTTCCATGAAGACCATATTTGTCCAAGGATCTCATTATAGTGGAATAATGCACCACAACTCCAGTGTCTGCCAGATCTTTCCGGAGGGATCGTGCAGTCAAACGTGGGCTTTGACTTGCTTTTCTCAGTCCTGTGAGCTGTTCTGTCTGATATTTTTCTTGGTCTGCCAGATCTTGCTTTAACTTTCACTGTTCCTGATGACTGCCACTTCTTAATTACATTCCGAACAGAGGATAATGGCATCTGAAAACGCTTTGCTATCTTCTTCTAGCCTTCTCCTGCTTTGTGAGCGTCAACTATTTTCAGCTTCAGTTTTCTAGACAACTGCTTAGAAGAACCCATGGTGCTGATTTTTGGGGCGAGCTCAGATGAGTCTGGGCATTTAAAAGCTTTGAGATTGACATCACCTGGTCTTTCCAGATGATGATTGAGAACAATCCATGACACTGTCAGGTCTCAGCTTCCCAAAGGGGGCGGTGCATGCTATAAACTCTGCAGGGTGCCCAAACTTTTGCAGACGCCATTTTTTTGTTTTCTGTTATTTTGAAAGTGTAAATGATGGAAATAAAATCTAACTTTTTTTGACATATTATAAGAATGTCTAATCTGTAATTTGATGCCTTTTGGAGATTTTTTTCCCCCATCTTTTCTTGGCTTCTTTATGCACATTAATAAATTTTTTATTTTTTTTTTTACCTGGGGTGCCCAAACTTTCGATCCCCACTGTGGAACACAAAAAGAATATTTTTGAAATGTGCTTTAACTGTTTTTATCAATGGGGTCCAAAACAACACTGAGAAATTCATAACATAACTTAATATACATTTTGTTTGTTTTTCAGGCCACCATTGCAGCAGCCATGTCTGAGAAGTCCCCGTTTGCTATTCCTATGAGCAGGAAGGAGGAGGCCAACCTGGCTAAATCTGCTCTAGCAGTCGCAAACTCGGATCACATGACCATCTACAATGCTTACCTTGGGTAATCACAAGTGTTCGACCAAAAAAGAACTTCTCATACAAAGGAAGTGAAATCAGTGTAATGAAGTTACATTCACTGTTTTATTCACAGGTGGAAGAACTCACGCAGCGAGGGAACTCGTACAGAGACGGCCTACTGCAGGAGACACTTCCTGAATCGCACTGCCCTCATGACGATTGAGGTGACATCCTCTTACACTTGCTGATTCATTTGCAGTCATGATAAACTAACAGATGTATGTCTGATCTAATGGAACTTTCCTCGGTTGATCTCCATGCGTGCAAATAGAATTTGAAATGTTTCTTTTGTGTCCAAGATGAAGAGAAGTTTTTAAAAATCTAGTTTAAAACACAAGGGCCATGCTTTTAAAAATGTATTCTTTGCATTCTTGTTGGTTTCTTACAAAATTTTATACCACCATTTACTTTAGTATTAATTTATATACTGTTAAAGTATTTATTAATATTTTGAATTTATATTTGATTTATGAAGTAATTTTCTTACCTGCTTTTGTCATTTTAATTAGTTCTTTAACACTTTACAATAAAGTTCAGTTTGTTAATATTAGTTAACTGCATTATTGAAGAGCAATGAACTGAATAAACTGAAAAGACTGAAACTTTAAAGTGTATTGAATGAATTCAGAAATTGCGGTGTATTCAACTAACTGTATGAATTTTGAGTGCATTTTGGAGTAACTAGAAGCAATACATTAATCTGACTTAACTTCATTCTCAGGATGTGAAGCAGGAGCTCATTAGGATGGTGGAGCAGGCCGGTTTCACAGCCTCCAAGCCTAGCCGGACGCCTCGCTCTCACCCCAGCACTGAACTGAAAGTCCTCGGCTCGCTCTCCAAGCAGGACATCTCTGTTCTCAATGCCGTGCTGACGGCGGGATTGTATGACAGCGTAGGCCGTATCGTCTACACTCCCTCTGTGGACGTTCAGGATCGGGTGGCGTGTGTGGTTGAGACAGCTCAGGGGAAGGCCCATGTTCACCCCTCCTCCGTCAACCGCTTCCTACAGACCCACGGTTGGCTGCTCTTCCAGGAAAAGGTTTGTTGGGCTAACTTTAATATATGACTGTGACATTTTGTGTTTTTTAATCCATCCCATGTCAGTCTCTCGTAGCATTTTATTATTTGGCAGCCAAAAATAAAACAAAAGCCTTTTATATTATAATGTATTTTAAAATGTAAATTATTCCTGTGATCAAAGCTGCATTTTCAGCATCATTACTCCATTCTTCAGTGTCACATGATCCTTCACAAATCATTTTAATATGCTGATTTGATGTTCTGAAGAAACATTTCTTCTTCTTATTATCTTGTTAATATGTTTGTGTAAAACGTTTACAGGATTTATGATGAATACGTTCAAAAGAACAGCATTTATTTTGATTAGAAATCTTTTGTAACATTATAAATGTCTTTACTGTCAATTTTGACAAATTGAAATAAAAGTATTAATTTAAAAAAGAAAGTCTTACTGACCCCAAACATTTGAACGATAGTCACAAGTAGACTTGAATACATTTCTTCTATGATGGAGATGTTTTTAATTGCTGTATTAAAATTCATTTGAATCATTTTGACGAATTAATGTTATTTTAATAAAATTACTTATTAATATTTGCAAAAACCTCCTCAAAGTCATGTGGTGTGACCAACATGCTGAAAAAAAGTTATCCTTCCAGACCCTCATGATTGTGTGTCATCGTCAATAAGTCATCAAATATCAGAAAATGTGACTTTTTTTTGTAACAAAGTTGTAAAATGTCATACGGTGCGACTCCTCAAAATGAATGCTATTTATGGGTTTAATAACTTATGATATTTGTAACCTTAAAAATGTTATTTTAATACATTTTGGCAATAAAAATGAAGATGCATCTCTAAATTTGAATTCTTAGAATTTGACACCTGTTTTTCCTTTCTTTTTAAATGACTTTTCCTTTTCATTATTATGGACACGCTTATATGTCATTGACCCTTTATTATTCATACATTTGTTATTTCAACCACTGTTTTCTCATTTTGCCGGCAGGTGAAATACTCTAAGGTGTTTCTAAGAGACACCACATTGATCTCTCCTTTATCAATGCTGCTGTTTGGAGGTGATATTGATGTGCATCACAGGGAGAGACTCATTTCTCTGGACGGATGGATCAACTTCCAGGTCAGGGAACATTTTGTATGCGTGTCCTGTTTCAGTGGTTTTCAGTTGCTTACCTGCTTTGCATTGAACACATCAGTGGCAGGAGCACTGAGGCATCAGAAATTGGTTGGCCGAACTGTGAGATTACTGTTATCTCAGTTTACTTTGTTTCAATTCCTGCCAGGCTCCAGTCAGAATCGGCGTGATATTCAAACACCTTCGCAAGCTGATGGACTCCCTCCTGGAGAGGAAATTGGCCAACCCTAGAATGAATTTGGAAGGTAACTTTAGCCTTACAAGTAACTGGTTATTAAATGAATCATCATTATATTTATAGTCAGTCAGTATATTTATACACATACCTTTTCGAACAGTCTTTGTGCTGTGAATGCATACATAATCCCATCTTTCGTTTTTATCCTCTTCAGATGAGAAGACCATACAGATCATCACAGAACTCATCAAGTCAGAAAACATGTTCTAGTGCCTGTTTGTATTCAATCATGAATTGACTATAAATTAAATGTTGACAAACCTCATTTAGGGTTGAGACTGTAAATTATATTGCCAAACCATAATAAAAATATTTTAAGACAAACAAAAAAGTTGTTGTATTCTTCAAAGCCATTACCAAAATAACTGACTGACAGGGTTGTTTTTACTGTAAGCCAGTAGGAATGCAGACGAATAGTCTTGTGGTGATAATGAAATTGTTTTGTCATTGATTGATAGATGTGAAAATCAAATTATGGTCTTGTAAACGCAAACATTTAAATTATTGAACTGGCTAAGATTCATGTCTCAAGTCTGACCATAGTTATCTTATTATACATAAGTAATAGACATTAAAGTTAACTTGGGTAATGTAAAAAAATGTAAATAAAATATTATTCAGAAGAAAAAAGGGGCCACAAAAAAAGCATTAGCTCTTAGTATATGAATGATAGTCTTGGGTAAGTTGAAATTGAGTAACATGCTTTCTGGCTCCAAATGAACATCCGTCTGCTTTAAAAGCCTTTAAAAATGAATAATAATTACATTAGTATACTTCCTGACAAACCCATCAACGACACGGTTCTTTCCAGCAGGGAAATGAGTCTTCTTGTAGATCTTGAACCGCATGTTTCTCCTTTCTCAGTGTTTTCCCACTAATAAAATGAATTAAGCCTCTCTCAGTGTTGTTATTGTTAACTAAAGCTACTAAAAATCATTTTTGGTCATTGAAATGAAGCTTAAAATATTAGGTGAAAAAGTCAGGATTTTAGACTATTAGATATAGGCTATATATATAAAAAAAAAGCTGGTGATACAAAGCTTTTTTTTTACATTATCTGTTCCATAGAATAGAATTAAATAGAGTTGAATAATTAAAATGGAGCTTAAAATAAAATATAAATATTAGATGGAAAAACTTGGCCAAGTAGATGTGTGAGAATTTTAGCCAAAAACAAACAAAAAAAACTTCAGGTGATATAAAACTATTATCACCCTGGCAGTAACATTATGAATAGAGTAGAGGACAGGTGGAAACTATTAAGAGAAAGAAAACCAAAAACTTCATTCTCTTCTAAAATTGTCCTAAGAAGGCTTAGTTATTTTCTCAACAAAAGCAGTTAAGAGACTTCTGAAGCTTTAGTCCTGCTGTGAAGGATTTCCAACGTAAACAGCAGCGTATGAAGTAGGCGGAGCTTCGCTTGCCGCTGAAATGAACGGCGCTCTGAAGCGCGCGGACTCCAGGCGCGCGTCGCTACACACGCGCCTGACGACAACGGTCGCCGCTCGCGGTGATGCTCTCCAGGTCTGACAGCAACACTGCTCTTCACGCGAGCTCCTCTGCATCACTTCACCATGCAGACCTGCTTCTGCACTCAGCTCTCTTATTTTATGGTAGTATTATTACAATACAATTAATGTAAAAGGCTTAAGAATTTGCATGAAAGTCATTTTATGACATTAAACAAATTTCATCAGCAGGATAATGCAGCGAGCCCAGCCATCCAATCAACAAACGTTAATGAAGATCAGGTGGACTTTGCCACAGGTAAGATGCAGTTTATCATAAACAAATTTTCATCTGAACACTGACAATATGTCGCTACTATTGTTTTAATGACGTTTTATTATTATTGTATTATTAGGCTACAAATATTGGTATTGTTTTCAGTTGTAACGAAATAGTGTTATTTTATTTATTTATTTTTACCTACCACAGGGGAGTGTCAGCCATCTGTCCCACATGAAGTGTCAGAGCAGAGAGATCTGGTGAGAGTGCCGCTTTAACAATAACATCTCTGCATGATCTTGCACACTGTAACTGCTTTAAACTTTTTATTGTGTTTAGTGTCTAATTAAATTCACCAGAACTTCTCTATTTTGGGCTTGTCCCCCACCCAAACCTTTTAATTTCCCCTCTATCATAAATGTATAGTGTTAAAATCGGGGAGATTCAGCAATTCCATTCATTTGAAAACCCTGCAACACCATTGATGTTCCCGGTCCAGAATGACCAACCTTTTAAAACCTGATAATTGCTCATTATGTATATTATGAAGTGAAAGTGACGTGACGTGTGGCCAAGTATGGCATCCTATACTCGTCTTATTTGTGCTCTGCATTTTACCCATCCAAGCGCACACGCAAAGTAGTGAACACACACACACACACACACACACACATTGTGAATAAACCCTTTTGCTGTGGCGCCCAGGGAGTGATTGGGGGTCCGATGCCTTGCTCAAGGCCACCTCAGTTGTTGGTAATGAGAGCAAAAGAGAGCGCTGTTCATTCACTACAGCACCAACAATCCAATATTTTAGTGATAATGTATAATTTAATCGATATTTTTGTAGGCTGGTCATTTTTGACCGGGAACACCACAAGTGTAACAAGGTGGGGGGAAAAAATCCCAAAAAAGTGTACAAATTATCCCAAATTATTTGAGTAGAGTCATAAGTTTTAGTCTAATGCGATAACATTAACTAACCTTTTCAGGAAAAAGAAAATTCTATCCGGGATTTTTAAAACTGGCATTACCAAACCTTATGAAGTTCAGAAGTAAATCAGTAATTCAGAAGCAATTAATTATTTGTTGATTGACTGCTAAAAAATATCAAATCCAAACCATCATACCATGAGTCCTCTCGAAGGTTGATTGAGGCCATGATCCGATGTTTATTTCAAGATATCTGATCAATGTAAATGATTTAAGATGTTACAAAGTAGTCACAAATGCCCCTAACTGAAGAATCGGCCAAACTATCACACTTGTTTCTTCCTAAATCATTATTACATATACACTGTATTTTACTCCTTGCGTCGACCGATGAGACATTTGAAACTGAAACTGCTTGCCTTTTCTAAACAAGCTTTTGTGGTTTATCCTTGGTCACAGTTGTAAAAGTATATTTAATGTCTAAAACCCAACTAATTCACAAAGTTGCGAACACTAAAGTAATATAATATAGTATTTCTTTCTTCTTCTTTTTTTTTTTTTACTTCCAGACAATTGTTTGGAAAGCACAAATGAATTCATGTACATTTCTTTAAAATGCTTACTTACTTACTTTCACTTAATACAGAAATAATTTGTCTGAGGAGCAAACTGGAATTAACCTTTTTGATCCTTCAATAAATTTCTGTCACAAATGTAACCCATGGGATTAAATGAGTTAAAACGTTTTAGAGAACCGGCAAACAACAGAGTCATGAGAAAATATTCACACACTGCAGCTGCTGATTTCCACAAGAAAAATGTCCTATGTGACATAACTGAAGATCACTTCTCTATTTTGTGT
This sequence comes from Opsariichthys bidens, assembly GCA_037194245.1. Classification (NCBI taxonomy): domain Eukaryota; kingdom Metazoa; phylum Chordata; class Actinopteri; order Cypriniformes; family Xenocyprididae; genus Opsariichthys; species Opsariichthys bidens. Next base: position 18,083,028 of record CM074289.1, on the reverse strand, counting down.
GCTATATTGCTTCGTGACTCATGGTTATCTAGATATTGCAAGTGTCGTTCAGGCCACACTTTGTCGGTGCATCCTTATATTTGTAATTCAAATAACTATTCAGATTCTGTGGTATGTCGTCCGATACATTCAATTTCTGGCTGTGACAATGATTCCTCACTTGTTCAGGTATGCAAACTGAATAATTCTGAATGAGCTCATTCTGTGCGTGACGAACACATGTTTGACTAGATGAATCACATCATCTCTGATGTCTCCATACCAGTGCTCATACTTCACTAATTGTATTACTGAGTAATAATCATGTGTCTCTCTCCACAGCTTCATGCCACTCTCAGGAGAAAGCAAGAGGAAATATCTGCCCTGAAGGAAGCGAATGCTCAGCTGAGAAATCTGGCTAAACAGACAGACCATTACGCTACATTACTAGATGTAAAGCATAATTTTTTCCCCCCTGAAAATAATTTTGAGTTATGAATAATCTATATGAAATAGTCTTCCATACATGAAGAGCAATCTCATAGCAAAAAAAAAAAAAAAACTAGTCACAATTTTGAAGTCAACATGAAGCTATTTACCTTCTTACTGCACAACCCCGCTCTTATTGTGAACACTTCATCTTTTCATGTTATTCCAAAGAAAACAAAAAGTTTGTCTTTGTTCCATTATAGTATGTAACGTCCAATTCTCACCATCCACTCAACTCCTGACTGATAAAATCAACCATTTCCCTAATTTAATATCCTGTTTCACAACAGATTTGGAAGTAAAATGCACTGTGACTGGAAATTCATGTTAACATTTGATCATGGGAACCTGGATAAATAAGTTTTCATACGCTGTTTTTCACAGTTCATTTAATCAAAAATATTTGAATATATTTATCTATATTTATACATTTTTAATTTTAACTTATTTAACAATGAAGTGAAACGTACAATAAATAATGAAATATAAATTTAAATTGTTTTGCATTATAAATGTGAAAATATTTTTTGATATTTTTGAGCACAGAAACAGAAATGCTGACTTGACCAATCAGAAGCCAGCTATCTGTTTCATATACTGTTATATTAAATTAAACACACATCTGTAAAACTTTAGCAGTCAGAGAGCAATAAGAACTCCAAACTGAGTCACTGTGACTTTGCCTAGTAAGACGATCAACATCCATTGTTCATCCTGGAACAACATTTCTGTTCAGAAACATAGTCCTAACACCCATAATTTATCCCTAAAATCAGAGGGAAATGGTAAATGAGTAAGAATGGTGTAGAAGCCCCTAACCCTTGTAAGCCTAAACTTGACATAAACTGTAAACGTGTCCCTCAAATCTTATTGGTTGTTTGGACTCTCCATTGTTGATCCAGCAACATGTTCTATCACTTTAACCTCCACACTGTCATTGTCACTCCCACAAATGACCGTTTGTCAATTCCACTTCATGTCTACTAGGCCTTGACAGCTTCGTTCCAGAGAGACTTAGCCTCACACTGTACCTCAGAGAGTCCAACAGAGGATCATTCTTCTGAACACTCCTGGATCTCTCTGCTGACACAGGAAGAGCCATCGGATCCATCTTGCACAGCTTTAACTAACTCCACCCCTACTGACACGCAAAGCCCAACATCAGGGGTTAAGCGGCAGCTGTGGTCCAGCTGGAATGAGCTTCTCTGTGAAGATGCTGAGGACTGTCCGTCAGGTGCCAAGCGGCTCAGGCTTGATAATGAACTTGTACAGGAAGATTTGGAGCGACTGAAGGCCCAGCTGGGCCAGGATGAATGGGCTCCTCAACAACTAATAGAAGATTCAGCGCCGACTCAGAATCAAAGCCTTGCGATGTCATCTGAAGAGCTGATCGTACAGAGGAAGAACATATTCGGGGCTTTTAATGGATTTCGGGTGGTTACGGAAATCCCATCCATCAAGTCTGATCTGAACATGAACAGTGATGATGGGAAAGTCGTGTGCTTCAAGACCGCAATCAGAGACCACAGTACAGTAAAGACAAAGGTTTTCCCACATGGAAAGACATTCACCTCTCACACATTAAGTGGATCTTGTCGGTTTCTTTGGGTTCCTAATGAGCACTGAACAGATGATTCAATGTTTTCACCAGCCAGTCCTTATTTGATCAAGGCTGCTTCTGATTTCTTACACCTTCATAATGTGTACTGAATTGTGTGAAGAACTTCTAAGCTATTGGTCACCCATAAGGGCCTTTCACACTAAGAACGAGAACTATAAAGATAACTATAGCGATGACTATATTAGCGTCCACACCCACAGACAATTTTGGTGTTTATTGTAAGTGGATGCTGCAGTTTTGTCTTCTGCTGCTTTAAATGTTCTTTAAAGTAGGATGGATTCATCAGCTGAAAAAACATTTCTGAAAGTGATTCCAACAATATTGTTCCTCTGTGGACTCTACTATTCTGTTACATTTAGAACTATATCTTTATCATTATAGTTATTGTCCTTAGTGTGAACGGCCTTAACTCTTAAAAATAAAGGTTCTTTATCGACATCTATAGATCCATTAAGAATCATTCATTGAACTTTTACATAGCACAAAAGTTTCTTTATAGAGGAAAAAAGGTTCTTCAGATTATTAAAGTATTTTTCACAATAAGAAAGAACACTGTCTGAAAGGTTCTTTGCGGAACAAAAAATGGTTCTATATTGCATCGCTAGGCAACCTTGTGGAAGTTTTAAAGTGACCATGAAATCAAAATTTAGAGTTCTTATTTTTTATGGAATTTTGCAGTATTTATTATAAACGATTTATCCATCCATATTTTTTTTTTTTTTTTAATTAACATGACCTCATAACCTAAAGAGTTAATTCACCCAAGAATGAAATTTATGTCATCAATTACTCACCTTCATGTCATTCCAAACCCATAACGTCTTCGTTCATCTTCAGAACACAAATTAAGATATTTTGATGAAATCTGAGGGTTTTTTATCCTCCATTGAAAGAAACAAAATGACCACATTCAAGGTCCAGAAAAGTATTAAAAACATGGTTAAAAATACACAATGTCACTACAGCGGTACAACTTTTACGTTATGAAGCATCGAGAATGCGCTATTTACGTTGCAGAGCTTCAGTGTTTATGTCCGAACGCCGGCTCAGCATTTGCCAGCTCTGGTCACGTGAGCAGCACGACACATGCATGCGTTGCTGATGCAGAAGTTGGCCAATACCGAGCGTACTGACGTTGAACCTGGAAGCGCTGCAAAATAAATCGCATACGAGACTTAACAGGGGAGAGACGTTACTTTTGTTTTATTCTTGTGCAAAATAAAAAAAAATTCTCCACTTCATAACATTAAGGTTGAACCACTGTAGTCACGTTGACTATTTTAATGATGTTTTTACTACTTTTCTGGACCTTGAATGTGGTCATTTCGTTGCTTTCAATGGAGGATTAAAAAATCTCTCGGATTTCATCAAAAATCTTGTGTTCCGAAGATGAACGAAGGTCTTACAGGTGTGGAATGGCATGAGGGTGAGTAAATAATGACAGAAATTTCACTTTATTTCAAATTTCATCAACTAACCCTTTAATCAAAATAACTTCTCATTCCTCTTGCTTTCATCTCTTCTCTTCCTGTCACTCGCATGAGATCCACCAGTAGCAAGCCAGAACCATCCAATCAATTCCTGACGGGACAAAATCAAGCCCCGCCCTACATTTTTTCTACATCAAAATAGGAAAGAAAAGACCATATCAACTTCTGTTTAATGCGGACTTTAAGAGTGCATGCTGGTGATTTGTAGTATGTATACATTCCCGGACACACTATATCCGTCATCAAAATTTTACTTGGATGTTCTTTGACCTGCGACGTATTAGCAAAAACAGTTTAACCACAAGGACTTTCTTGGTACCTATAGGTACAGCATTCACTGTTCAACTTTTCAAATCTGATGGCTCCTCAGCTCCCGTGGCCTTGTGGGATATCAACACGTCGACTGGTTGCACACTCAAATTTGCTCACTCGGCCTATTTATTTCTATTTATGACTTAAACGGACACTCCTCAACAGAGGAATAAAGCTGACATACCACACTGTTTATCAATGGACAATGAGATTGAATAATATATACATTTATTGAAGAAATGTATCCAGTGGTGCAGGACTGCACATTGACAGTGTCTAGAATTTTACATTAGAAATAAATTATTATTTTTTTTTTTGTAAAGCTGCTTTAAAAGTGAAGTGTGTACCACTAGAAGAACCAAACAAAAAGATGAAATAATGACAAAAAAAATAGTCCCCTCCTGTCTTCCATTAGCTGGCCAAACAGGTTGTCCCGCCCACAAACTCACACCATTGGTTGAGACCAGTCAGGCTGCTCAATCAACCTGCAATTCCATTTGGTGCCACTAGTGGTGCAACGCTGTACACTCCACCTTTAAATTCCTTAATCTATAATAGTCAATCTTTTTTACAGAAATTAAAATATAAAGATTTATACAATGTTGTTTTGTTGATGTTATCTATGTAGTGAGAACTTCATGACTAAACTTTTTACCACTACGCAATAGTGTCAAAGCTCACTCATTTTGCAAGGGTGGATTTTAGGTTGGCAAGTTAAAATGCTTTTTACACAGAGATAAGAACACCCCTTCATGCCAGGCAACAAATATATTCCCACCAAAGAGTATGAGGAATCTGGCAACAGCATTAGAAGATAACCAATGTGCTTTTCAGCCCTTGATGAAAAAAGTTGCAAATGCCTTCTCTGTATTCCTACTGAGTAGCAGAAGGGTTTGCGAAAACTGGAAAAGAAAATAACAGTAACTAAAACGCCATTTCCTCAAGGAAACATTCAAGGGATTCATAAACAACATTAGTAACTGTATAATACTTGCTCCAGCATTAATATTGCTGTTTGTAAATTGTACGTCAAGGTTACATTCCTTCAAGAATTCTTACCGAGTTGCGTTCTTGTTAGTATCGTATAAGGCTGTACCCTGGTTCCGCTACGGTTGAGTATAAAGGGTCATCTGAAGGACGAAAGATACAACAAGAATTGGGAATTGGATAAACATGCAGAGGAGAATGTTTAAACACATTGCTATATTTACATATAACATTTTCTTACTTTCTGGAGTTGGCGGTGGAGGTGCTGCTGCTCTCCTGAAACATAACACAGCAAGTCGTAAGATGATATAAAAGTAAGAATTTACATAAGAAATAAATTGACTGTGTCAGTTTGCGAGACCCATCTGTAAGGAGTGGGAGGTCACCTGAAAGCTGTTGGAAGTGAGGCAGCTGATCTCTGATTGTAGAAGTTCTCATATGGAACAGGTGCTGAGGAAAGATCAGTTTTATACATATTACAGGTGTTGTTCAACCAAAAACCAAATGTAGTGGAACTCAAACAAAAAGCTTAGTAAGAATTTTTCACACTGCTCTTTTTACTGCGGAACATCAAAAAAGCATAATAAAAATAGGCCAAACTTTTCAGAAGATAAATGAAAGCTTGATGTGAGGAAAGACATCATTATAATATTCAGTGAAAATCGTTCCCACCACCTCAAATCTCATTTGCGCATGAGCATATTCAAACCAGGTTTGAATTCAATGTCTTGTAATCGAAAAATGCATCAATTTGGATTATGTAAAATTGTCTTCAGGTTGGTGGAGAGCTCCTGCCTCAAGTGGAAGAGTTCAAGTATCTTGGGGTTTTGTTCACGAGTGAGGGAAGGAAGGAGCGTGAGGTTGACAGACGGATCGGTCCAGCTTCTGCGGTAATGGGGTCGATGTACCGGTCTGTCGTGGTGAAGAAGGAGCTGAGCTGCAAGGCGAAGCTCTCGATTTACCGGTCAATCTACGTTCCTACTCTCACCTATGGTCATGAGCTTTGGGTCATGACCGAAAGAATGAGATCCCGGATACAGGCGGCCGAAATGGGCTTTCTCCGCAGGGTGGCAGGGCGCTCCCTTGGAGATAGGGTGAGGAGCTCGGTCACTCGGGAGGAGCTCAAAGTAGATCCGTTGCTCCTTCACATCGAGAGGAGTCAGCTGAGGTGGCTCGGGCATCTGTTTCGGATGCTTCCCGGACGCCTCCCTAGGGAGGTGTTCCGGGCTTGTCCCACCGGGAGAAGGCCCCGGGGAAGACCTAGGACACGCTGGAGAGACTATGTCTCTTGGCTGCCCTGTGAACGCCTTGGTGTCCCCCGGAAGAGCTGGAGGAAGTGTCTGGGGAGAGGGAAGTCTGGGAATCTCTGCTCAGACTGCTGCCGCCGCGACCCGGTCCCGCATAAGCGGTGGAAAATGAATGAATGAATGAATGTAAAAGAGATATTTAGTGAGTAAAGACTTTGAACTTTACTTGTATAGGCCAATTTTATGGTGCTTGTATGGTGCATTTAGTCATAATAAGGATAAGTAAATGAACAGAATTTAAAAGTTTACATATCAAAATACACAATAAAAGTGCAGTTACATTGGAGAAACGTCTGCTAAATTTTACGCAATAATGAACCACTGTCCTTTCAATAGTGTTGTAACGTATGAAGTATAGTTCACAAGAAAGCCACATTCAAATCAAACAGCTTTCTGTGGGTCAATCTGTATGGGGAAATCTTTGGCCCTCATGCAAAAAACTTTTTCTGTGGATTCCAAAAGAAATGAATAGAAATGAACAATGACAATTGTGACCGCAATGTGACTGTCGTAAAAAAAAAAACCTGTTGCTTGGAGTACCTGGCGGTTTGTCTCCGGTTCTTCTGAGGTTGATAAAATGCTCAATGTCTTCTTGAATGTTACATTGCTCCAGTGACTTCCTCACGTCCTCATAGAGCTGCGTAACAGAAATGGACATGGTAAGGCTAGCTCCATATTTGGGTGTTACCTGATGCACCGCTCAGGTTACCTCGTCGCTGGTGACACACTGCTGGGAGAGATGGTTGAGATGGGTCCAAACGACGTTCCTCAGCATGTTGATCCTTTCCACTTCTTGTTTCTCAAAAAACTGCAGCACCACGCACATGAGATAGTGAAAAGATCATAATGTTATAAAACAACCCCATAAAATACATTTGACCTCATTTGCATTAGAACACCGGCAAGTAAGTCACAAATCACCAAAAATAACTAGTTAAAGCGTGTTTTAATTCAGACATTTTGTGTCTTTCAATAGTTTAGAATTTTTGTTTGACCTTTAATAGTTGTATAGTGAAACATGAAACGCCATGCAGACCTCACATGACCTGACATGATCATGTGTGATTTGTCATCGATCTGTTGTGAAAAGGGGTGTGCGATACAGGCCGGGGCGTAGCGCTCACCTCACATGCTTTGACATGCTCTTTCAGCCACTCCTCTCTCATCTTCGCCAGCATGGACACATTCTGACTGTATATCCTGTCTATTATGCAGTCAAACAAAAGACATAATTAGAAATGAAATAGAGGAGCCATGTTGTGCTCAGTTTAGGGCTGGGCAACACAGCTAAATAAAGTCATATCACAATAGTTTCAGGCCTTTTGATGATATTCGAGTCATATCTTAATTTTTATCCGATTTTTTTTTTGCACCGTTTTTCACACCGTTTCACTAAATAAGCACAATGATATTTAATCATTCGCATAAAATAACAATATATAGTAACTAACAGGTATGTTTACCCACATATATTTCACTAAAATGATTTTTGGTTCCTTAATGGTACTTTTGAGGAAAAAAATAAATGAAATTACACTGCGAAATTAGATCCTTTTGATATTTTGATAACAATACTAAAACATACTTTATTTCGTCAATTCGTTTATTTTGATAAAATACTTCTGTCGAAACTCATAATGTGTATCTTTAACAACTAGTCAGTAACTACAGAAGCCTTAAGAACAACATAACAGTAGGTTTTAAAGGTTAAGATGTATGTGTTTGAGTCACTAAAAAGAACTGACTAATAAGAGTCATTCAACTGGGAATTGGACTACATTGATTGCGCAGTATGTTGCTGATCACTAAAGAACTCACACATAAGACTCATCATTCGGGAATAAGACTACACTGGCCATGTTTCTACGTTTCCTTCCGTATAATAAGTAGCAGTGCTCAAAATGGCCAATAATCAGCTGATTTATCCATATGGCCAATATTATTCACTTGTTTTAATGCTCTCACATATACAAGCTATGGAGAATAAGCCTAAAGAACGTTTTTAAAGAAGTGTAATAGCCAGATTATATATGTATATGTATATATAGTTTTAGTTTTACATTGCCAACAGTATCATCTTGAGAACTGAATATATTGCCCAGCCCCATTTAAAATATATTATTATTAGTAAGTGTATTATCAGTGTATTTTGTGACATTCTTACCGGCTTCCTCTGCTGTCTGCTTGGCTTGCTGTGTTTTGGCATACAGCTTGAAGTATGAGAGAGTAACATAATTTATACAACAGAATGTCTTTGTACGGTCATTCACATCTTCCCAGGACAAAAAACAAACTAAGCTAAAATGCTCTTCTCTCTTTTTAGCTGTGCTCTGTGTCGTTTCCTATCATGCCTATTTTTACTCTTTTAACAGACTGACTGATGGTTGACTCGCTACAAATGTTTTACAACTTTTCAACAGCAGCTGTCCTCAGGGTATCACAAATACTTCCAACATTACTGCCATATTTTACAATGATTAACAGTATTGCACATGTTCCGGCAGTCATCTTTTCTGTCCATTTAGAAAAGAAAGCGTTCCAGGCTATATGCATGAGCAGCTATAAAACAGATGCAAGAAAGGAAGATGAATGAGAATTTATATGCAAATATCACAATGATGCAATCGGCAGCTGTTTCCATCCACCTATTTTTATTCAAATTTTGAATATCACATAAAAAAACACCGGATGGAAATACCAAAACGTGCTTAAAAATCTTGTGTGCTCAATAGAGGTGGATAATATTTTTATCCGATAAGAAATATCGCATAAAAACGGACAGGGATAGCTGTAGGTCGGAGTAATGATCGTGCCGAAAGGCACACAATGCTACAACAGGAACTAACCCCTAAACCTACTCCATGCTGTAAAGATCTTTCGGCACACGCCCATGAAATATACACACTTGGTAAATTACAATGGAATCACATTTATCGAATAAATCTCTCGATGAGCAATATAAAACAACATGAGTGTGAGCTATGTTTTGATTGTACCACGCTGCTCTAGAATCATCTGAAACTGGCTGGAATGTGTGTGTTGAAATCCTTTAATGCAGAGGAAGCTCCAGCCAGGTTTAAACAACGTACGAAATGTAATGTTGTGGATACAATGAAGCTAATCATCAAAAGTGAAGTCACTTTTGTTTTATCTATAGAAATTACTCAGTATTTCTTTTTCCTGTTCTCTCTCTCACCCCCACCCACTCAGAAACACAGATCACACAGATCTTGTCAGTGCTATCCTGTGAGTTTATCAGTTTCTCTTTTAAGTAAATAAACAGCGAAGTGGTATTTTTTTAAGCTGATTAATTATAAACCTTTAAAGATAACCTTACAGTGAGCTAGAAGGTTGTTAATCAATGGTGTTTACTACTGTTAAAAATGTCAGCCTGCATTATAACATCATTTTTAAATGTTTAACGGTAAAATTCAAGGTGAAAATCTACATGACCAATTACCCATTCCTTACAGAAAATGACACCAATCACTAAATGTGCCAAAAGATCCTGTTAACTCCGCCCACTCACATGAAGCACTATGAATGATGTAATTGAGGCGATCTCTCTACACTCTCAAAATACTTAAATATATATGCAAATTTTGCAATAAACTTAAAATGCATTGTTTAAGTACATCAGTACAGCGATGTCTTGCTAACACTGTAAAAAGTGCAAAATGCATGAAACCAGGAAAAGAAAAGAGGCTTCTAAATATGCGCTACAGCAAAGAAAACCAAAAAAAATATTAACAGCAAGATTTTTTTGCAGAGGACATACGACAGAAAAAAAAGAGGTCTTTCAGGGTGAGAAAAAAAAACAGATGCACTGTCACAGTTCTACTTGCGTACCTTTTCTTGCTGCTTGGAGCTGCTAGTGGTGGCGTTTCTGTTCATGTTCTGCTCTGCTTCCTCTTTATCGCGACACTTTTGATCATAGGTCTTCTTTGCCTTAAAAATACCCATTAACATTTAAAAACTGTGACCAATGCATCCCATGTCTGATTATAATCAATATTCTATATACGACATAATATTCCAGTCAAAATAGTTTTTTTTGCTGTATATAGAAACACAATACTACACTACCAGCTAAAAGTGGAACCATTCCACTGAACACGTCTCTCATGACCTCAAAAACATTGTGATCTAGAGATTAAGGCACAAATGTAGATGGCACAATGTTTAAGAATGCTTATGTAATAATCTCCTTCTATTTTAATCACATTTATTTGGTATGGTTTTTACTGAAATTACCTTTTGTGTAATTTCATTATTTTGACGACTTTTTATTATTCTAGATGTGTAAAATTGTAATAAAAAGGCTTAGATATGTACACAAATAAATTTGTTTATTTCTACAAAAGAGTGTTACGTTAGATATACTGACGCATCACAAGAAACCTTGATGCAAATAAAAGTAAAGGAAGCCCATCTGAAATATCACCAACCTGAGTTCATCGCGTTCAAAACTGTTCTAAGTTTAAATAAGAAGCTTTCATTTTAATGAACAATGCCATTCAGCTCAAGATCACTTCCCATTTTGTAAGGCAAAAATCAGATGCACTTATTCACTTCCCTCCTGCCACTGCTTCAGAGGAAATATACTTCCCATAAAGAACATAAGGTACCACATAAAAGTGGGCACTAAACCACCTATTATAGCAACAGCCCCGATGGACGGCAGTACACAGTGCTCTCTGATGTATGCTTACCTCAGCTGTTTTCTTATATTGAGCGGCCTTCTGCTTGTGAAGAGCATCCATCTGCTGTTCTACCTGAAAAAAAAAAACAGCTTTTAATTTCAATGTCTTCAATTTAACACGAGCATCATTATGTACTGTAGAAAATGAAGTGTCATTTATTCCCTAGGTAAAGTACTTTCTCCTATCCACCTTTTTTTTCCAATGCGGAAGTATGGGGTTTTCTGTGAACGTGCGAGACTTCCGATTTATTAGCCGCTATAAAGAGCTTATTTTCATGCAACAATCCAAAAATCCTATTGGGTTGGGTTTTCTCGAGGGAATCAGGGTGATGCTAACTTCCTGGTTGGCCTACAAAATAATATTTCATTTAAATATAGTAGCAGACTTTTTGTTGGAGGTGACATATGTTCTTCCCTGTCTGCAGCTTTTGTTGTCACGGCTCAGGATAGTCGAAATAGTGAAGTGTTTGGGACTGTCTGTGTTCATGTTGTGCCATCAGCCATCATTTCCTTGCAACTTCAGAGCAAGTGGACGCATTTACACCTGGGAAAAAACCCAACCGTCCCAACGACTGGACACCCATGAGCAAATATGGAAGATTTCAAATCACATACTTCCAAAAGGTCACTACACCAGCTGAGCAACTGCCATCAAGACGAATGGGAATGCTATCGGATGACTTTCTCCAGGTATGATAAGTCTTTCGATTTAGTGACACTGGTAATGAAGAAATGGCACACTTCACTTTTAAATGATTAGTTCACTTCAGGATAATTTTCTCAGCCCCATGTCATCCAAGATGTTCATATCTTTCTTTCTTAAGTCGAAAAGAAATTAAGGTTTTTGAAGAAAACATTCCAGGATTTTTCTCCTCAATGGCTACCAACGGGTTGAAGGTCCAAATTGGAGTATCATTGCTGTTTCAAAGGGCTCTACACAAGGATCCCAGACAAGCAATAACGGCCTTATCTAGCAAAATGATGAGTCATTTTCTAAAACAAATAAAAACTATACTTTTTAACCACAAATGCGGGTCTTGCACTAGCATCCACGACTTCACGCATTACTAATACACGTTGGAAAGGTCACGTAGGCGTGATGTAGTACTGAAAAACTCCATCTCATTTTCTCCTCCAACTTCAAAATCGTCTTATAACGTTGTTTTACCGTTTTTTTTTTTTTTTTTGGTTTGTTTTGATTTGTAAAGGGCATTTGACTTAAGTCTTTGCATGTTCACTTTGTAAACACTGGATCAGTATTTCCCGTCTACTTCACACGTGACCGTTCCAACGTGACTACGTAATGCGTGAAGTCGTGGATGCTCGTGGATGAGCATTTGTGGTTAAAAAGTATACAAATTTGAAAATGGCCAATCGTTTCTCTAGATAAGACCTTTATTCTATGGCTGGGATCGTGTAGAGCCCATTGAAGCTGCAGTGAAACTGCAATTTGGACCGTTGGTAACCGTTATAAGTATATATATTATATAAGTACATTATATGGAGAAAAATCCTGGAATGTTTTCCTCAAAAACCTTAATTTCTTAAGGTTTCGACTGAAGAAAGAAAGACATGAACATCTTGGATGACATGGGGGTGAGTAAATTATCAGGAAATTTTAATTCTGAAGCAAACTAATCCTTTAATAAGTAAATTACAAAGTATGAAATGCAGTTTTGTACATCTTACCTTCTTCCGGACATCTTTCTGTTTCTCTCTGAAGTCTTCTAATTTTTTTGCTTCCTCCCTCATGGTTTGGGCCAAATGCAGATGAGACAAACTCACATTTTCTGTTTCTAAACATGCATTTGAAATATAAAGGAGGGTAACAGAACAATAAACTGCAATCATTACATTTTCAGACAGTATTTACTTACGTAATTTGAAAACGTCAAGTGATCGCTTCAGGGTGCTAAAAACAGACAAAACGTTGATGAGTAACTGACGTCCATTTTGTGCAATAAATCTATTGTAAAATTGCTGACATCAGTCACTGGTAAAGAACAGTGTTTTTTTTATCACCCCAGTAGTAAGAGGAAAGGCTCTAACCACAAACCAACTACAACCATGTGACCAACACAGAGACTTGCATAGGTCAAATTATCTGATAAAGCACATCAACATGGCACTGTTCAAATGTTATCTTTTTAAAGGGCATCAGTATCTTCTAACCAGAACAACACAATAACATATCAAATCACTGCCTTATAAAATACATTCACAAATTTCTGGCTAAACAAATAAAAGAACTTAACAGCCAAAACAAGACCACAACGTGAAAAAGTGGTGCTTGCATTGCATAAGCAGTTGCTAGGCCCTTGCTATATGATTTAACGTGGTTGCTTGATTACTGTTTAACAGCTCAGCCGAAAAATACCCACCTCCAAATCTCTGACACGGCTCAGGTTCCTCGTTTTAGAATCTGACTGCTTAGAATATTAATAGCACACCTCTCAACAAGAAACCGAATGATTTGAATGACTTGTCTGTAGCACAAATGCTTCATTTAATGCTTAAGAGTTTGGAGTTTCTCGCTAATGACTGACGCACCTTTACAATCCTTTCACGCAATTGCAATTTGTAAAAACATAACTGTACTATTACAAGCGATAACTGTGATTAGACATTGGTACCTACTTCATTTCACTGTGTCCACACACTTTCTTAGACAAACCCAGCAGTTCCTTGGCATATTTCTCTTCTATTGCAGCTCTGAAAAGTATTTTTTCGATAAAACGTTTCGTAAGCAAGAAGATATTACACATATTATGTTTAAATCAGTCAGCCTGAAATGTACTTGTTAATAAAATGTTCTACTAATTGCATGTTATACCAATAAGAAGGATTATACTTCATATTAAGGAAACATTCCAGAGTTTTTATGTATTCTCCGTCCTTGTTTAACATGTAGATTACTGTAAGTAAATCATTCATAGTTTTGGTGGCTTTTTTGTGAGATTTGCATAACTCTGTGGGACTATCTCGACATTAATCAGTCTGACTAGGTTAGTAAGATTGTAAGAAATTGGGTTACAAAGAAACTGTACTCGAGCATTGGCATTTTTTTATTATTATTTTTGGTTCACGTTGAACTCCAGTATTGGTTGCTGTAACTCTGACTTAACAGATCATTGGAACATTTTAGAACTAAATAATTTTCACACGAACAACAGGAAATATCGCAACAATGCTCGTCATGAGGCAGCAACATTCCGTAACGTTCATGCCAATGCACTAAATAAGACAAACACACGTGTGAGACCCTCGAGAGTTTGAGGTAAAAGTGTCAAACTAGGTCGTGACTGTCTTTGACGTCTCACCTGGCTTTCATGAAGTCCTCGATTTCTTTGCACGTCCTCTTGCCATCATTCATGTGCTGGATGATGTTGTCATATCCAGCTGTGCTAGTGATATCAGTGTTCTGCAACCCACAATTGAAGAATATAGAAGAAAAACAAAACTCAAGTAACTTCACAAAAGTCAGTTTTTTCGTAATCTGGACGCGCAAGTCAGGAATCCACACAGTAGCACATAAATCTCTAATTCCTCACTGTATCCCTCAGAAACACGGTGCTTTGGACTGTTGACTATCATTAACCATGAGAGCCCATCACAGTCTCTGTAATTTATAAGTCTGAGGGGCAGACATAACATCATACCCAAAGCCACTGTCAACATGAAATATCTCCCAAAATAAAAGCTAAGAAAACAAAACTAAATTGCACTTTAGTGCTTGCTTTGCCAATAAGGTCTCGAAGTTCCCAGGCAGACATGGCCAATAAAGAACATGCAGACATAATTCAGTATTTTTATTTGCACAATGTATTATTTTGGAAGAAAATATCTCTTTGAGCTGTAAGATGGACTACTTGAGCTACTCAGGCTGGCCACACTTCCCTTAAAGGGAAACAACGCTGTTTCGATATGTGACACAACTTGCTTAAAATAAAGCGTTTAAAAACGAGAACCAAATCAGATGACGATCAATTGATTATCATTTATTATTGTACAATTACCCGTTTCTTCAATAGGTTTCACTAAATATTCACTCAATGCCTCCGAAAAAAAAAAAACTTACCCAAAAACTATCCTTGAAATGTAGTTCTCTCATTGCGACGGCTGCTGTTTGCTCACCCAGAAAGTGACTGTGAAGTTCCGTATCAGGCAGTAATAATGCACTGACTGATTTCACAGCGAAGTGATGGACTGCTGCACATCGAGCGGAGAAAACACACGCCTCAGGGTCCTAAACGCGCATCTTTCACGCCCGGCCAGAGAGCGAAAGTTGCGGTGGAGCAGCAAACTGACCCACGGGTTTTCGTGGACTTTTTTCACCACCTAGTGGCCGAACTGTGGAGTTGCAGTTCAATCGCTCATTGAGCACAAGTAGCCTACTTGAGGTGACTGAAAACAAATTTGCTACAACTGAATCCAGCATTTGCTTAAAAAACACTCTAGTTTATGGATGAATGTGTTAAAATACTCCAGATGGTGACTTGAGATGATATAACAGATTTCTTGCATATTGTCAGTGCAGATAATGTTGCATGATGGATCTCCTTATTCCTGCGAAGCTGTTATTAATTTACTTACTACAATGACTATTACTTAGGAGATTTACGATAAATACTAACAGGGCCGGAATTTGTTAAGAATTTGAACGTATTTTAACTCAGTTCATTAAGATTCCTTAATTTCTGTTCAGAAGATGAACACAGTCTTGGGGTATAGAACAACCTAAGGGTGAGCAAGTGTTATAGAATTTAAATTTTTAAGTGAACTGACCATTTAAGTGATGTGAATACAGCATACACCCTCAAATAATAGGAAACTGTTTTACTGTCATGTTGCTGGTTTAATTCTCAACTATAGCAATTTTAAAGTGTTCAAGGTTTTGTCTTGACCAGCTGGTTTCTGAAATTACTTTTCCCTTATTTTATTCTAAAAACTGTCTGTTCTGAGCATGCAGCGAAGATCAAGAATATGTATATTCAGGTTTAATTGCCTTACGTCAACTAGGTTTCTGTGATGCATTTTTACTGTCATGTTGCTGGTTTAATTCTCAACTATAGCAATTTTTAAGTGTTTAATTTGACCAGCTGGTTTCTGAATGTAGGCCGATGAAAATTTTAAAGTCGATGAAATCAATTGTTAATTGCAGTTTTGATTAAATGCTTTTGATTAATCAAATATTCTTACACCTGTCTGTTTTGCTTTAATGTTTTAGAATGACAAATTCCTGGTATTTAATGTTTAATATTAACACATTCGTTAGTAATTTTCATTGCACTTTGTGTTAAAATGACACACTTTTGTGTTTAATTACCTGACTCAATTTGTGTGTTAAAATGGCTTACACACCTGTTGTGTTAAATTCGACACAACATGTGTTGTCCCTGAGCACACTCGGTACATGTGTTAAAATTCTGCAAACATGTGTCAGTTTTAACACATCTCTTTTTGCAGTGTACCTATAGGCAGAGCAGGCAGTGGCCTAGGGCCTCAGTCACGGAGGAGGGGCCTCCATTACCGTAACACAGGGGAGCAAAATAGGCTCTTTTTCTATTATATATAGATGAATTGACAGTGACTCTCACCTGTTATGAAATCAACTACTGTCACCGGACCACCTTCTGAATATATGAAAAAAGACACGAAAATGCAACGGACTTAAAATCATTGAATGATGGCGCCGAAACGAGCATCCTTTGTGGGGTGCAAGGCGAAAACAGGCAGTTCTTAATCTAGGTGTGCGAGTTGTCATCAGGACAGTCTTGGGCTGATTGTTATGTATTCTAAAAATAAACGCTTTCAGCCCAACGCAGTCATTATTGGATGGATCATTTGCCGGTTTCTGAGTTTAAAAGGGCGCGTCCAGACACCGGACGAGAAGCTCAGCGCCGAATTCGAACGCATTGTGCGGCGCTCAACCATCACTCAGGAAGTTGTTCAACATATTGCAGCGCCACAGTGCGCCATTTACATAGTTTTCTATTACATTTGTATTATATTTCTCTCAAATATTTCTTTCGTTGTTAATGCACATAGGCCTACTGACTGTTTTACATTCTTTTAATAGCTTGAATAAAGTCTAAACATATTGGGGAAAATGTATAATAAATGCAGCCCTTCCTTTCACCCCCACTAGCCATTTTCCTTGTAAATTGTAACCCAAATAACTTTGGTTAACGTTTTCACTGGGTCGCTAGTTAATGCTAAGACCTGTTTGTCTCTTTAACTTTCTCCAGCAGTTGATTTGTGTGGGCTTATACACTCTTAAAAATAAAGGTTCTTTAATGGGCATTTGTGTACATGAAGAATATTTAAAATCCATGGAAATTTTCCATAACAGGTTCTTTACTGTGGAAAAAAAGGTTAGATTGGTTTAGAATATTCTTTACACTAAACAGAAATGGGTTCCATTAAGAACTCATCACTGATACGGAGAACCAAAAAGGGTTCTTTTATGGAATCACTGTAAAAACTCCCTTTTGGAACCTTTATTTTCAAGAGTGTATAGTACATATTTTAGGTATTTATGTCACTGCATTAAATCATTAGGAGAGGGAAATGCTGTCCAAAAATGATTAATGTGTGTAAGTTGTGCTGTGTTTTCCTTTTCTTTCATTTTCCTGTAGCTCTGTAGAGTGTGTTAGGCTTCTGTAAATAAATTAATGAACAAATTACTACAAAAAAAACAAAACAAAAAAAGCATGGTAGCATCCCCAACAAACGTATATGGACATATAAAAATAAAATATACAAATTTTAATAAGAGATGTTAAATAAAAAGGTAAGAAATAATATTTGTTTTAAGACATAACTTATAATTACATAATTAAAATCATAGTGGCATACTTATATGATGTTAACACTATCCTAAACTAAAGTAATTAACACTTCATTTCTTTTGGAATGTTATGGTATTTATTTAGACACAAACTGACCCAATGACCAGTAGTTGCTGTGATTCACACATCCTGCTCAAAGGGCTCATCTGTATTTAAATAAAGTGATACTTAAATAATCTAATCTAATATTCTTGTTATATAAAAAAATAACCAAACGAACATAGCTGTCCCAAACAACACAACCTATAGGCCTACATATGACAGTAAACCAGTGGCTCTCGATCTCCCGTCAAGATGCCGACCACATTTAAAAAATAAATTGCAGTTTACAATTTTTAAATGAATACAAGTTTAAATTCTAAGGTTTTTTTTGTCATATAAAATAATTTTGATGATCATATAGGCCAATTATTTTCAGACATATAGGGCTACTCAGTTATGGAAAACGTGCGCTATGGTAGAATTCCAATATAGCCGTTATTTTTGTAAATTTAGGGATCAAAAAGAGCAAATTTGTTATTAGAGGAGTAAAATGGCCAGCCAGATGGGCAGCCTTTTGCTCTGTATTAAAGTTACTTGGTATATGCAAAACATTCAATGTTTTCAATTCAATGTGTTTGTTTGATGTTCTTGTATTTTAATCGATAAAAATAACAGCATCAGGATTTCCACGAGACAGAATGCTTGATATGGTGAGATTGTATTTACAATGCGCTCAGTGTTGTTTGTAAAAAGAGTTGAGTAACATTTGCTTAATAAAGGTGTTTGTGGCCTATATTACATTCTGCCATTTTTTGGTAATTGTAATGATGCTGTCGAAGAGAATTTACTTTGAGTAAAAAAAGTGCACATATTCCTTTTGTGCATGTTGATGTTCATTGAACATTATTATCTGATTATTGTAATGCTAATGTCAGTTAGTTTTTATTTGGTGGAATACATTGTTCTCATTTTCTGACATACTGTTTATCAGAGGATTGTGTAACGTGGGATTATTGAACAAGAGAGTTTCACTTTGATATGAAGTCACACTACCAGCCATTTCAACACACTGAAACTAAAACGAATTCCTTATAGTATTTGTTGATTTTGGAGAGTGCGACAGAAATAAAACACCATATGTTGGATCATAATGCCCACTGGGGAAAAGGTTGAGAAGCACTACAGTAAACAATGACTTATTTTTACTTCAGGAAGAACCAATCATTTGTTTTTAAAAAATGTCACTCCTAACACTTATAAATTGTTTTTACTGTTTTAATTAAATTCAGCTTACACACACACACAAATATATATATATATATATATATATATATATATATATATATATATATATAGTCAGTCTTACAAGAGCTGACAAGCCAAAGTAGTTTATTGTATTATACAATTTAACATCTATTTAAAACATCCAATCCATGATAACATTTTAACAGTACCCATAATTCAACTCACACTACAGGTCAAGTTTAAGGTCAGTAAATTTTTGTAAATGTTTTTGAAAGAAACTTATGCTCACCAAGACTGCATTTATTTGATCAAAAATACAGTAAGAACTGTTATATTATTACATTATAAAAATATCTTTTCTACTTTAATATTTTGTCAATGTAATTCTTCAGAATCATTATTCCAGTCATGACATGATCCTTCAAAGAAAATCGAATATGATTTGATGATCAAGAAACATTTTTTATTATCATGTGTCGAAAACTTTTGTCTATATTATTTGATTAATACAAAGATAAAAAGAACATCATTTGAAATAGAAATCTTCGGTAACATTGTTTTTACTTTTGTTCTATGTAATCTGTCCTTGCAGAACAGAGGTATTAATCTCTTTTCATTTCAATTTAAATGGTAGAGTATCATTTCTCATTACTTTATCAGTTTTCTCTATATCTTTGCAGTTCTTTATGAAAAATATGCAACTCAAAAAAAAAATCTTTGATGTGTGAATTTTTCATCTTTATTGAAAATGAAGGGCACAAACTCATACCCTATGTATCTAAAACCCTTTTAAAACCCCAACAATGAACAATGAAAATACAATGAACAACTACTAATAAAACCTAATCTAAAATATACATACAAAGTGTCCTGGTCACCACAGTTTCTTTGTGAAGCATGCCGCTCTACAGAGGCAAAAACGTAGTAACTACGCAATTTGGTTCCACTTTATTTTAAGGTGCCCTTGTTACAGTGTAATTGTACTACATTTAAAAACCAAGTATTATTAATTAAAACTGTGCACTTACTTTAGGGCTAGGTTTACAGTTAGTTGCATATAACATTTAATGTGCAACAAGGAAGACACAGTAAAATAAAGTGTGACTGAAATCAGGTCTCTTTGACCTGTCCTTAGACTTATTCAGAGGAGGTGTAGATACTGTGTTTGGGCTTTGGAGGGCAGCAGAACCATAACTATAGAGTGAGAATCTGTTTAAAAAAGCATCCAGGTTGCCAGTGAACCGCAGGCAGGTCTTATATTCTCTTCACGGCGTCGTCAATCTCACTTATCTGCTCTCTTTAGTTGGTTCCACTGCTCTGGGTTCAGTGAAATACCTGTAATAAGCACAAATATTACACTGGGAAATAAACAACTCTGCTCACTTATACAGTCGTGGCCAAAAGTTTTGAGAATTCCATAAATATTGGAAATTGGAAAAGTTGCTGCTTAAGTTTTTATAATAGCAATTTGCATATACTCCAGAATGTTATGAAGAGTGATCAGATGAATTGCAGAGTCCTTCTTTGCCATGAAAATGAACTTAATCCCAAAAAAACCTTTCCACTGCATTTCATTGCTGTCATTAAAGGACCTGCTGAGATCATTTCAGTAATCGTCTTGTTAACTCGGGTGAGAATGTTGACGAGCACAAGGCTGGAGATCATTATGTCAGGCTGATTGGGTTAGAATGGCAGACTTGACATGTTAAAAGGAGGGTGATGCTTGAAATCATTGTTCTTCCATTGTTAACCATGGTGACCTGCAAAGAAACGCGTGCAGCCATCATTGCGTTGCATAAAAATGGCTTCACAGGCAAGGATATTGTGGATACTAAGATTGCACCTAAATCAACAATTTATAGGATCATCAGCAACTTCAAGGAAAGAGGTTCAATCTTGTAAAGAAGGCTTCAGGGCGTCCAAGAAAGTCCAGCAAGTGCCAGGATGGTCTCCTAAAGAGGATTCAGCTGCGGGATCGGAGTGCCACCAGTGCAGAGCTTGCTCAGGAATGGCAGCAGGCAGGTGTGAGCGCATCTGCACGCACAGTGAGGCCAAGACTTTTGGAAGATGGCCTGGTGTCAAGAAGGGCAGCAAAGAAGCCACTTCTCTCCAAAAAAACCATCAGGGACAGATTGATCTTCTGCAGAAAGTATCGTGAATGGACTGCTGAGGACTGGGGCAAAGTCATATTCTCCGATGAAGCCCCTTTCCGATTGTTTAGGGCATCTGGAAAAAGGCTTGTCAGGAGAAGAAAAGGTGAGCGCTCCCATCAGTCCTGTGTCATGCCAACAGTAAAGCATCCTGAGACCCTTCATGTGTGGGGTTGCTTCTCATCCAAGGGAGTGGGCTCACTCACAATTCTGCCCAAAAACACAGCCATGAATAAAGAATTGTACCAAAAAACCCTTCCAGCAATCCAACAACAGTTTGGTGAAGAACAATGCATTTTCCAGCATGATGGAGCACCGTGCCATAAGGCAAAAGTGACAACTAAGTGGCTCGGGGACCAGAACGTTGAAATTTTGTGTCCATGGCCTGGAAACTCCCCAGATCTTAATCCCATTGAGAACTTGTGGTCAATCCTCAAGAGGCGGGTGGACAAACAAAAACCCACTAATTCTGACAAACTCCAAGAAGTGATTATGAAAGAATGGGTTGCTCTCAGTCAGGATTTGGCCCAGAAGTTGATTGAGAGCATGCCCAGTCGAATTGCAGAGGTCCTGAAAAAGAACGGCCAACACTGCAAATACTGACTCTTTGCATAAATGTCGATAAAACCCTTTGAAACGTATCAAGTGCTTGTAATGATATGTCAGTACATCAACTAATTTCATACAAACAACTGAAACAAAGATCTAAAAGCAGTTTAGCAGCAAACTTTATGAAAACTAACTTTTATGGAATTCTCAAAACTTTTGGCCACGACTGTACACAAAATGCATCTGAATTAGGGAATGCATCTGAATCCAAATTAAGTATTTGTTTGTTTATCACTCAATTTTAATTAGATACAATGCTTTAGTAAATGAATGCATAAAAATGTTTATTACAACGTTTCATGTCTGCATTAAACTTAAAACTTTACGTTACTGAATGAGCGCCGGCGCAAATATTCATTTTGCTGAAATATTAGTAGCTGAAAGCTCAATTTAAGTTTAAAACTCATGTCATTCAAGTATTTTATGGGAGTAGTAACTGTAAAGGATAACGGCATGTAATTGAATAAATGTTAGACGTCTCTATTATTTACACAGGATAAAGAAATGATGGAAAGAGGTAATGTGTGTGTTCCTGCAGAACATTTCTCTTGCCTGTTGGTTAACACAGAGTTTGTTTAATTTGAATAACAAACTTTAAACCTGATTGTGTTTAAATAAGATGAATTAACCAATGCTAAACCAAAGCACCACACATATGACAAACATATTGTGTAGGCTCTTTGTTGTTGTTTTTTATTAGGGTTGTAAAACATTAGGCCTAACTGTTAAAACAAAACCACAACGGCACCTCTGTTTTTAGGCTACTGCGTACACACTCACCAAACGAGTAACTTGGAAACAGAAAACTGTATCTCGCCTCAGGGTAGAGGTGCCAGATTTATGTCCGTTGTAAACAAACACTTCTGCACATTTATCGCAACTTAACTCCCATTTTGTCAGTGACAACTGACCCTTCGCAAAACCCGCCCCGTGTTGCTATGCCCGACAGCCCATGCTCTCTCACTCCACACATCTGTTCTCCCGCAGTGAAAAATACATCGCGGAGCAAAGAGGACACTGACAACGTATGAAACGGTTTCATATTTAAAATATTGTAATTTTTTTAAAGCAGTCTAAACTCTAAGTGGCTCCTTAATGTGTTGAGACAGATCCTTCAAGCGGCTCGTGAACCGATCATCTCTTCATACTAGTTCAATTATAGCATCAAATAAATATGAATAGACATCAGAAGGAATGTTGTTTCAACTGCGGAAAGACGCGAGTACACACAATATTTCAAGTTCACCAACGTTAATCTACTATAGGCTACTAATAAGACATACTAATTAATGGGCTTTAATAAGATGGCGGATTCGGCGTTGGTATTGGTTAGATCGCCTGTCAGTCAAACTGTTTGCGAAGGGTCAATTGGGAATTGTTTCCATATGTCTGACTTGCCTTGTTTTGCTTTGCTTTGCTTTTGTCAAGTAAACAGCCGCTTTCATTTTCTTCTCAACTTCTTGTGTTCACTCCATTTCTACTACACGCCAAATCCCACCGTTCCCCACGGGTGTCCCGGTAAATTTTCTGACCGCCCACTACCACCCTCTCCCGTGAGATTTGCAAACCCAATGCAGCCCTCTAATCCAAACCCCTGTGAAGCAGCCCAGTCCCAAAACACAATGGAGAATCACTACCAACTGGCATTTCTACACTCACATTTGAATCCATGAAGAATAGACACCCACCTTTCCTGCCTGGTTTCATTTCTCCTTCCTGGTCCATCCAGTATTCCCGGATATCAATCAGCACTTTTCCCTTGAAATCCCTTACACTCACATACCTCATCTTTCCTATCTTAAATCAAACAAACAAACAAACAAATGACAAAACAACACCTACAATATTTGCAGTGTGGTAATGCTGTATCGAGGACAGCTATATTTCTGTTAGATCATTCACCTGGAACATATTATCGTTTTTACTGCTGCTGCTGCTGCTGCTTTTGGAGGCAGATGACACTTTTGAAGTTTCTCCACTTTTCTGTTTCTTTGATGGTTTCTCTGGTGCTGCCTGCTTCTTTCTCTTGGCCTGAAATACACAATTTAACATTGTATTGAAAGCATTATCAGGAACTTTGGATTTCACAAGAAGAGGATACTTCAACTAACAACAGAAATGTTAATATCCAGGGATGTAAACGATCTCAATCAGAGTTGTTTTTAGCATATTAGGCATACAATTAAGAATGAATGTGTATATTCATGCTAACTTCCCTGATCGTCTCAGCAAATTCACTTAATTCTTAAATTTAAACATACTTTAGGACATAGCTTTTGACAAATGTGTTCATAGGTTATGATTAGGACAGGCATTTAGCCTATTAAAATTATTTTTTTTTTAAACAAATTGTGTATGCAAATACTTTTGGATGTGATGTGCATTTCATTCAGTTAGGTGAGAGTGTAATGTGGAGTTATTCGTTTCCACACCTTCGTGTCAACTTCACTGTCAGAGTCACTGTCTGAGGAAGAGGACAACACTTCCTTTGACTTGGGCATTCTGAAAAGAAGGACAATACAACTTAAACGAAAAACCAAAGCACACTTGTGATAAGCATATATTGCACTGATACATTTTAAGGCTATGTTGCTTGAAACTAATTTGGGGGAAAAGATATTCATAATCTACGTGCAGGTAAGTAACAATTTCATCATGGTTGTATCCTCGTGCTTTGTAATGATGCTCCAATTCTCTGCGATGCTAAAACATCCACTTATTTTCCGGAGAAGTGAGGCTTGCATTTTTGCGTGTTGTGTTTTGCAGGCATTGAATGAGTGGAAGTTAAAATGATCAAGGGCTTCAGTCGTTTACAACTATTATTAAAAAAAAAACAAGGCCGAACATATGAACGCGCAGCAAAATGGCCATTTCCAACAGTTTCCTCTCAATGAAAGAATCTGTTATTGCAGCATGTCGGCAGAAATTACAGTCGTGCTCGAACATTATAATCAGGTACACGTATCAGATGACTTACGTGATGTTGTAAAAGAAATGTAGAGTAAGCTGAGTTAAAACACAAGCAGATTCGATGCGCGCGGTCGTCCGTTTCTTCGAAACCAGTGCTGCTGCTGAGCGCGCGCTTACAGCCTGTACCAGGAAGCGCTCTTGAAGAACTGCATTATGGGAAGTGTAGTTTTGCTAGGTTAAAAGAACAATTTACCGCAAAACTTTCATTGTCATTCTTTTCACAAGCATCCTTTTTGCCTCTATTAAACATTCAAACAGAATAGACTTCTCTGACTCTTCTGGCAACATGATTTAGGCCAATTTGAACAATTTTCCAACATTACAAAAAATGTAGAATTATGTTCATGTTGTTCACAGTCCTTAACCTTACCTCAAAGGACTGTCTATTTGGCTTTATACAGATTTATTCAAAATGTGTTTCAGTCTCAAAATTACTCAAAGGAATCACAAAGGTTAGTGTGCAAATGACAACTTGAAATGAAACTTCAAATTAAACTAAATGAATAGGCTATGAGTAATAAGCAACAAACTCAAAGAAACAGAGCAAAGACCAAAACAGTACAGAACAGTGTCATGTTATTATTTTGATACTTAGTCTTCCTTTATGTTTAAAAAAAGCAGAGTGTAGCCTAATCAAACTTACAATATTGACACAGCGTTATAATATTTGATTGACAGAGATCAGAGATAACTGAAGTTATTTATACGCAGGACATCCATCACAGTTTAGATAGGCTACTGCATCTTGATCTGAGGACAAACCAGATTAGGAATGACAAGAACTAACTGCATGAGCTTCATGAACATCATTATGAGGACATTTTATATTCTCTCCCTCCATGGTCTCCTCCACAGTCTTGTCTGTCTCTGGATCTACATCCACCTCAGGAACCCCTTCCCTCCCTCTCTCCCTATCTCAGTCTCACAGTGCGAGGACACGCTTTCCGCTGTGTACTGTCACAATCATGTTGTTGCTATGGTTTCTAATTAGTTTTTGCACATGTTCCTCATTCTGTTGATCATCATCTCTGTTTATATAAGCTTAGTTTTCATTTTTTAACAATACTTTAATAATAATAAATGTGTAGAGTTACTCCTCTGTATTCTCTGTTTCATTAAAGTCTCTCGTAAATCGTTAATACTACGTCTTCTTCTACACAGCACCTGTGAGCGGTTACATTTTGGTGCTGCTATGACTGCGTCGCTGTGATAATGTCATCTCTGTGAATTAGTCTGCAGATGGTGACTGTAGTATTTCAACCTCAATTTTATGAAGTGATGAGAATACTTTGTGCGCAAAAACAAAATAAAAATAACTTTATTCTATATCTTCTCTTTTGTGTCATTCTCATATGTTGTTTATGTTCTCCGTCAGAGTGCCGTCTCATTATTGGCTCCTGCGTCAGTTTCACACATGCATCGTACTGCTCACGTGATCAGCTTTGGCCAATAGTGAGCCGGCATTTGGACAAACACGGAAGCCTTTATTGTGCTTACTGCCTCACCTGTGTCAGGATAATGACAGGGAAGAGAAAAGATTGTTGAATAAAGTTTTTTTTTTTTTTTTTTTTGCGCTCAAGTATTTTAAAATTAAGGTTGAACCACTGCTATCACGTTGACTGTTTTAACAATATCTTTACCTTTCTGGACCTTGAAGGTGTTGATTATATTTCGGACAATGGACGAGTCAAATATCTCTCATAATTCTTCAAAAATATCCTAATTTGTGTTCTGAAGATGAATGAAGGTCATACAGGT
This sequence comes from Opsariichthys bidens, assembly GCA_037194245.1. NCBI lineage: Eukaryota > Metazoa > Chordata > Actinopteri > Cypriniformes > Xenocyprididae > Opsariichthys > Opsariichthys bidens. The sequence continues at coordinate 18,056,576 of CM074289.1, read as the reverse complement.
GTGCAACAACATGAGGAGAGTAATTAATGACAGAAATCAATTTTTTTGGTGAACTAACCCTTGAAGGTACTCAAGGCTTTTAAGCAGCTGCATTTGTGTAGTTGCTCAGTCATTCAGTTAAAGCTACTTTTACTCATCACAATTTTTATGGTCGCAATTGTGAAGGACAGCAACTCCTTAACTGCATGCATGTGACAAATAAGATCTTCCACAGGTTTCAAAGCAGTAATCTTCCACCACTTTTACATTGGAATAACATTTGCCAATTGAGTTCCCAGTTCTTTCCCCCACCTTAAATAGCAACCATATGTAAAAATCATTCAAATATTGAATGTTCAATGCTTACATTCAGAGATAATGTTCTCTTGAAGTGGCACAAACTGCTATATTCAACCTTAGATCCTTGACTAAACTTACCACATTTCTAAAAATGTACGTCGATGCATAAACATTAAAATCCTAATCAGACATTAGATCTAAAACAATTTGAAACTTTAACGTAAAATCCACTGTAATGCTGTGGCCTCCACAGCTTGAGAACTACAGAACTAAGCGATACAAGAAAGCAAGCTGAGAAAGTGCCATTATGATGCTTTATTGACTCAACAGTGAGAAGGTTAATCAAGCTTCAGAGACACATAATGGACAAGTACATTTACGGATGGAGCCATCAACACACACGACCCACAGCAATCCCAAGTCGAAGCTCACGTGCTTGTGGCCATTGGAACAGACAACCATCGAGACCCAGTCTGTGCCAGCGGGGTTAGACTCCGTGACGCCAATCCTGCAAAATTATGGATTCTTGAATGCAGCGTTTGATTTATCAAAATTATTCTCACTCATACAACATTAAAGAGAGGTGCAATGTGTAGAATCTGTTGACATGCAAAATACACAAAGGTTTTAAGTGGTATAAAGACCTTACATAATGAGAATGAAGGAGCCATTTTTATCTACGAACACCACGGGTCCCCTTACATGACGAGTCGTCATTTTGCACCGGCATGTTTCTACAAGACCCCTAAACGGACAAACACTCTACAGATGCATTTAGTCACCATGTTGACGATGTTCTGAATCGTTTGTTTTTAGAGACCGCTTGCATCGTCACTACCTTGAATATGTAAAGTAGCCGTCTGGTTTATTAGAAGCAGAGACCGTTCTCTATTAGAAGGAAACCTCATTGCTCGTCTGGCTAACGTACCCTCTGCTGTCGCAGATGACATTTGTGTTGTGTCAGCTAGACGGCAACTGTAGCTCTTCTATATTGCTTTGAAGAGGGGTGAGTGCTGTTTGCAACCTCACTGCTAGATGCAGCCAGTGGCGGACTGGGACAGTAAATCAGGCCGGGAATTTGACTCCACCCCAGGCCACCTCTGCTGCTGCAGTCACCACCACCAAATTCATGTGTCCACCAGCCTGCTAAACTTATAGAGTAACCCTGTTAGTTGATGTAACAGGTAGACGACCATTCATAATATGAATGGATAAATAAATAAACCCTCAAAAACTCACTAGGAATAGACCATCCAAACCTACCACACCAAAGACAAATATAAAATTGGCTTACACATTTTAAGAAGGGATAATAAAAGATGCATATTCACATGTTCAAATATTTATATTTTATATATTTCCAATGCTCTATGTATCCCCATACAGTATGTAAAACGATGTGCTAGTTTGTCATTAAGATGCGCTTTTAAAACTTCTATCATTATATATATATTTGTATTATTTTTTTTATAAAGAATAGATTTTATCTATTGTAAGTTGCTTCGGATGAAAGCGTCCATCTGCCAAATGATTAAGTAAATATTAGGTGTGGAACAGTTCAACTTTTTCACGGTTCGTTTTTTTTTTTTTTTTTTTTATATATAAAATCGCTGTTGTTGTAATGTCTGGGAACCCAGAATGTTCATCCATCAACAGAAACATATATATTAACTGAACCCTGATTGTTTTACGTGTTATTTATAGTGAACCATATTACAGATGCTTTGTCAGATTTAAGTTGAACAGCGGACCGTTCGAGCACGTGGAGAAGCGAGTGTGGAGAACCGGACGGATCGATTGTTTTTTCCACCCCTAGTAAATATTATGTAAATGTAATTCTGACCGATCTGTTCCCTTCCCGGCAAACATGGCTGAGATTTTGCAGCAACTTGCTGCATCTGTGGCCAGGGCTTTTCTCCTTTTTATGCGTTCCCTCTCTGCTCCTCCTTTGCGTTTACGCTCCATTTTTTGCACCATTTTCCCAGATAAATCCTGCCTCTGGATATAGCCAATTAGGCAGTACTTCGCTGATGTTGGGTCATGTGGTGGTGTCATTTTCACTATGCGATCGCCTGATTCGTAGATTCATAAGTGCATCAATTAATTCGCAGTTGCATACCAGCCTATTGCACGTCAGTCTGATCGACAGCACAGCGGCAGGCCAGAATGACCATCAGGCTACCGGGAAATGTCCCGGTGCTCCCGATGGCCAGTCCGCCCCTGGATGCAGCTAAAACTTACACATTGCACCTTTAAATGACTGTTCAGTTCACCTTTGGAATAAGGCCCCTTGAGAGTTGACACCAAAGACACTGCCATCAGTTGCTACTTCAATCATGGACAGAAGTCCAGGAATTTTCACAAAGTTGCCAGATCCAGAACAGGTTTTATCAGACATATCCTGCACAAGACAGAGAGAGTCAAACGAGTCAGCCGGATCGACACATCAATAAATTGTTTGCTGCTTTCACAGCAGTTTATTTCTTTAACTGTCAGAGACGCTAGCATGACGTCTACAGTGTTGTACTTTTAAAACCTGGTGCATTTAAACTTGTGACATTACCTTCATGATGAAGATTTCATCATTGCTGTTCACTCCCCAACAGCTGTACGGGCCACAGCTGTAATACTTCAGCTTCCCACCAAGATGAACCCAAGGAACAGAGCTGGATGGCAATTTGTTGTTATCATCCATATTTAAACAGAATATGTCATCATTCATATTGACACCTGCAATGATTTGATCTCCTCCAGCATCCACCTGTTTGAGAAGACCTAACAGTACAAGCAACAGGTTGGAGAAGGATTAGTCAGTTTAACTTAAAGAACAGTTACGATTTTACAGTAAGTTCACTTACCCAAGAAAGTACTGGTAATACAAGGTAACTACATGGGTTAAGGTTAGGTGTAGGTTCAGGGTTAGAAAAGTAAAAAAGTGCTACAAGAATGACAAGCCGACATCATTGGCACTGCGATTTTAACAATCATGCAAAATTAAAAAAAAATCATGTACAATAACAGATTAAACATCTCATGATTACAGTAATTTTATGCTCTGCACAGTCCAACTATTCACCTTCAATCTGCACAAGACTGCCACCCCGCACCTTGAAGATGTTGTTTGCTGCGTCGACCCCGAGTTGACCAGCAGGACCAACACTGAAGTGCTCCAGAGATGAAAAGATCTTCATGAAGACGCCGTTATACAGGACATATGCCTCATTTTGATTGTTCACTCCAACCACTGAGCCTGACCCAGCGTCTATCTGCTTCAGGATGCCAGAAATCACTTCACAGTTTAAAGCTGTGAAAACATGGTGCAAAAGTACAAACAGACTTGAACCAAATATTAATGTCAAAAAAAGTTATGGATTTTAATATATGCATCTTTATGATACCAAATCATTAGTAGCTTACCCAGAGTGTGAATGAACTGGCAGCTGAAGAGCAGCACGACGCTCTGAAACAACTTCATTGCTTTGTTCATAACCTGTAATAACAGTTCAATATGAGAAAAGATATAGATTGTATATATAAAATAATGATTAGTAATTAAGAAAACATTCTGATAGATCAGGTTTTACTTGAAAGTTATTATAGATAAAGGGAAATACAGACATCCATCTTCATCTCCATCAAACAATTTGATTGATTTGATATTTTAGATACATGAGGAATGTCAATGAAAACATTAGTCTTAGTTTAGCATCTTCTCCTGAATCTCTGTCTGCCATGCCACAGCAGATCGTCCCTGAACACTGTAACAAGGATCCACTGTAGGCAAATCATGGAGAACCCAAGTGCAGTTTCACTTCACAAACTAAATTATACATGAATCCAAACACAAAACAAACTCACCAAACAGTTGTACACAGAACAATGATTAACAAAGACACAAAGCAAACATGAGAGTTTAAATACACAGACTCACGACATAACAACACACACCTGAAAGCAATGATTAAACCAATGAACCAATGAAAGCATGACATGAAACAAGGAGGCGCATGACAAGGAGCACATGGCAGGATCGCATGACTAGAACATAGTAAACAAGGGAAGCGCATGATGAAGAGGGACATGACAAGGACTACTTACAAAATAGAAGACATCTTAATCTATGGAAACATACTATGAACATGAAAAAAAACAAAAACACACAGAGGCCAAGCCAAACCAAGTCTTTGTTTATTTTGTATCTGTTCACATTGGGATTTAATAAACACTGGGGTTCAGTTCAACTCGTCTTCAGTGGACTTGATTACAGTCTCCACACTGTCAGAAAAAATGTGCAAAATTTGTCCCTTTAGGGGTACAACGGCTTGTCACCGGGGAAGTAGCTTTTAATGGGACAGAATTGTACCTTAACATAAGGAACAAATTTGTTCCATTCCAGTTTGTACCTTTAAGGAGATTTTTTGTACCATGGGCAACCAAAATGTACCTTTTGTGTTTTGAAACTTGCTGGTACAATATGGTATCTTTATCAAAGGTACAAATCTTGACCCTTAAGGTACCATCCCAGTGACAAGCCCGTTTGTACTTTAACTGTGGCAAATATGTTCCTTCAAGAACTATTAAAGGCCATTTGAATAACATACACATTCAACAGCTGAAGGCAAAGGGCACTTTAATATCAGTAACTGTAAAAACACATCAAATACACATTGATGTGATTGAACAAACACTGTTCAGGATTTTTTTACTTTAACTGATGAATGACAAGAACCAACTGCATGAGCTTCATGAACATCATTATGAGGACATTTTATATTCTCTCCCTCCATTGTCTCCTCCACAGTCTTGTCTGTCTCTGGATCTACATCCACCTCAGGAACCCCTTCCCTCCCTCTCTCCCTATCTCAGTCTCACAGTGCGAGGACACGCTTTCCGCTGTGTACTGTCACAATCATGTCCTTTTTAGTTTCATTGTCATGTTCTATTTCGGTCTGCCTGAGTTTTCGATTATTTGTTGCTATTGTTTCTAATTAGTTTTGCACATGTTCTTCATTCTGCTAATCATCATTTCTGTTCATTTAAGCTTAGTTTTCTTAGTTCTTGGTTTACATGAATAATTAATAATAAATGTTTAGAGTTACTCCTTGTAACACTCCTGTATATTCTCTGTTTCATTAAAGTCTCTGGTAAATCATTAATTCTACATCACACGTCTTCTTCTACGCGTCACCTGTGACCGTTTAAATATTGGTGCTGCAATGACTGCATCATCTAATGTCATCTCTGTGATTTATTCTGCAGATGGATCTGAGAGGACATTTTTTAAATCAATCTTAAAGGGTTAGTTCACCCAAAAATGAAAATTTCTGTCATTAATTAGTCACCCTCATTTCATTCCACACCCGTAAGACCTTTGTTCATCTTCAGAACACAAATTAAGATATTTTTGATCAATCTGAGAGGTATATGACTCGTCCATTCAGAGCAATATAACTGTCACGGAGAAGAACTCCGCGATCCCCTCCTCTGACCAGCAGAGGGCACCCTCACCAGAGTTCTAACACTCACACACACACACACCACCCATTGACTTCACTGCATTTCCCATAATCCCGTACCTTGGCGCTGATTGCAGCTCCAGCTGCAGACTATCCATGTGACTATTTAAGAGACATTCTCACAACTGCTACTTGCGAAGTCTTGTTTCCCCCACGGTGCATTACTGAGCATTTATTCTTGTGTTTGATTACCTGTTATCGACCTGACTGTATTGACTGATTGTTTTACGACCCTTGCTGCCTGCCCTCTTGTACTGTTTGCCTGGATACCTTTGCACAAACCTGTTCTGCCTGCCTCGACCTTTGTCTGTTTTATCACCACAAATCTGCCTATTCTCTGATACTACTGTTTCCTGTCATTTGACCCTTGCCTGTTTGACCATCATTAAAAGCCTGCAAATGGATCCCGATTCGTGTGATGAATCATTACAATAATCAACACTTTCAAGGTCCAGAAAGGTACTAAAGACATTGTTAAAACAGTCAATGTGACTGCAGTGGTTCAACCTTAATTTTATGAAGTGAGGAGAATACTTTTGGTGAGCAAAAACAAAACCAAAATAACAACTTGATTCAACAATCTCTTCTCTTCTGTGTCATTCTCTTATGTTGTTTATGTTCTCCGTCAGAGTGCCGTCTCATTATTGGCTCCCGTGTCAGTTTCACACACATGCGTTGTGCTGCTCACGTGATCAGCTTTGGCCAATAGTGAGCCGGCATTCAGACATACTAAACACGGAAGCCTTTATTGTGCTTATTGCGTCACCTGTGTGAGGATAATGACAGGGAAGAGAAAAGATTGTTGAATAAAGTCTTCATTTTTTTTTGTTTTTTTCTGCTTCCTTCCCTACTAATCACATCTTTAAATTTGCAGATGACACAACCTTGTTAGGCCTCATAACAAACCTCAATGAGATGGCATACAGGGAAGAGATTGAGCTATTGGCAGAGTGGTGTAAAAAACATAGCCTGGCTCTTAATACCAAAAAAAACAAAGGAAATCATAGTTGACTTTCGCAAATCAAATCATTCTGGTCATTTACCTCTTTATATAAATGGAGAGACAGTATAGAGGGTGAACAGTTTCAAATTCCTTGGTCTCATTGTGTCGGAGGATTTGTCTTGGGGCAATAACACCATTTCAGCTGCAGGAAAGGTGCAGAAAAGACTCTTTTACCTGAGGAAGTTAAATAGAGCCAAACTTCCACAGAGGCTCTTGGTAAACTTTTACAATTGTGCGATTCTAAGTGTGCTGACTTATGGACTGTTAGTGTGGTTTTCCAGCTGCACTAAAGCTGAACAGCAGATGATCCAGCGAGTGGTAAAGACGGCCGTTAAAATTATCGGGACTGACCTCCCGGAGATTTCAACAGTGTACACCTCCCGCTCCCTGCGTAGGTCGCTTAACATCATAAGAGACCGGTTCCACCCAGCACACAGCCTGTTTCATCTATTGCCCTCAGGAAAGAGGTACAGGTCCCTCCAAGCCAGAACCACCAGAAGGTTTAACAGCTTTTATCATCAGGCAGTCAGACTACTGAACAAACATTGTCCCCCTCTCCCCTCTCTACTCACTTAATTTGTATCCATCATTACTCTTTAATAATTGTAATATTTGAGATCTGGACTTTGCATTGCTGCAGTACACATAATTATACACATTGATACATATTCATCTATTTAATTATTCACATTCATATAGAAATATTGCTGCTACATGTTATGGTGAGGAATTGTAGATGTGCTGTGTTATGCTGATGTACTGTGCTATTGATGATCATGCACTTTATTCCAATGTCAAGAGAAGCTCTATTGTAATTTCGTTGTATTATTACAATGACAATAAATTATTATTATTATTATTATTTTTGTTTTTGCGCACAAGTATTCTTGTCACTTCGTATAATTAAGGTTGAACCACTGCAGTCACGTCGACGGACCTTGAAAGTGTTGATTATATTGCAGTCTATGGAGGAGTCATATATCTCTCAGAATTCATCAAAAATAACATAATTTGTGTTCCGAAGATGAACGAAGGTCAAACAGGTGAGTAACTAATGACAGAAATCATTTTTTGGGTGAACTAACCCTTTAACATAATCAAGGTTTTTAAACGGTGGCATTTATGTAGTTGGTCAGTCACTATAAAAGTTGTGATCAAGTGACTTTATTCAAGTGATTTATTTTTTACTTATCACTGTTTTTAATTTTGCAATTTTGCAAATGATAAAAAGCAATTTCCTTAACTCTGTATGTGGATGTGACAAATAAGGTCTTTAACATAACAGGATGTTGCAAAGCAGTAATCTTCCACTACTTTTGCTTTGGAAGGGTTTACACTTCATCTGCTTCCTGCTCTTCCAATCCCTTAATCAAATATCAAGTATTTATGTAAAATCATTAAAATTATTGAAATCAATGTTAAGTGGTTACATTCAGAGATCAAGAATGAAGTTCAACACAGATGAATGTTTGCATAGATGAATCCTTACATCCTTGACTAATAACTTCCTGCAGTTCTAAAATTGTGCTTCATAGATGCATAAACATGCATTAAAGTTCTAATCAGACATTAGATATAAAACTAACAATTTGATTAAAATATGAACTCCATTGAGAACTACTGAACTAAATGATACAAGACACAACACGGACATGATGCTATCATAATGCTTTATTGATTCAACAGTGAGAAAAGGAAAAGAAAGAAAACGTTTAATCAAGTTTTATAGTTTTCTGTTAATGATATGATTTCTTTGAGGTTTCTGTTAATGGAGCTCCTCTGTTGCTGCAGTGACTCATGACGGACTATAAAGTACATTTACGGATGGAGCCATCAACACACACACGACCCACAGCAACCCCAAGTCGAAGCTCACGTGCTTGTGGCCATTGGAACAGGCAACCATCGAGACCCAGTCTGTGCCAGCGGGGTTGGCAGGAGTGATGCCAGTCCTGCAAAATTATGGATTCTTGAATACAGCATTTGATTTATCAGAAAAATATTCTTGAAAAATTCATCCTTTTGTTCATACAACATTTTATTTAAAAAGGTGCAATGTGTGGAATTTGGGAGGATCTACTGACAGACATACAATATAATATACATAATCATGTATAAGACCTTACATAATTAACCATTAAGTTTTTATTACCATAGAATGAGACATTTCTATGTACATACACAGCAGGTCCCCTTACAAATTATCAAGTTGCCATTTTGCACCGGCATGTTTCTACAATATCCCTAAACAGACAAACACTCTACAGAGTGCATTTAGTCACTATATTGTTGTTTGTGTTTTTAGAGGCAGCTTGCATCGTCACTACGTTGAATACGCACAAAGAAGAAGTAGTAGAAGTCGTCTGGTTTATTAGAAGCAGAGGCCGTTCTTTAATAGAAATAAGAAACTTCATTGCTGACGGCCACCACAGCTTCTCTATATAGCTTTGAAAGGGAGGGGTGAGCGCTGTTGTTGCCAAAATTACCTCACCACTAGACGCCACTAAAGTTCACACATTGCACCTTTAAATGACTGTTCAGTTCACCTTTGGAATAAGGTTCCTTGAGAGTTGACACCAAAGACACTGCCATCAGTTCCTACTTCAAACATGGACAGAAGTCCACCTGGTTATTTTTATTCATTCTTTTACTCATGTTTCCTGTTATGTCAATAAAATATAATTATATTAACTCATGCTTTAATTTATTACTTTCTTGAATATAGAGATGTATTCACCTTGACTGCATTTGTCTAGTGTGTGTTCATGCATAGCTGTCATATGACAAAACAAATTACATTTTGCTTGTTTTACTAAAACATAATTTTCAGTAAAAAGTAATACAAAAAATGACGTCACTGAATATGCGCAGTGAGAACAAGCATAAATCAAATTAACATATTCAACAGTAAAATACTTTATTATTGCACCCAATTTACATATTTTGAAATTAAATATGGCTCAAACATGAGGATAAATGTGAAATGTCATTTTTTGGGGTAAACTAACTCTTTAACCATCAAGGCTTTTAAGCAGCTACATTTGTGTAGTTGGCAAGTCATTGAGTTAAAGCTACTTTTACTCGATTTTTATGGTCACAATTTTGTGAATGAAAGCAACTCCTTAACTATATGTATGTGACAAATAAGGTCTTCCACAGAAGTTTTGAAGCAGTGATCTTCCACCACTTCCACATTGGAATAACATTTGCCAATTGTATTCTCACTTCTCCCCCCCACCTTAAGTAGCAACCATATGTAAAAAAAAAAAAAAAAAAAAAAAAAATGAATATTAAATGCTTTCATTCAGAGATAGAGAATGTTCTCTTGAAGCTGCACAAACTGCTATATTCAACCTTAGATCCTTGACTAAACTTCATGCATTTCTAAAAATGTACTTTGATGCATAAACATTAAAATCCTAATCAGACATTAGATCTAAATCACGAACAATTTGAAACTTTAATATAAAATACACTGTAATGCTGTGGCCTCCACAGTTTGAGAACTGCTGAACTAAATGATACAAGAAAGCAAGCTGAGAAAGTGCCATTATGATGCTTTATTGACTCAACAGTAAGAGAAGGTTAATCAAGCTTCAGAGACACATAATGGACAAGTACATTTACGGATGGAGCCATCAACACACACGACCCACAGCAATCCCAAGTCAAAGCTCACATGCTTGTGGCCATTGGAACAGACAACCATCGAGACCCAGTCTGTGCCAGCGGGGTTAGACTCCGTGACACCAATCCTGCAAAATTATGGATTCTTGGATGCAGATTTGATTTATAGCAGAAAATTACTCGTTCATACAACATTAAAGATGTGCAATGTGTAGAATTTGGGAGAATCTGTTGAAATGCAAGACACATAACTGTTTTAAGTGGTATAAAGACCTTACATAATGAGCCATTATGTTTTTAATTACCCTAATTAGCCATTTCTATCTACGAACACCACGGGTCCCCTTACATGACGAGTCGTCATTTTGCACCTGCACGTTTCTACAAGACCCCTAAACGGACCAACACTCTACAGATGCATTTAGTCACCATGTTGACGTTGTTCTGAATCATTTGTTTTTAGACTGCTTGCATTGTCACTACCTTGAATATGTAAAGTAGTCGTCTGGTTTATTAGAAGCAGAGACCGTTCTCTATTACAGTGGTTCCAAAGTGGGGGTCGCGAGATGATTTCTATTTTTTTTTTTAAAGTGGAAAAAAATATATAGGCCCTATAAATTTGTTGCAATTAATTTAATTCAATACTTATTAAATGGTGTTTGCAGAAAAGTGATTAAAAAATATATAATGTATATTTTTTAATTAAATTTGTAATTTTGTCCCAGACATTTATATGAGATTACGTCAGCGTCAATCATAATCAAGTTACGTACATCACGCGCTGTTGTTTGCTAAAGATAAAGGTGTTTGGAGGCTACAAACAAATAATACCTGCTTTAAAATGAGACGGTGGTTAATATCCACCACAGAAAAAACCGATTTACAGGTGAGGCCGCGGAGATCATTGAAGTGATTGTAAATGAAGCACATCGTTTGGTGTAAAACTGACATTGATATTGCATTATATGTGTGACGCTGAGAGAAATGAGGAAGAATTATTCAGCATGACACAGAAATGCTTTACCGAGTACTTAGTGTTTCGGACACGTTGACCGTCGGATTAGCATGAGCACGCGTGTGTGTGTGTGTGTGTGCCGCTCAGACCTGCGCTACTGGTTCCTGATGGCAGAACAATGTTCAACCCAACATAGTTGCACAGTTACTTTCCGAGAGAGAACGGGTGGATTTCGAGCGGCTCGTGCAGAATTGTAACACTGATTTTTCACGTAGAACAATAAAATATAACTTTGTGTGCTTTGAGACTGGGCATAAAATCGATTTGCTGTACATTTTCACTCGACGGGTTGGGGGGTTGTCGAGGTGGGCGGGGGTCGCGGAGCAGCAGCCCATTTATCATGGGGGTCGCGGGCTAAAAAGTTTGGGAACCCCTCATTGCTCGTCTGGCTAACATACTCTCTGCTGTCTCAAACGACATATTTGGTTTGTGTCAGCTAGACGGCAACTGTAGCTCTTCTATATTGCTTTGAAGAGGGGTGAGTGCTGTTCGCAACCTCACCGCTGGATGCAGCTGAAATTTACACATTGCACCTTTAAATGACTGTTCAGTTCACCTTTGGAATAAGGCCCCTTGAGAGTTGACACCAAAGACACTGCCATCAGTTGCTACTTCAATCATGGACAGAAGTCCAGGAATTTTCACAAAGTTGCCAGATCCAGAACAGGTTTTATCAGACATATCCTGCACAAGACAGAGAGAGTCAAACGAGTCAGCCGGATCGACACATCAATAAATTGTTTGCTGCTTTCACAGCAGTTTATTTCTTTAACTGTCAGAGACGCTAGCATGACGTCTACAGTGTTGTACTTTTAAAACCTGGTGCATTTAAACTTGTGACATTACCTTCATGATGAAGATTTCATCATTGCTGTTCACTCCCCAACAGCTGTACGGGCCACAGCTGTAATACTTCAGCTTTCCACCAATATGAACCCAAGGAACAGAGCTGGATGGCAATTCGTTGTTATCATCCATATTTAAACAGAATATGTCATCATTCATATTGACACCTGCAATGATTTGATCTCCTCCAGCATCCACCTGTTTGAGAAGACCTAACAGTACAAGCAACAGGTTGGAAGAAAGATTAGTCAGTTTAACTGCAAGAACAATTACTTTATTTTAAAAAAAAAAAGTACTGGTAATGAAGTAACTACATGGGTTAAGGTTAGGTGTAGGTTCAGGGTTAGAAGTGTAAAAAAGTGCTACAAGAACGACAAGCCGACATCATTGGTACTGCAATTTTAACAATTACGCCAAATTAAAAATCACGTACATTAACAGATTAATCATCTTCTGATTACTGTAATTTTGTGCTCTGCACAGTCCAACTATTCACCTTCAATCTGCACAAGACTTCCACCCCGCACCTTGAAGATATTGTTCGCTGCATCGACCCCAAGTTGACCAGCAGGACCAACACTGAAGTGCTCCAGAGATGAAAAGATCTTCATGAAGACGCCGTTATACAGGACATATGCCTCATTTTGATTGTTCACTCCAACCACTGAGCCTGACCCAGCGTCTATCTGCTTCAGGATGCCAGAAATCACTTCACAGTTTAAAGCTGTGAAAACATGGTGCAAAAGTACAAATAGACTTGAACCAAATATTCATTTAAAAAAAAAATTATGGATTTTAATATATGCATCTTTATGATACCAAATCATTAGTAGCTTACCCAGAGTGTGAATGAACTGGCAGCTGAAGAGCAGCACGACGCTCTGAAAGAACTTCATTGCTTTGTTCATAACCTGAAATAACAGAGAGTTCAATATGAGAAAGGATATAGATCGTATATAGAAAATAAATAATAATTATTAGTAATTAAGACAACATTCTGATAGATCAGGTTCTACTAGAAAGTTATTATAGATAAAGGGAAATACAGACATCTGTCTTCATCTCCATCAAACAATTTGATTGATTTGATATTTTAGATACATGAGGAATGTCAATGAAAACATTAGTCTTATTTTAGCATCTTCTCCTGAATCTCTGTCTGCCATGCCACAGCAGATCGTCCCTGAACACTGTAACAAGGATCCACTGTAGGCAAATCATGGAGAACCCAAGTGCAGTTTCACTTCACAAACTAAATCATACATGAATCCAAACACAAAACAAACTCACCAAACAGTTGTACACAGAACAATGATTAACAAAGACACAAAGCAAACATGAGAGTTTAAATACACAGACTCACGACATAACAACACACACCTGAAAGCAATGATTAAACCAATGAACCAATGAAAGCATGACATGAAACAAGGAGGCGCATGACAAGGAGCACATGGCAGGATCGCATGACTAGAACATAGTAAACAAGGGAAGTGCATGATGAAGAGGGACATGACAAGGACTACTTACAAAATAGAAGACATCTTAATCTATGGAAACATACTATAAACATGAAAAAACAAAAACACACAGAGGCCAAGCCAAACCAAGTCTTTGTTTATTTTGTATCTGTTCACATTGGGATTTAATAAACTCTGGGGTTCAGTTCAACTCGTCTTCAGTGGACTTGATTACAGTCTCCACACTGTCAGAAAAAATGTGCAAAATTTGTCCCTTTAGGGGTACAACGGCTTGTCACCGGGGAAGTAGCTTTTAATGGGACAGAATTGTACCTTAACATAAAGGAACAAATTTGTTCCATTCCAGTTTGTACCTTTAAGGAGATTTTTTGTACCATGGGCAACCAAAATGTACCTTTTGTGTTTTGAAACTTGCTGGTACAATATGGTATCTTTATCAAAGGTACAAATCTTGACCCTTAAGGTACCACCACAGTGACAAGCCCGTTTGTACTTTAACTGTGGCAAATATGTTCCTTCAAGAACTATTAAAGGCCATTTGAATAACATACACATTCAACAGCTGAAGGCAAAGGGCACTTCAATATCAGTAACTGTAAAAACACATCAAATACACATTGATGTGATTGAACAAACACTGTTCAGGATTTTTTTTACTTTAACTGATGAATGACAAGAACCAACTGCATGAGCTTCATGAACATCATTATGAGGACATTTTATATTCTCTCCCTCCATTGTCTCCTCCACAGTCTTGTCTGTCTCTGGATCTACATCCACCTCAGGAACCCCTTCCCTCCCTCTCTCCCTATCTCAGTCTCACAGTGCGAGGACACGCTTTCCGCTGTGTACTGTCACAATCATGTCCTTTTTAGTTTCATTGTCATGTTCAATTTCGGTCTGCCTGAGTTTTCGATTATTTGTTGCTATTGTTTCTAATTAGTTTTGCACATGTTCTTCATTCTGCTAATCATCATTTCTGTTCATTTAAGCTTAGTTTTCTTAGTTCTTGGTTTACATGAATAATTAATAATAAATGTTTAGAGTTACTCCTGTATATTCTCTGTTTCATTAAAGTCTCTGGTAAATCATTAATTCTACATCACACGTCTTCTTCTACGCGTCACCTGTGACCGTTTAAATATTGGTGCTGCAATGACTGCATCATCTAATGTCATCTCTGTGATTTATTCTGCAGATGGATCTGAGAGGACATTTTTTAAATCAATCTTAAAGTGTTAGTTCACCCAAAAATGAAAATTTCTGTCATTAATTAGTCACCCTCATTTCATTCCACACCCGTAAGACCTTTGTTCATCTTCAGAACACAAATTAAGATATTTTTGATCAATCTGAGAGGTATATGACTCGTCCATTCAGAGCAATATAACTGTCACGGAGAAGAACTCCGCGATCCCCTCCTCTGACCAGCAGAGGGCACCCTCACCAGAGTTCTAACACTCACACAGACACACACCACCCATTGACTTCACTGCATTTCCCATAATCCCGTACCTTGGCGCTGATTGCAGCTCCAGCTGCAGACTATCCATGTGACTATTTAAGAGACATTCTCACAACTGCTACTTGCGAAGTCTTGTTTCCCCCACGGTGCATTACTGAGCATTTATTCTTGTGTTTGATTACCTGTTATCGACCTGACTGTATTGACTGATTGTTTTACGACCCTTGCTGCCTGCCCTCTTGTACTGTTTGCCTGGATACCTTTGCACAAACCTGTTCTGCCTGCCTCGACCTATGTCTGTCTTATCACCACAAATCTGCCTATTCTCTGATACTACTGTTTCCTGTCATTTGACCCTTGCCTGTTTGACCATCATTAAAAGCCTGCAAATGGATCCCGATTCGTGTGATGAATCATTACAATAATCAACACTTTCAAGGTCCAGAAAGGTACTAAAGACATTGTTAAAACAGTCAATGTGACTGCAGTGGTTCAACCTTAATTTTATGAAGTGAGGAGAATACTTTTGGTGAGCAAAAACAAAACCAAAATAACAACTTGATTCAACAATCTCTTCTCTTCTGTGTCATTCTCTTATGTTGTTTATGTTCTCCGTCAGAGTGCCGTCTCACTATTGGCTCCTGCGTCAGTTTCACACACATGCGTTGTGCTGCTCACGTGATCAGCTTTGGCCAATAGTGAGCCGGCATTCAGACATACTAAACACGGAAGCCTTTATTGTGCTTATTGCGTCACCTGTGTGAGGATAATGACAGGGAAGAGAAAAGATTGTTGAATAAAGTCTTCATTTTTTTGTTTTTGCGCACAAGTATTCTTGTCACTTCATATAATTAAGGTTGAACCACTGCAGTCACGTCGACGGTTTTAACAATGTCTTTACCTTTCTGGACCTTGAAAGTGTTGATTATATTGCAGTCTATGGAGGAGTCATATATCTCTCAGAATTCATTAAAAATAACATAATTTGAGTTCCGAAGATGAACGAAGGTCAAACAGGTGAGTAACTAATGACAGAAATCATTTTTTGGGTGAACTAACCCTTTAACATAATCAAGGTTTTTAAACGGTGGCATTTATGTAGTTGGTCAGTCACTATAAAAGTTGTGATCAAGTGACTTTATTCAAGTGATTTATTTTTTACCCATCACCGTTTTTAATTTTGGAATTTTGCAAATGATAAAAAGCAATTTCCTTAACTCAATATGTGGATGTGACAAATAAGGTCTTTAACATAACAGGATGTTGCAAAGCAGTAATCTTCCACTACTTTTGCTTTGGAAGGGTTTACACTTCATCTGCTTCCTGCTCTTCCAATCCCTTAATCAAATATCAAGTATTTATGTAAAATCATTAAAATTATTGAAATCAATGTTAAGTGGTTACATTCAGAGATCAAGAATGAAGTTCAACACAGATGAATGTTTGCATAGATGAATCCTTACATCCTTGACTAATAACTTCCTGCAGTTCTAAAATTGTGCTTCATAGATGCATAAACATGCATTAAAGTTCTAATCAGACATTAGATATAAAACTAACAATTTGATTAAAATATGAACTCCATTGAGAACTACTGAACTAAATGATACAAGACACAACACGGACATGATGCTATCATAATGCTTTATTGATTCAACAGTGAGAAAAGGAAAAGAAAGAAAACGTTTAATCAAGTTTTATAGTTTTCTGTTAATGATATGATTTCTTTGAGGTTTCTGTTAATGGAGCTCCTCTGTTGCTGCAGTGACTCATGACGGACTATAAAGTACATTTACGGATGGAGCCATCAACACACACGACCCACAGCAACCCCAAGTCGAAGCTCACGTGCTTGTGGCCATTGGGACAGGCAACCATCGAGACCCAGTCTGTGCCAGCGGGGTTGGCAGGAGTGATGCCAGTCCAGCAAAATTATGGATTCTTGAATACAGCATTTGATTTATCAGAAAAATATTCTTGAAAAATTCATCCTTTTGTTCATACAACATTTTATTTAAAAAGGTGCAATGTGTGGAATTTGGGAGGATCTACTGACAGACATACAATATAATATACATAATCATGTATAAGACCTTACATAATTAACCATTAAGTTTTTATTACTGTAGAATGAGACATTTCTATGTACATACACAGCAGGTCCCCTTACAAATTATCAAGTTGCCATTTTGCACCGGCATGTTTCTACAATATCCCTAAACAGACAAACACTCTACAGAGTGCATTTAGTCACTATATTGTTGTTTGTGTTTTTAGAGGCAGCTTGCATCGTCACTACGTTGAATACGCACAAAGAAGAAGTAGTAGAAGTCGTCTGGTTTATTAGAAGCAGAGGCCGTTCTTTAATAGAAATAAGAAACTTCATTGCTGACGGCCACCACAGCTTCTCTATATAGCTTTGAAAGGGAGGGGTGAGCGCTGTTGTTGCCAAAATTACCTCACCACTAGACGCCACTAAAGTTCACACATTGCACCTTAAAATGACTGTTCAGTTCACCTTTGGAATAAGGCCCCTTGAGAGTTGACACCAAAGACACTGCCATCAGTTCCTACTTCAAACATGGACAGAAGTCCACCTGGTTATTTTTATTCATTCTTTTACTCATGTTTCCTGTTATGTCAATAAAATATAATTATATTAACTCATGCTTTAATTTATTACTTTCTTGAATATAGAGATGTATTCACCTTGACTGCATTTGTCTAGTGTGTGTTCATGCATAGCTGTCATATGACAAAACAAATTACATTTTGCTTGTTTTACTAAAACATAATTTTCAGTAAAAAGTAATACAAAAAATGACGTCACTGAATATGCGCAGTGAGAACAAGCATAAATCAAATTAACATATTCAACAGTAAAATACTTTATTATTGCACCCAATTTACATATTTTGAAATTAAATATGGCTCAAACATGAGGATAAATGTGAAATGTCATTTTTTGGGGTAAACTAACTCTTTAACCATCAAGGCTTTTAAGCAGCTACATTTGTGTAGTTGGCAAGTCATTGAGTTAAAGCTACTTTTACTCGATTTTTATGGTCACAATTTTGTGAATGAAAGCAACTCCTTAACTATATGTATGTGACAAATAAGGTCTTCCACAGAAGTTTTGAAGCAGTGATCTTCCACCACTTCCACATTGGAATAACATTTGCCAATTGTATTCTCACTTCTCCCCCCCACCTTAAGTAGCAACCATATGTAAAAAAAAAAAATAAAAAATAAAAAAAAAATGAATATTAAATGCTTTCATTCAGAGATAGAGAATGTTCTCTTGAAGCTGCACAAACTGCTATATTCAACCTTAGATCCTTGACTAAACTTCATGCGTTTCTAAAAATGTACTTTGATGCATAAACATTAAAATCCTAATCAGACATTAGATCTAAATCACGAACAATTTGAAACTTTAATATAAAATACACTGTAATGCTGTGGCCTCCACAGTTTGAGAACTGCTGAACTAAATGATACAAGAAAGCAAGCTGAGAAAGTGCCATTATGATGCTTTATTGACTCAACAGTGAGAAGGTTAATCAAGCTTCAGAGACACATAATGGACAAGTACATTTACGGATGGAGCCATCAACACACACGACCCACAGCAATCCCAAGTCAAAGCTCACATGCTTGTGGCCATTGGAACAGACAACCATCGAGACCCAGTCTGTGCCAGCGGGGTTAGACTCCGTGACGCCAATCCTGCAAAATTATGGATTCTTGGATGCAGATTTGATTTATAGCAAAAAATTACTCGTTCATACAACATTAAAGATGTGCAATGTGTAGAATTTGGGAGAATCTGTTGAAATGCAAGACACATAACTGTTTTAAGTGGTATAAAGACCTTACATAATGAGCCATTATGTTTTTAATTACCCTAATTAGCCATTTCTATCTACGAACACCACGGGTCCCCCTTACATGACGAGTCGTCATTTTGCACCTGCACGTTTCTACAAGACCCCTAAACGGACAAACACTCTACAGATGCATTTAGTCACCATGTTGACGTTGTTCTGAATCATTTGTTTTTAGACTGCTTGCATTGTCACTACCTTGAATATGTAAAGTAGTCGTCTGGTTTATTAGAAGCAGAGACCGTTCTCTATTACAGTGGTTCCAAAGTGGGGGTCGCGAGATGATTTCTATTTTTTTTTTAAAGTGGAAAAAAATATATAGGCCCTATAAATTTGTTGCAATTAATTTAATTCAATACTTATTAAATGGTGTTTGCAGAAAAGTCTGATTAAAAAATATATAATGTATATTTTTTAATTAAATTTGTAATTTTGTCCCAGACATTTATATGAGATTACGTCAGCGTCAATCATAATCAAGTTACGTACATCACGCGCTGTTGTTTGCTAAAGATAAAGGTGTTTGGAGGCTACAAACAAATAATACCTGCTTTAAAATGAGACGGTGGTTAATATCCACCACAGAAAAACCGATTTACAGGTGAGGCCGCGGAGATCATTGAAGTGATTGTAAATGAAGCACATCGTTTTGGTGTAAAACTGACATTGATATTGCATTATATGTGTGACGCTGAGAGAAATGAGGAAGAATTATTCAGCATGACACAGAAATGCTTTACCGAGTACTTAGTGTTTCGGACACTTTGACCGTCGGATTAGCATGAGCACGCGCGTGTGTGTGTGTGTGTGTGCCGCTCAGACCTGCGCTACTGGTTCCTGATGGCAGAACAATGTTCAACCCAACATAGTTGCACAGTTACTTTCCGAGAGAGAACGGGTGGATTTCGAGCGGCTCGTGCAGAATTGTAACACTGATTTTTCACGTAGAACAATAAAATATAACTTTGTGTGCTTTGAGACTGGGCATAAAATCGATTTGCTGTACATTTTCACTCGACGGGTTGGGGGGATTGTCGAGGTGGGCGGGGATCGCGGAGCAGCAGCCCATTTATCATGGGGGTCGCGGGCTAAAAAGTTTGGGAACCCCTGCTCTATTAGAAGGAAACCTCATTGCTCGTCTGGCTAACATACTCTCTGCTGTCTCAAACGACATATTTGGTTTGTGTCAGCTAGACGGCAACTGTAGCTCTTCTATATTGCTTTGAAGAGGGGTGAGTGCTGTTCGCAACCTCACCGCTGGATGCAGCTGAAATTTACACATTGCACCTTTAAATGACTGTTCAGTTCACCTTTGGAATAAGGCCCCTTGAGAGTTGACACCAAAGACACTGCCATCAGTTGCTACTTCAATCATGGACAGAAGTCCAGGAATTTTCACAAAGTTGCCAGATCCAGAACAGGTTTTATCAGACATATCCTGCACAAGACAGAGAGAGTCAAACGAGTCAGCCGGATCGACACATCAATAAATTGTTTGCTGCTTTCACAGCAGTTTATTTCTTTAACTGTCAGAGACGCTAGCATGACGTCTACAGTGTTGTACTTTTAAAACCTGGTGCATTTAAACTTGTGACATTACCTTCATGATGAAGATTTCATCATTGCTGTTCACTCCCCAACAGCTGTACGGGCCACAGCTGTAATACTTCAGCTTTCCACCAATATGAACCCAAGGAACAGAGCTGGATGGCAATTCGTTGTTATCATCCATATTTAAACAGAATATGTCATCATTCATATTGACACCTGCAATGATTTGATCTCCTCCAGCATCCACCTGTTTGAGAAGACCTAACAGTACAAGCAACAGGTTGGAAGAAAGATTAGTCAGTTTAACTGCAAGAACAATTACTTTATTTAAAAAAAAAAAAAGTACTGGTAATGAAGTAACTACATGGGTTAAGGTTAGGTGTAGGTTCAGGGTTAGAAGTGTAAAAAAGTGCTACAAGAATGACAAGGCGACATCATTGGTACTGCAATTTTAACAATTACGCCAAATTAAAAATCACATACATTAACAGATTAATCATCTTATGATTACTGTAATTTTGTGCTCTGCACAGTCCATCTATTCACCTTCAATCTGCACAAGACTTCCACCCCGCACCTTGAAGATATTGTTCGCTGCATCGACCCCAAGTTGACCAGCAGGACCAACACTGAAGTGCTTTAGAGATGAAAAGATCTTCATGAAGACGCCGTTATACAGGACATATGCCTCATTTTGATTGTTCACTCCAACCACTGAGCCTGACCCAGCGTCTATCTGCTTCAGGATGCCAGAAATCACTTCACAGTTTAAAGCTGTGAAAACATGGTGCAAAAGTACAAATAGACTTGAACCAAATATTCATTTAAAAAAAAAATTATGGATTTTAATATATGCATCTTTATGATACCAAATCATTAGTAGCTTACCCAGAGTGTGAATGAACTGGCAGCTGAAGAGCAGCACGACGCTCTGAAACAACTTCATTGCTTTGTTCATAACCTGAAATAATAGAGATTTCAATATGAGAAAGGATATAGATCGTATATAGAAAATAAACAATAATTATTAGTAATTAAGACAACATTCTGATAGATCAGGTTCTACTAGAAAGTTATTATAGATAAAGGGAAATACAGACATCTGTCTTCATCTCCATCAAACAATTTGATTGATTTGATATTTTAGATACATGAGGAATGTCAATGAAAACATTAGTCTTAGTTTAGCATCTTCTCCTGAATCTCTGTCTGCCATGCCACAGCAGATCGTCCCTGAACACTGTAACAAGGATCCACTGTAGGCAAATCATGGAGAACCCAAGTGCAGTTTCACTTCACAAACTAAATCATACATGAATCCAAACACAAAACAAACTCACCAAACAGTTGTACACAGAACAATGATTAACAAAGACACAAAGCAAACATGAGAGTTTAAATACACAGACTCACGCCATAACAACACACACCTGAAAGCAATGATTAAAGCAATGAACCAATGAAAGCATGACATGAAACAAGGAGGCGCATGACAAGGAGCACATGGCAGGATCGCATGACTAGAACATAGTAAACAAGGGAAGCGCATGATGAAGAGGGACATGACAAGGACTACTTACAAAATAGAAGACATCTTAATCTATGGAAACATACTATAAACATGAAAAAAAACAAAAACACACAGAGGCCAAGCCAAACCAAGTCTTTGTTTATTTTGTATCTGTTCACATTGGGATTTAATAAACACTGGGGTTCAGTTCAACTCGTCTTCAGTGGACTTGATTACAGTCTCCACACTGTCAGAAAAAATGTGCAAAATTTGTCCCTTTAGGGGTACAACGGCTTGTCACCGGGGAAGTAGCTTTTAATGGGACAGAATTGTACCTTAACATAAGGAACAAATTTGTTCCATTCCAGTTTGTACCTTTAAGGAGATTTTTTGTACCATGGGCAACCAAAATGTACCTTTTGTGTTTTGAAACTTGCTGGTACAATATGGTATCTTTATCAAAGGTACAAATCTTGACCCTTAAGGTACCATCCCAGTGACAAGCCCGTTTGTACTTTAACTGTGGCAAATATGTTCCTTCAAGAACTATTAAAGGCCATTTGAATAACATACACATTCAACAGCTGAAGGCAAAGGGCACTTTAATATCAGTAACTGTAAAAACACATCAAATACACATTGATGTGATTGAACAAACACTGTTCAGGATTTTTTTACTTTAACTGATGAATGACAAGAACCAACTGCATGAGCTTCATGAACATCATTATGAGGACATTTTATATTCTCTCCCTCCATTGTCTCCTCCACAGTCTTGTCTGTCTCTGGATCTACATCCACCTCAGGAACCCCTTCCCTCCCTCTCTCCCTATCTCAGTCTCACAGTGCGAGGACACGCTTTCCGCTGTGTACTGTCACAATCATGTCCTTTTTAGTTTCATTGTCATGTTCTATTTCGGTCTGCCTGAGTTTTCGATTATTTGTTGCTATTGTTTCTAATTAGTTTTGCACATGTTCTTCATTCTGCTAATCATCATTTCTGTTCATTTAAGCTTAGTTTTCTTAGTTCTTGGTTTACATGAATAATTAATAATAAATGTTTAGAGTTACTCCTGTATATTCTCTGTTTCATTAAAGTCTCTGGTAAATCATTAATTCTACATCACACGTCTTCTTCTACGCGTCACCTGTGACCGTTTAAATATTGGTGCTGCAATGACTGCATCATCTAATGTCATCTCTGTGATTTATTCTGCAGATGGATCTGAGAGGACATTTTTTAAATCAATCTTAAAGGGTTAGTTCACCCAAAAATGAAAATTTCTGTCATTAATTAGTCACCCTCATTTCATTCCACACCCGTAAGACCTTTGTTCATCTTCAGAACACAAATTAAGATATTTTTGATCAATCTGAGAGGTATATGACTCGTCCATTCAGAGCAATATAACTGTCACGGAGAAGAACTCTGCGATCCCCTCCTCTGACCAGCAGAGGGCACCCTCACCAGAGTTCTAACACTCACACACACACACACACCACCCATTGACTTCACTGCATTTCCCATAATCCCGTACCTTGGCGCTGATTGCAGCTCCAGCTGCAGACTATCCATGTGACTATTTAAGAGACATTCTCACAACTGCTACTTGCGAAGTCTTGTTTCCCCCACGGTGCATTACTGAGCATTTATTCTTGTGTTTGATTACCTGTTATCGACCTGACTGTATTGACTGATTGTTTTACGACCCTTGCTGCCTGCCCTCTTGTACTGTTTGCCTGGATACCTTTGCACAAACCTGTTCTGCCTGCCTCGACCTATGTCTGTCTTATCACCACAAATCTGCCTATTCTCTGATACTACTGTTTCCTGTCATTTGACCCTTGCCTGTTTGACCATCATTAAAAGCCTGCAAATGGATCCCGATTCGTGTGATGAATCATTACAATAATCAACACTTTCAAGGTCCAGAAAGGTACTAAAGACATTGTTAAAACAGTCAATGTGACTGCAGTGGTTCAACCTTAATTTTATGAAGTGAGGAGAATACTTTTGGTGAGCAAAAACAAAACCAAAATAACAACTTGATTCAACAATCTCTTCTCTTCTGTGTCATTCTCTTATGTTGTTTATGTTCTCCGTCAGAGTGCCGTCTCATTATTGGCTCCCGTGTCAGTTTCACACACATGCGTTGTGCTGCTCACGTGATCAGCTTTGGCCAATAGTGAGCCGGCATTCAGACATACTAAACACGGAAGCCTTTATTGTGCTTATTGCGTCACCTGTGTGAGGATAATGACAGGGAAGAGAAAAGATTGTTGAATAAAGTCTTCATTTTTTTTTGTTTTTTTCTGCTTCCTTCCCTACTAATCACATCTTTAAATTTGCAGATGACACAACCTTGTTAGGCCTCATAACAAACCTCAATGAGATGGCATACAGGGAAGAGATTGAGCTATTGGCAGAGTGGTGTAAAAAACATAGCCTGGCTCTTAATACCAAAAAAAACAAAGGAAATCATAGTTGACTTTCGCAAATCAAATCATTCTGGTCATTTACCTCTTTATATAAATGGAGAGACAGTATAGAGGGTGAACAGTTTCAAATTCCTTGGTCTCATTGTGTCGGAGGATTTGTCTTGGGGCAATAACACCATTTCAGCTGCAGGAAAGGTGCAGAAAAGACTCTTTTACCTGAGGAAGTTAAATAGAGCCAAACTTCCACAGAGGCTCTTGGTAAACTTTTACAATTGTGCGATTCTAAGTGTGCTGACTTATGGACTGTTAGTGTGGTTTTCCAGCTGCACTAAAGCTGAACAGCAGATGATCCAGCGAGTGGTAAAGACGGCCGTTAAAATTATCGGGACTGACCTCCCGGAGATTTCAACAGTGTACACCTCCCGCTCCCTGCGTAGGTCGCTTAACATCATAAGAGACCGGTTCCACCCAGCACACAGCCTGTTTCATCTATTGCCCTCAGGAAAGAGGTACAGGTCCCTCCAAGCCAGAACCACCAGAAGGTTTAACAGCTTTTATCATCAGGCAGTCAGACTACTGAACAAACATTGTCCCCCTCTCCCCTCTCTACTCACTTAATTTGTATCCATCATTACTCTTTAATAATTGTAATATTTGAGATCTGGACTTTGCATTGCTGCAGTACACATAATTATACACATTGATACATATTCATCTATTTAATTATTCACATTCATATAGAAATATTGCTGCTACATGTTATGGTGAGGAATTGTAGATGTGCTGTGTTATGCTGATGTACTGTGCTATTGATGATCATGCACTTTATTCCAATGTCAAGAGAAGCTCTATTGTAATTTCGTTGTATTATTACAATGACAATAAATTATTATTATTATTATTATTTTTGTTTTTGCGCACAAGTATTCTTGTCACTTCGTATAATTAAGGTTGAACCACTGCAGTCACGTCGACGGACCTTGAAAGTGTTGATTATATTGCAGTCTATGGAGGAGTCATATATCTCTCAGAATTCATCAAAAATAACATAATTTGTGTTCCGAAGATGAACGAAGGTCAAACAGGTGAGTAACTAATGACAGAAATCATTTTTTGGGTGAACTAACCCTTTAACATAATCAAGGTTTTTAAACGGTGGCATTTATGTAGTTGGTCAGTCACTATAAAAGTTGTGATCAAGTGACTTTATTCAAGTGATTTATTTTTTACTTATCACTGTTTTTAATTTTGCAATTTTGCAAATGATAAAAAGCAATTTCCTTAACTCTGTATGTGGATGTGACAAATAAGGTCTTTAACATAACAGGATGTTGCAAAGCAGTAATCTTCCACTACTTTTGCTTTGGAAGGGTTTACACTTCATCTGCTTCCTGCTCTTCCAATCCCTTAATCAAATATCAAGTATTTATGTAAAATCATTAAAATTATTGAAATCAATGTTAAGTGGTTACATTCAGAGATCAAGAATGAAGTTCAACACAGATGAATGTTTGCATAGATGAATCCTTACATCCTTGACTAATAACTTCCTGCAGTTCTAAAACTGTGCTTCATAGATGCATAAACATGCATTAAAGTTCTAATCAGACATTAGATATAAAACTAACAATTTGATTAAAATATGAACTCCATTGAGAACTACTGAACTAAATGATACAAGACACAACACGGACATGATGCTATCATAATGCTTTATTGATTCAACAGTGAGAAAAGGAAAAGAAAGAAAACGTTTAATCAAGTTTTATAGTTTTCTGTTAATGATATGATTTCTTTGAGGTTTCTGTTAATGGAGCTCCTCTTTTGCTGCAGTGACTCATGATGGACTATAAAGTACATTTACGGATGGAGCCATCAACACACACGACCCACAGCAACCCCAAGTCGAAGCTCACGTGCTTGTGGCCATTGGGACAGGCAACCATCGAGACCCAGTCTGTGCCAGCGGGGTTGGCAGGAGTGATGCCAGTCCTGCAAAATTATGGATTCTTGAATACAGCATTTGATTTATCAGAAAAATATTCTTGAAAAATTCATCCTTTTGTTCATACAACATTTTATTTAAAAAGGTGCAATGTGTGGAATTTGGGAGGATCTACTGACAGACATACAATATAATATACATAATCATGTATAAGACCTTACATAATTAACCATTAAGTTTTTATAACCATAGAATGAGACATTTCTATGTACATACACAGCAGGTCCCCTTACAAATGATCAAGTTGCCATTTTGCACCGGCATGTTTCTACAATATCCCTAAACAGACAAACACTCTACAGAGTGCATTTAGTCACTATATTGTTGTTTGTGTTTTTAGAGGCAGCTTGCATCGTCACTACGTTGAATACGCACAAAGAAGAAGTAGTAGAAGTCGTCTGGTTTATTAGAAGCAGAGGCCGTTCTTTAATAGAAATAAGAAACTTCATTGCTGACGGCCACCACAGCTTCTCTATATTGCTTTGAAAGGGAGGGGTGAGCGCTGTTGTTGCCAAAATTACCTCACCACTAGACGCCACTAAAGTTCACACATTGCACCTTTAAATGACTGTTCAGTTCACCTTTGGAATAAGGCCCCTTGAGAGTTGACACCAAAGACACTGCCATCAGTTCCTACTTCAAACATGGACAGAAGTCCACCTGGTTATTTTTATTCATTCTTTTACTCATGTTTCCTGTTATGTCAATAAAATATAATTATATTAACTCATGCTTTAATTTATTACTTTCTTGAATATAGAGATGTATTCACCTTGACTGCATTTGTCTAGTGTGTGTTCATGCATAGCTGTCATATGACAAAACAAATTACATTTTGCTTGTTTTACTAAAACATAATTTTCAGTAAAAAGTAATACAAAAAATGACATCACTGAATATGCGCAGTGAGAACAAGCATAAATCAAATTAACATATTCAACAGTAAAATACTTTATTATTGCACCCAATTTACATATTTTGAAATTAAATATGGCTCAAACATGAGGATAAATGTGAAATGTCATTTTTTTGGGGTAAACTAACTCTTTAACCATCAAGGCTTTTAAGCAGCTACATTTGTGTAGTTGGCAAGTCATTGAGTTAAAGCTACTTTTACTCGATTTTTATGGTCACAATTTTGTGAATGAAAGCAACTCCTTAACTATATGTATGTGACAAATAAGGTCTTCCACAGAAGTTTTGAAGCAGTGATCTTCCACCACTTCCACATTGGAATAACATTTGCCAATTGTATTCTCACTTCTCCCCCCCACCTTAAGTAGCAACCATATGTAAAAAAAAAAAAAAAAAAAAAAAAAAAATGAATATTAAATGCTTTCATTCAGAGATAGAGAATGTTCTCTTGAAGCTGCACAAACTGCTATATTCAACCTTAGATCCTTGACTAAACTTCATGCGTTTCTAAAAATGTACTTTGATGCATAAACATTAAAATCCTAATCAGACATTAGATCTAAATCACGAACAATTTGAAACTTTAATATAAAATACACTGTAATGCTGTGGCCTCCACAGTTTGAGAACTGCTGAACTAAATGATACAAGAAAGCAAGCTGAGAAAGTGCCATTATGATGCTTTATTGACTCAACAGTGAGAAGGTTAATCAAGCTTCAGAGACACATAATGGACAAGTACATTTACGGATGGAGCCATCAACACACACGACCCACAGCAATCCCAAGTCAAAGCTCACATGCTTGTGGCCATTGGAACAGACAACCATCGAGACCCAGTCTGTGCCAGCGGGGTTAGACTCCGTGACACCAATCCTGCAAAATTATGGATTCTTGGATGCAGATTTGATTTATAGCAGAAAATTACTCGTTCATACAACATTAAAGATGTGCAATGTGTAGAATTTGGGAGAATCTGTTGAAATGCAAGACACATAACTGTTTTAAGTGGTATAAAGACCTTACATAATGAGCCATTATGTTTTTAATTACCCTAATTAGCCATTTCTATCTACGAACACCACGGGTCCCCTTACATGACGAGTCGTCATTTTGCACCTGCACGTTTCTACAAGACCCCTAAACGGACAAACACTCTACAGATGCATTTAGTCACCATGTTGACGTTGTTCTGAATCATTTGTTTTTAGACTGCTTGCATTGTCACTACCTTGAATATGTAAAGTAGTCGTCTGGTTTATTAGAAGCAGAGACCGTTCTCTATTACAGTGGTTCCCAAAGTGGGGGTCGCGAGATGATTTCTATATTTTTTTTTTAAAGTGGAAAAAAATATATAGGCCCTATAAATTTGTTGCAATTAATTTAATTCAATACTTATTAAATGGTGTTTGCAGAAAAGTCTGATTAAAAAATATATAATGTATATTTTTTAATTAAATTTGTAATTTTGTCCCAGACATTTATATGAGATTACGTCAGCGTCAATCATAATCAAGTTACGTACATCACGCGCTGTTGTTTGCTAAAGAAAGGTGTTTGGAGGCTACAAACAAATAATACCTGCTTTAAAATGAGACGGTGGTTAATATCCACCACAGAAAAACCGATTTACAGGTGAGGCCGCGGAGATCATTGAAGTGATTGTAAATGAAGCACATCGTTTTGGTGTAAAACTGACATTGATATTGCATTATATGTGTGACGCTGAGAGAAATGAGGAAGAATTATTCAGCATGACACAGAAATGCTTTACCGAGTACTTAGTGTTTCGGACACGTTGACCGTCGGATTAGCATGAGCACGCGTGTGTGTGTGTGTGTGTGCCGCTCAGACCTGCGCTACTGGTTCCTGATGGCAGAACAATGTTCAACCCAACATAGTTGCACAGTTACTTTCCGAGAGAGAACGGGTGGATTTCGAGCGGCTCGTGCAGAATTGTAACACTGATTTTTCACGTAGAACAATAAAATATAACTTTGTGTGCTTTGAGACTGGGCATAAAATCGATTTGCTGTACATTTTCACTCGACGGGTTGGGGGTTGTCGAGGTGGGCGGGGGTCGCGGAGCAGCAGCCCATTTATCATGGGGGTCGCGGGCTAAAAAGTTTGGGAACCCCTCATTGCTCGTCTGGCTAACATACTCTCTGCTGTCTCAAACGACATATTTGGTTTGTGTCAGCTAGACGGCAACTGTAGCTCTTCTATATTGCTTTGAAGAGGGGTGAGTGCTGTTCGCAACCTCACCGCTGGATGCAGCTGAAATTTACACATTGCACCTTTAAATGACTGTTCAGTTCACCTTTGGAATAAGGCCCCTTGAGAGTTGACACCAAAGACACTGCCATCAGTTGCTACTTCAATCATGGACAGAAGTCCAGGAATTTTCACAAAGTTGCCAGATCCAGAACAGGTTTTATCAGACATATCCTGCACAAGACAGAGAGAGTCAAACGAGTCAGCCGGATCGACACATCAATAAATTGTTTGCTGCTTTCACAGCAGTTTATTTCTTTAACTGTCAGAGACGCTAGCATGACGTCTACAGTGTTGTACTTTTAAAACCTGGTGCATTTAAACTTGTGACATTACCTTCATGATGAAGATTTCATCATTGCTGTTCACTCCCCAACAGCTGTACGGGCCACAGCTGTAATACTTCAGCTTTCCACCAATATGAACCCAAGGAACAGAGCTGGATGGCAATTCGTTGTTATCATCCATATTTAAACAGAATATGTCATCATTCATATTGACACCTGCAATGATTTGATCTCCTCCAGCATCCACCTGTTTGAGAAGACCTAACAGTACAAGCAACAGGTTGGAAGAAAGATTAGTCAGTTTAACTGCAAGAACAATTACTTTATTTAAAAAAAAAAAGTACTGGTAATGAAGTAACTACATGGGTTAAGGTTAGGTGTAGGTTCAGGGTTAGAAGTGTAAAAAAGTGCTACAAGAATGACAAGGCGACATCATTGGTACTGCAATTTTAACAATTACGCCAAATTAAAAATCACATACATTAACAGATTAAACATCTCATGATTACTGTAATTTTGTGCTCTGCACAGTCCAACTATTCACCTTCAATCTGCACAAGACTGCCACCCCGCACCTTGAAGATATTGTTCGCTGCATCGACCCCAAGTTGACCAGCAGGACCAACACTGAAGTGCTCCAGAGATGAAAAGATCTTCATGAAGACGCCGTTATACAGGACATATGCCTCATTTTGATTGTTCACTCCAACCACTGAGCCTGACCCAGCGTCTATCTGCTTCAGGATGCCAGAAATCACTTCACAGTTTAAAGCTGTGAAAACATGGTGCAAAAGTACAAATAGACTTGAACCAAATATTAATGTCAAAAAAAGTTATGGATTTTAATATATGCATCTTTATGATACCAAATCATTAGTAGCTTACCCAGAGTGTGAATGAACTGGCAGCTGAAGAGCAGCACGACACTCTGAAACAACTTCATTGCTTTGTTCATAACCTGAAATAACAGAGAGAGTTCAATATGAGAAAGGATATAGATCGTATATAGAAAATAAACAATAATTATTAGTAATTAAGACAACATTCTGATAGATCAGGTTCTACTAGAAAGTTATTATAGATAAAGGGAAATACAGACATCTGTCTTCATCTCCATTAAACAATTTGATTGATTTGATATTTTAGATACATGAGGAATATCAATGAAAACATTAGTCTTAGTTTAGCATCTTCTCCTGAATCTCTGTCTGCCATGCCACAGCAGATCGTCCCTGAACACTGTAACAAGGATCCACTGTAGGCAAATCATGGAGAACCCAAGTGCAGTTTCACTTCACAAACTAAATCATACATGAATCCAAACACAAAACAAACTCACCAAACAGTTGTACACAGAACAATGATTAACAAAGACACAAAGCAAACATGAGAGTTTAAATACACAGACTCACGACATAACAACACACACCTGAAAGCAATGATTAAACCAATGAACCAATGAAAGCATGACATGAAACAAGGAGGCGCATGACAAGGAGCACATGGCAGGATCGCATGACTAGAACATAGTAAACAAGGGAAGTGCATGATGAAGAGGGACATGACAAGGACTACTTACAAAATAGAAGACATCTTAATCTATGGAAACATACTATGAACATGAAAAAACAAAAACACACAGAGGCCAAGCCAAACCAAGTCTTTGTTTATTTTGTATCTGTTCACATTGGGATTTAATAAACACTGGGGTTCAGTTCAACTCGTCTTCAGTGGACTTGATTACAGTCTCCACACTGTCAGAAAAAATGTGCAAAATTTGTCCCTTTAGGGGTACAACGGCTTGTCACCGGGGAAGTAGCTTTTAATGGGACAGAATTGTACCTTAACATAAGGAACAAATTTGTTCCATTCCAGTTTGTACCTTTAAGGAGATTTTTTGTACCATGGGCAACCAAAATGTACCTTTTGTGTTTTGAAACTTGCTGGTACAATATGGTATCTTTATCAAAGGTACAAATCTTGACCCTTAAGGTACCATCCCAGTGACAAGCCCGTTTGTACTTTAACTGTGGCAAATATGTTCCTTCAAGAACTATTAAAGGCCATTTGAATAACATACACATTCAACAGCTGAAGGCAAAGGGCACTTTAATATCAGTAACTGTAAAAACACATCAAATACACATTGATGTGATTGAACAAACACTGTTCAGGATTTTTTTTTACTTTAACTGATGAATGACAAGAACCAACTGCATGAGCTTCATGAACATCATTATGAGGACATTTTATATTCTCTCCCTCCATTGTCTCCTCCACAGTCTTGTCTGTCTCTGGATCTACATCCACCTCAGGAACCCCTTCCCTCCCTCTCTCCCTCTCTCAGTCTCACAGTGCGAGGACACGCTTTCCGCTGTGTACTGTCACAATCATGTCCTTTTTAGTTTCATTGTCATGTTCTATTTCGGTCTGCCTGAGTTTTCGATTATTTGTTGCTATTGTTTCTAATTAGTTTTGCACATGTTCTTCATTCTGCTAATCATCATTTCTGTTCATTTAAGCTTAGTTTTCTTAGTTCTTGGTTTACATGAATAATTAATAATAAATGTTTAGAGTTACTCCTGTATATTCTCTGTTTCATTAAAGTCTCTGGTAAATCATTAATTCTACATCACACGTCTTCTTCTACGCGTCACCTGTGACCGTTTAAATATTGGTGCTGCAATGACTGCATCATCTAATGTCATCTCTGTGATTTATTCTGCAGATGGATCTGAGAGGACATTTTTTAAATCAATCTTAAAGTGTTAGTTCACCCAAAAATGAAAATTTCTGTCATTAATTAGTCACCCTCATTTCATTCCACACCCGTAAGACCTTTGTTCATCTTCAGAACACAAATTAAGATATTTTTGATAAATCTGAGAGGTATATGACTCGTCCATTCAGAGCAATATAACTGTCACGGAGAAGAACTCTGCGATCCCCTCCTCTGACCAGCAGAGGGCACCCTCACCAGAGTTCTAACACTCACACACACACACACCACCCATTGACTTCACTGCATTTCCCATAATCCCGTACCTTGGCGCTGATTGCAGCTCCAGCTGCAGACTATCCATGTGACTATTTAAGAGACATTCTCACAACTGCTACTTGCGAAGTCTTGTTTCCCCCACGGTGCATTACTGAGCATTTATTCTTGTGTTTGATTACCTGTTATCGACCTGACTGTATTGACTGATTGTTTTACGACCCTTGCTGCCTGCCCTCTTGTACTGTTTGCCTGGATACCTTTGCACAAACCTGTTCTGCCTGCCTCGACCTATGTCTGTCTTATCACCACAAATCTGCCTATTCTCTGATACTACTGTTTCCTGTCATTTGACCCTTGCCTGTTTGACCATCATTAAAAGCCTGCAAATGGATCCCGATTCGTGTGATGAATCATTACAATAATCAACACTTTCAAGGTCCAGAAAGGTACTAAAGACATTGTTAAAACAGTCAATGTGACTGCAGTGGTTCAACCTTAATTTTATGAAGTGAGGAGAATACTTTTGGTGAGCAAAAAAACCCCAAAAATAACAACTTGATTCAACAATCTCTTCTCTTCTGTGTCATTCTCTTATGTTGTTTATGTTCTCCGTCAGAGTGCCGTCTCATTATTGGCTCCTGCGTCAGTTTCACACACATGCGTTGTGCTGCTCACGTGATCAGCTTTGGCCAATAGTGAGCCGGCATTCAGACATACTAAACACGGAAGCCTTTATTGTGCTTATTGCGTCACCTGTGTGAGGATAATGACAGGGAAGAGAAAAGATTGTTGAATAAAGTCTTCATTTTTTTTGTTTTTGCGCACAAGTATTCTTGTCACTTCATATAATTAAGGTTGAACCACTGCAGTCACGTCGACGGTTTTAACAATGTCTTTACCTTTCTGGACCTTGAAAGTGTTGATTATATTGCAGTCTATGGAGGAGTCATATATCTCTCAGAATTCATTAAAAATAACATAATTTGTGTTCCGAAGATGAACGAAGGTCAAACAGGTGAGTAACTAATGACAGAAATCATTTTTTGGGTGAACTAACCCTTTAACATAATCAAGGTTTTTAAACGGTGGCATTTATGTAGTTGGTCAGTCACTATAAAAGTTGTGATCAAGTGACTTTATTCAAGTGATTTATTTTTTACCCATCACCGTTTTTAATTTTGGAATTTTGCAAATGATAAAAAGCAATTTCCTTAACTCAATATGTGGATGTGACAAATAAGGTCTTTAACATAACAGGATGTTGCAAAGCAGTAATCTTCCACTACTTTTGCTTTGGAAGGGTTTACACTTCATCTGCTTCCTGCTCTTCCAATCCCTTAATCAAATATCAAGTATTTATGTAAAATCATTAAAATTATTGAAATCAATGTTAAGTGGTTACATTCAGAGATCAAGAATGAAGTTCAACACAGATGAATGTTTGCATAGATGAATCCTTACATCCTTGACTAATAACTTCCTGCAGTTCTAAAATTGTGCTTCATAGATGCATAAACATGCATTAAAGTTCTAATCAGACATTAGATATAAAACTAACAATTTGATTAAAATATGAACTCCATTGAGAACTACTGAACTAAATGATACAAGACACAACACGGACATGATGCTATCATAATGCTTTATTGATTCAACAGTGAGAAAAGGAAAAGAAAGAAAATGTTTAATCAAGTTTTATAGTTTTCTGTTAATGATATGATTTCTTTGAGGTTTCTGTTAATGGAGCTCCTCTTTTGCTGCAGTGACTCATGATGGACTATAAAGTACATTTACGGATGGAGCCATCAACACACACGACCCACAGCAACCCCAAGTCGAAGCTCACGTGCTTGTGGCCATTGGGACAGGCAACCATCGAGACCCAGTCTGTGCCAGCGGGGTTGGCAGGAGTGATGCCAGTCCTGCAAAATTATGGATTCTTGAATACAGCATTTGATTTATCAGAAAAATATTCTTGAAAAATTCATCCCTTTTGTTCATACAACATTTTATTTAAAGGTGCAATGTGTGGAATTTGGGAGGATCTACTGACAGACATACAATATAATATACATAATCATGTATAAGACCTTACATAATTAACCATTAAGTTTTTATAACCATAGAATGAGACATTTCTATGTACATACACAGCAGGTCCCCTTACAAATGATCAAGTTGCCATTTTGCACCGGCATGTTTCTACAATATCCCTAAACAGACAAACACTCTACAGAGTGCATTTAGTCACTATATTGTTGTTTGTGTTTTTAGAGGCAGCTTGCATCGTCACTACGTTGAATACGCACAAAGAAGAAGTAGTAGAAGTCGTCTGGTTTATTAGAAGCAGAGGCCGTTCTTTAATAGAAATAAGAAACTTCATTGCTGACGGCCACCACAGCTTCTCTATATAGCTTTGAAAGGGAGGGGTGAGCGCTGTTGTTGCCAAAATTACCTCACCACTAGACGCCACTAAAGTTCACACATTGCACCTTAAAATGACTGTTCAGTTCACCTTTGGAATAAGGTCCCTTGAGAGTTGACACCAAAGACACTGCCATCAGTTCCTACTTCAATCATGGACAGAAGTCCAGGAATATTCACAAAGTTGCCAGATCCAGAACAGGTATTATCAGACACAGCCTGCACAAGACCGAGAGAATCAAACCAGTCAGCTGGATCAACACACCAATAAATTGTTTGCTGCTTCCATACCAGTTTCTTTATTTCTTTAATTATGTCAGAAACAATTATGTGATGTCAACTTTATCATTATACTTTTAAAAACCTGTTGTATTTGAACTTGTACTCAAGCCGCTGTATTTAACATTGTGTCATTACCTTCATGATGAAGATATTGTCATTGCTGTTCACTCCCCAACAGCTGTACGGGCCACAGCTGTAATACTTCAGCTTCCCACCAAGATGAACCCAAGGAACAGAGCTGGATGGCAATTTGTTGTTAGGATCCATATTTAAACAGAATATGTCATCATTCATATTGACACCTGCAATGATTTGATCTCCTCCAGCATCCACCTGTTTGAGAAGACCTAACAGTACAAGCAACAGGTTGGAGAAAGATTAGTCAGTTTAACTGCAAGAACAGTTACTTTATTTTACAGTACGTGTGCTTACAGTGTACTAACAATACTGTTATGCAAGGTAACTACATGGATTAAGGTTACGTTTAAGTGTAGGTTCAGGGTTAGTACCTAGTTATAATTCAGTTATTGTAATTGCTACAGTATAATAAGTACATCGTATGTAATTGTGGAACAGGACTGTAAAATAAAGTGTTACAAGAATGACAATAAGCTGACGTCATTGGTACTGTGACTTTAAAAACAATGACTCCAAATTAAAAATCACGTACATTAACAGATTAAACATCTTATGATTACAGTAATTTTGTGCTCTGCACAGTCCATCTATTCACCTTCAATCTGCACAAGACTGCCACCCCGCACCTTGAAGATGTTGTTTGCCGTATCCACCCCGAGTTGACCAGC
The DNA here is from genome assembly GCA_037194245.1 of Opsariichthys bidens. Classification (NCBI taxonomy): domain Eukaryota; kingdom Metazoa; phylum Chordata; class Actinopteri; order Cypriniformes; family Xenocyprididae; genus Opsariichthys; species Opsariichthys bidens. The sequence continues at coordinate 18,019,966 of CM074289.1, read as the reverse complement.
AGGACCAACACTGAAGTGCTTTAGAGATGAAAAGATCTTTGTGAAGACGCCGTTATACAGGACGAATACGTCATTTTGATCGTTCACTCCAACCACTGAGCCTGACCCAGCGTCTATCTGCTTCAGGGTGCCACAACTTATATCACAGTTTAAAGCTGTGAAAACATGGTGCAAAATAATGAGTGCAAATAGACACTTAAAAACAAATTTCATACTTTTATATTAAAATAGCGAAAATATATTTATTTTAAATTGGATTTTAATATATGCATCTTTATGATACCAAATCATTAGTAGCTTACCCAGAGTGTGAATGAACTGGCAGCTGAAGAGCAGCACGACGCTCTGAAACAACTTCATTGCTCTGTTCATAACCTGAAATCATTTACATAAGAGAGAGTTCAATATTAGTAAGGATACAACATAATCGACATTAAAAAAACAATAATTAAATGAAGATAACCTTCTCCTAATAGATCAGAATTCAGCAGTCAGTGTGGATTTTCTTCTGATATACAGGTACTAGAAACTTGCTTCCAATGTTTGCAAATACTGTTGAGGGATCGTTTATATATAGCCAAAATGTGTTTCCTGATTAGGATCTCTCTGTCTCAACTTGTTTGGTTTGATATTTTAGACACACACAGAATGTCAATAGAGTCGTCTTAATTAATTTAGCATTTTTTCCTGTATTCTCTGTTTCCTGTATTCTATTGTTTGCCATACTACGGCAGACTGTCCATGAACACACCGAGCCCCATGCTACGGCCACGGAGGCCAAGCCAAACCAAGTCTTTGTTTATTTTGTATCTTTTCACATTGGGATTTAATAAAAACTGTGGTTCAATTCAACTCGTCTTTAGTGGACTTGATTACAGTCTCCATGAAAGAAATCCATTATTGTTAGAGATATTCATTAAAGGAGTAATTTTTTAGTACGGAAGTGTTAAATGTCCATGTGTTCTTCACAATTATAGATGATTCAGCAAATATGTAATACTATGGTTTGGGGAGTATTACAGAAAGCAGATTATGTGACATACCCGGGTGTCAGGGTCATCAGCTGGAGTGCCCGTGACAGCCACTAGAGGGCACCCCACTCTGAACTGCCATTCACTTTACTCCAGGACTTCATTTCGCACAAGTCACCACACTTACTCACACTAGACTAGAAGTCCTGTTCCCAATCACTGATCACCGCAAGCAGCTGCAGTCCATTACCCAGACTATTTAAGAGACATTCAACCACACATACTTTGCGAGGTCTTGTTATTGCTAGTGTTTACTTTTCTGAGCGTTCATTCCTGTCTGTTTCTACTATTTTTGATGTTTATCTGCCTGCCCCTTGGACTTATTGCTTTGTATTTTTGGACTGTGTAACTTGCTGCCTGTCTCGACTTCACCGCTAAGTGATGGCCAAATGAAGCGTTTCGAAGCATTACGGCTTTCTGATACAATTGTGTCGAAAATGGTTCATTACTCGAAGCTTCATTCAGATAGATATTGCAGCACCATCTCCTGGTGAATGCAACAAAGCTGACAACCATAAGTAGGTTTATATGTTTACGCCCCGTTTATTACGTGTTTACCGAGGCGATCAAAGCTGAAACAGTGTTAGTGCTGTGAAACTCATTTATGTAGGTGAATTTTACAGATACTGATGAATTTCATGTGGTCACCTTGATAATAAAACATTATCCATGGCTACTGGAGGCTCTGGTGTGGTAACCATGACAGGGTGAAACTCTGGAAGGTCCGCTGAGACGTGACGAGGCTCTGGAGATTCTGCTGAGACACGAGAAGACTCTGGAAGCTCTGCTGAGGCAGGACGAGGTTCTGGTAGCTCTGCCGAGACCAGACGAGGCTCAGGAGGGTCTGGAGCGGGTTCATGAAGCTCTGGGCTTATGGAGCGCTGGAACGGGCTCGGCAGAATTTTACGGTTCGTAAGTCCTTCTCTGTCCGCCATTAATGTGCAGGTGGCAGCCATGGGAGTGTGAGGTTCGATGATGATGACCTTCTTCTGGTGGCGATCAAAGCTGAAACAGTGTTAGTGCTGTGAAACTCATTTATGTAGGTGAATTTTACAGATACTGATGAATTTCATGTGGTCACCTTGATAATAAAACATTAAGCTTGATGTGTGTGTAATTATTTCTTTAGACAAGGACAGAAGATCAGACCAGCTTTAAAAAATTTGAAAACCATCACAGAAAATCTAATGGTTTCTATAAAAATACCAATAGGAACCATTGGCTTTTACCATTTAAACCACTAGAGAATTTTTTTGTAGTGTGTTTGGGACATATTCCATTAGGATTTAATGCCCCCACCAATAGAACCCAACACATATCAGTAGAGACCCACAGAGACCACTATAATTCCCATTACAACCAATAAAATGTCCATGAAAACCATTAAATCAAATAGAATTTCTGTAATGGTTTCTATAGTTTTTTAGCAGGGCAGTATCATGTGTGAAAGCTTTATCTTGTTTAGCTGTGGGAAGCAGAACTCTATAACTTGTTAACTGGTGGCACTGATATTTTTGTATGTTAAAAAGGATGTGCTTATGTAACTGGTTGTACTTGTATAATGCAGCAGAGGGTTTTGTAAGTTTCTGTGTTTGATGCAATGTTCATATGTTCTCTAATTAATAATAAAAATAAATAAACAAAAATGCTAATCCAAACACCGACTACTACAACCCACGGTGTTGCCATGGTTTGGCTTCACTTTTTTTTGTAAGAAATACAGCCGCCAGGTTTCAAACCTGTCAACACTGGATTGGGCCGTCAAAGCAGTCATGTGGTTCACTACAGGAGTAAAGCAATGTGTTTGCTTCAGAAGTCATTTTCACGTGACTAGTGACGTAATAATGCAAGCTCCGAAGCAGTGGTTCATTGCAAGGACCGTTCGAGTTTGAAGCAAGCTTCGGAGCGTCAGTGTCAGACGTAACATCACTATTCACCGCCTGTTTATGACTACGACTCTGCCTATTCCTCTGAGATTCCTGTTTGCTGTTCTATGACCATAGCCTGTTTGACTTTCTCTGCTAAAATAAAGCCTGCAATTGGATCCCACTCCGTTGAATCTTCATTACAGAAGACCTCGTCACTCCAAGATTCAGCGGCTTTTCCCAGCAGTCTGTCACAATATGGATTATTTCGACCAGCTAATAATGCTTCGTCAGGAGGAGTCTTCGATCGAGGAATACTTTACCCAATTCTGTGAGTTATCAGATCATGTCACGTATGATGAAGCTTTGTTTAAACATCTATTTCGTCAGGGACTAAATGAACCCCAAAAATCCTGCTTTCCTGATGGAAACTTGAATTGTAGTTTCAGAGACCTTATGGACTATGTGCTCTTGTTACGTGGATATTCATTTACTGTGGAGGAGGCGGAACATGACTTGACTCAATCATCAGCCAAACCGGCCATGGTAATATCTAGCCCTGTAATTTATAAACAATTCTGTCCAGTGGTTTCTACCCCTGAGCCCAGTCATAACATGGCAACTACAGCTGAGATGGAATAAAAAATGGCCGCTCGTCCAGAGTCACAGCACGCTGCAGTCGATCGTCTTGGATCCAGCCACGTCACCGCAGATCATCGTGAACCAAGTCAAGTCATCGTAGACCCACAGAGCCAGAGTCAGGTCACAATCGTTTGTCCAGCTCACCAGCCATGTCGGCGGCGCAAGCCGCACCAGAAGAAGGTCATCATCATCGAACCTCACACTCCCATGGCTGCCACCTGCACATTAATGGCGGACAGAGAAGGACTTACGAACCGTAAAATTCTGCCGATCCCGCTCCAGCGCTCCATAAGCCCAGAGCTTCATGAACCCGCTCCAGACCCTCCTGAGCCTCGTCTGGTCTCGGCAGAGCTACCAGAACCTCGTCCTGCCTCAGCAGAGCTTCCAGAGTCTTCTCGTGTCTCAGCAGAATCTCCAGAGCCTCGTCACGTCTCAGCGGACCTTCCAGAGTTTCACCCTGTCATGGTTACCACACCAGAGCCTCCAGTAGTCATGGATAATACGCCAGAGTCTACAGCTTTCATGGACACCACATCCGTGACGGTTGTCCTGAGCGCTGTAAGGAAGGACTTTAAGGCTGTTCCTAACCATTGGAGACTGGTTTCAAGTTTAAAGGATTTACCGCTGACGTCGGTTCGAGCACCTGTTATCTCAGCAGTATTACCAAGCCTGGTGGTTTCGGAAGAAGTTCCACTGTCTACAGTTCTCCCTATTACTGCAATGGCAATTTGATTTTTGTGGGCTTTGTATTGCTCTTCAAACAAGTCAGTTCCTTAGCACGCCAGTGCAGTCCAAGAGAGCGCTCCCGAGTCAGTCCCTGAGCACGCCCGTATAACTATGTTATGTTATATGTAACTATATATCACTTCACAGTCACAGTTTCTGTGACAAAACAAAACAGACACCATCAGACACAATCCATCAACAAATCTGGTCTAGTTGTGCCTGTCAATCATCACAATGTCTCAATGTAAATCCATATAAAAGAAAATGCATTTAACCATAGCATGGATCATTAAAGATAAATAAATAAAACACACATTTACAAATGTTTCTCATAACTCATGCTCAGGTAACAGGAATGAAACTCATAACTTCATAGAATGCATAGAAGAATGTTCTATAACGAACCGCGATCAGCATATCGCACATGCAACAGCGACCATTACTCAACTGTATAAATCGATTAAATGTGCTCTTAAAATGTTCACGCTTCAGATTAATATACTCTGATTAAAGAGAAGTTATTAAACAAACACATTTTACACAGAGAATCCCTAAACAACAATTACTTAACACAATTCAAGCACTTTTTCGAGGAGCTAGTAAAAACATATCTCTCTCCATGACATACAGCGAAAGAGAGCGCGCGCGTGGAAATTGCGTCAGCTTTCCCCTCACACTTGCACACGACGTCACTTACGTAAAGTGCTTTCTTAACTTTTTACAGCTTAACAAATAAATCAGTAAAACAAAAACCCAAAATACAGATATACAAATATAAAGAAATGAAAATACTTAGTAAATTATAAGCATATTATGTTCACATGACTATAGATCCTACTTTTCTTCAAATACAAATTTCAAAATAAAAGATCCCAAAATTATTGGTTGATTCTTATTTCAATAATCTAGTGTAACAACATAAACTCGTTACACAAATATGACCACAGAGGTCATTCATGAACTTCCTGCTGGATCCGAGACAACCACGGTTGACATTTATGAAATTCTGTCTGTCCTGATACGACCACGGTGGTCGCCTATGAATCTCCTGTCTGCCTAGATATGACTACGAAGGTCATCCCCAAGCTCCCTGTTTGGCCAGATATGGCTATGGAGATAGCCCGGACAAAAACACTGAGGTGGTCCCTGAAATGTCTGCCGGCACTTACACAACCAGAGAAGGGGTTCTAGCCGGAACCTCGAAGGGCATTCCCGAGCTCCTTGCATGTCTTGTTACGGCCCGAACGGCCATTACTAACCTCTCTTTGTTCTTTGTTGCAGTCTCTGCTGATCTACTATGACGGTTGCCAGAAGGGCTAAATCTGCGGTGGTGGTGGTCTGCTCCTCCATGGAGGTCTGCACAGCCTGTCCCGCCCTGACCGCCTACACAGCCTGTCCCATCCAGGACACACATACTTTGCGAGGTCTTGTTATTCCTAGTGTTTACTTTTCTGAGCGTTCATTCCTGTCTTGTCTGCCCGTTTGATCCTGCCTGTTTCTAACTTTTTTGATGTTTATCTGCCTGCCCCTTGGACTTATTGCTTTGTATTTTTGGACTGTGTAACTTGCTGCCTGTCTCGACTTCACCGTCTGTTTACGACTACGACTCGGCCTATTCCTCTGAGATACCTTTTTGCTGTTCTATGACCATAGCCTGTTTGACTACCTCTGCTAAAATAAAGCCAGCAATTGGAACCCACGTCGTTGACGCTTCATTACAGAGGGTATGTTTAAGAGTAAGTAAACTGATAACATCAACTTTCGGTTCCAAAAACGGTGGTTACTTTCAGGGTATGCAAGTAGCCATAGCAACTTACTCTCCGGAGCAGGTTATGTTTGAGGGTTAGTTTTCTTAAGAGGTATTCAGATGCGTGATATTTAATTAATATGTTTTTATTAAGGTAACTACATTTCTAAATTTTTTACATAGTTACTGTTTGATTTTTATATATATATATTGAGCGATTTATGATGAAATTATCTTTCTAAATATTGAATTATTTAGAATGACTAACTTCATCTTATGTTTAAGCCTTTCATTTCCTTTTCATTTTCAAACCCTAGAAAATAATGTTGATTATTGTGTGTACCTCTAACTGAGAGAAAAGTACAACTTATCAGTATGTTTTGGGAAAGTTTCCTGTTCAGAGCAGAGCTCAGATCAACTTAAGCCTTGAAGAAACTGTGAATCATGTGTATCTTTGTATGTCCGCTTAGTGTTCTGTACAGGTCTGTTATGGGTTCTGGTGGACAACTGGGACTGCTTGAGACCTGCTGACGCCTTGTCCTGACTTAACAGGACATTCTGTGCCTAACTTCAGGGTCTGATCGTCAGCGTCATAATGGAAGGAGATATGCTTCTGTCTATCTGTCCATGTGTGGAAAATTACCAGTTTTGTCTAGTTTTCTTAACCAATGAGTATCATAGTAATGACGTAGTTAGTGGACTCTGTTAGAGTATAATTGTTGTGGAAATGTGAACGAGAAGGCCGTATGCAGGGGTAGGCAGTTCGGGTGGCCTCCAGGGTGTCTCCTGGACCTCAGGGTACCATGGCAGGTCAGGGAGCTCTGGCGGCCAGGGCGGAGTCCAGGGCGAAGTCAAGGCTGAGGCTAGGAGGTCAGGCGGCTAGGGCGGAGTCAAGGGCAAAGTCAAGGCTGAGGCTAGGAGGTCAGTGGCCATGGACACTGCCCCCCCCCAATTTTTTTGGCGGAAGCCACCCATTTCCTTGGTCCGGGTGGCGGAATGTTAGGCGCTGGCTCAGGTGGCGGAAGGTCTGGTGCAGGCTCGGGTGGGGGAAGGTCTGGCGCAGGCTCGGGCGGGGGAAGGTCTGGCGTTAGAGTGGGCTCGTGGTGCGCTGGAGCGGGCTCGTGGAGAGCTGAAGCGACCTTCTTATGGCACCGCTTGCGCTTACATCAAGGTTGACATGGATCTACGGTGACTTGGCTTTACTCACAGTGATCTGCGATGACTTGGCTTGACTCACGATGATCTAGGATGACTTGACTTGACTCACGATGATCTAGGACGACTTGACTTGACTCACGATGATCTAGGACGACTTGACTTGACTCACGATGATCTAGGACGACTTGACTTGATGGCGGCATGCTGTGACTCTGGACGAGCATCGGCGGCATGCTTCAGCGCCGACCGGACGGATAGTAGCGGTGGGTCCAACACCTTGGACCCCAGGACCACGCTGCTAAAACCCCAACGGAGATCACGGGACTGGCTAGACCGACAGACAGGGATCGCTCTGCTGAAGGGGTATGCGGGGGCAGCCGGAATGAGGTGGGGAAGCAGATGTTTTGGACGGAACTGGACAAGGAACACACTCCTCAACTTCGAACCCCGATCGGTTTAATCGAGGATTGCATTGATTAAATCAACTAACGAAAAATTACACATCGGTTCATCAGGGCGAATGGTGTTCTCGTCCAGCCCCAACCAAAACACAGCATTTAACAAGACATCCAGCCAGCCCACCTGATGAGAGAGCTCGACAAAATCTCCCACATACCTCTCCAGCGGACGTCCCCGCTGCAGGATGCCCCACAAACGATCCTCTGCTTCGGCTGACATCATCGTAGTATTTGTTTGGTTGGTCCGTTGATCTGTAACATTTTGTGTGCAGGAACAGGCACAACGACTGAAGTAATCTTTCAAACACTTTAATAGTATCAACCAGACGGGAAACAGGATTACACCATTCACGAAACTTTAACAACGGACTGGACAGACACAGAGGGAATATATAGCCAGAAACACACGAGGATAATGAACGGGGCACAGGTGACAGACATAACTAATTACAAGACACGGCTGACTCAAATGAACTGATAACAAGACATTGACAAACAGGAAATCAAAACAGAGAACAGATGACAGGACTCAAAAAAAGACCACATGTTCACATGACAGGGACTGACGAGAGCAGAGCAAAACAAAGGATGACAGAACTAGAACAAAAAACAACACTGGGGAACATGGAACCAGATATACACAAACATGACTCTGACACAAACAATATAAGTCTCATACTCAGTGAATAAAGATTACTTATTCAATAAAAAGATTGAAAAAATGATTACACAACCATCAAATAGGTGGTGATGTGCACTAAGTAGGTTATGTAAATCATTAAACAAAAGAAGAAGAAGGAAGTGGAATGGCGCGCATTTTCTCAGCGTCTGTTTCCATGGTGAATCATTGATTCGGCGCTCGGTTGGGAATGTCTTGTGAGTTAACCGGGAACATACTCTAGGTTGGCAGAACTTACTCCCTGATGCGTTTTTGGAACCAGCATACCTCGAGTAAGCAAGGTTTGGGTTAATCAACCGAGAGTTCAGGGTATATGTGACTGTAAGTTAACCTTGCTTTCTTGAATAACCCCCTGAAATTATAATATTGTCAATAAAGGGGTTCAACTTCTTTTGTGTGATAGAAATGTGAGAAACATGTTGAAAATGACTGTCACCTCCTAGAATGATAGTGGCACTGGGGGAGTTACTTAGTTCTGCAAACACAGAATGGAAATAATATGGTATATCTGTGTTTGATCAGTAAATATTTAGTAATAGTATTTTTCCAATACAGCCATTAATGATGATAACTTGTCCATCTGTGTCTGTTATAGTTGTTTTGTGAATAAATGAAACGACTTGATTACACTGTTAAATGTCGCTGTAGATTTAGCAGCACATTACTGTAAAAACCAACAGTACAATACTGTATTATTAATTACAGCAGAAGCAGACTAAAATTAAAAAATGCTGTAAAAATACTGTTTTGTAGAATTACAGCACTCTTCTTGTGTACTGTAAATTAAATTTCAGTACGTTTACTGTATATGAAAATACAGTATCTTGCTGGCAACCATGCTGCCAGTACCGTACTGTAAAAATATAGGAAAATTGTTAACAGTGTAAAGTACATTTACGGATGGAGCCATCAACACAGACGACCCACAGCAATCCCAAGTCGAAGCTCACGTGCTTGTGGCCATTGGAACAGACAACCATCGAGATCCAGTCTGTGCCAGCGGGGTTGGCAGGAGTGATGCCAGTCCTGCAAAATTATGGATTCTTGAGTACAGCATTTGATTTATCAGAAAAATATTCTTGAAAATTCATCCCTTTTGTTCATACAACATTTTATTTAAAGGTGCAATGTGTGGAATTTGAGGATCTACTGACAGACATACAATATAATATACATAATCATGTATAAGACCTTACATAATTAACCATTAAGTTTTTATTACCTTAGAATGAGACATTTCTATGTACATACACAGCAGGTCCCCTTACAAATTATTAAGTCGCCATTTTGCACCGGCATGTTTCTACAATATCCCTAAACAGACAAACACTCTACAGAGTGCATTTAGTCACTATATTGTTGTTTGTGTTTTTAGAGGCAGCTTGCATTGTCACTACGTTGAATACGCACAAAGAAGAAGTAGTAGAAGTCGTCTGGTTTATTAGAAGCAGAGGCCGTTCTTTAATAGAAATAATAAGAAACTTAAATGCTTGTCTGGCTAATGTACTCTGCTGTCTCAGACGACGACATCTTTGTCTGTGTCGCCAGAGGGCCACCACAGCTTCTCTATATTGCTTTGAAAGGGAGGGGTGAGCGCTGTTGTTGCCAAAATTACCTCACCACTAGACGCCGGTAAAATTTACACATTGCACCTTTAAATGACTGTTCAGTTCACCTTTGGAATAAGGCCCCTTGAGAGTTGACACCAAAGACACTGCCATCAGTTCCTACTTCAATCATGGACAGAAGTCCAGGAATATTCACAAAGTTGCCAGATCCAGAACAGGTATTATCAGACACAGCCTGCACAAGACCGAGAGAATCAAACCAGTCAGCTGGATCAACACATCAATAAATTGTTTGCTGCTTCCATACCAGTTTCTTTATTTCTTTAATTATGTCAAAAACAATTATGTGATGTCTACTTTATTATTATACTTTTAAAAACCTGTTGTATTTGAACTTGTACTCAAGCCGCTGTATTTAACATTGTGACATTACCTTCATGATGAAGATATTGTCATTGCTGTTCACTCCCCAACAGCTGTACGGGCCACAGCTGTAATACTTCAGCTTCCCACCAATATTAACCCAAGGAACAGAGCTGGATGGCAATTTGTTGTTAGCATCCATATTTAAACAGAATATGTCATCATTCATATTGACACCTGCAATGATTTGATCTCCTCCAGCATCCACCTGTTTGAGAAGACCTAACAGTACAAGCAACAGGTTGGAGAAAGATTAGTCAGTTTAACTGCAAGAACAGTTACTTTATTTTACAGTACGTGTGCTTACAGTGTACTAACAATACTGTTATGCAAGGTAACTACATGGATTAAGGTTACGTTTAAGTGTAGGTTCAGGGTTAGTACCTAGTTATAATTCAGTTATTGTAATTGCTACAGTATAATAAGTACATCGTTTGTAATTGTGGAACAGGACTGTAAAATAAAGTGTTACAAGAATGACAATAAGCTGACGTCATTGGTACTGTGACTTTAAAACAATGACTCCAGACTAAAATCACTTACATTAATAATTAAACAGATTAAACATATCTTATGATTACTGTAATTTTATGCTCTGCACAGTCCATCTATTCACCTTCAATCTGCACAAGACTGCCACCCCGCACCTTGAAGATGTTGTTTGCCGTATCCACCCCGAGTTGACCAGCAGGACCAACACTGAAGTGTTTTAGAGATGAAAAGATCTTTGTGAAGACGCCGTTATACAGGACGAATACCTCATTTTGATCGTTCACTCCAACCACTGAGCCTGACCCAGCGTCTATCTGCTTCAGGGTGCCAGAAATCACTTCACAGTTTAAAGCTGTGAAAACATGGTGCAAAATAATGAGTTCAAATAGACACTTAAAACCAAATGTAATACTTTTATTTTAAAATAACGAAAATGTATTTATTTTAATACATGTATATTTTATGATAAATCATTAGTAGCTTACCCAGAGTGTGAATGAACTGGCAGCTGAAGAGCAGCACGACGCTCTGAAACAACTTCATTGCTCTGTTCATAACCTGAAATCATTTACATAAGAGAGAGTTCAATATTAGTAAGGATACAACATAATCGACATTAAAAAAACAATAATTAAATGAAGATAACCTTCTCCTAATAGATCAGAATTCAGCAGTCAGTGTGGATTCTCTTCTGATATACAGGTACTAGAAACTTGCTTCCAATGTTTCCAAATACTGTTGAGGGATCGTTTATAAATAGCCAAAATGTGTTTCCTGATTGGGATCTCTCTGTCTCAACTCTGTCTCCAGAGTTTCCTGTATATCTTGATATGACCACGGAGGTCATCCAAGATCTTTCGGCCTGTCCAGAAATGACCATGCAGGTCATCAATGCCCTTCCTGTCTGTCCTGATACAGTCACAGTGGTTGCATATGAACTTCCTGTCTGCTTAGATATGATATAGAAGATCATCCCCAAGCTCCCTGTTGGGCCAGATATGGCTATGGAGATAGTCCCTGAGTTCACTGTTAGTCCAGACACAAACACTGAGGTGGTCCCTGAACTGTCTGTCGGCACTTACAGGGAGTGCAGAATTATTAGGCAAGTTGTATTTTCGAGGATTAATTTTATTATTGAACAACAACCATGTTCTTGTCACATGTTCACTTGTCATGTTTAGTTTAGTCTTGTCGTGTTTAGATTAGTTTGGTTATTCAGTCATTGTATGCACCTGTCTTCACGTAATTAGTTAATCCCTATCACCTGCCCGTCATTTAGTCATGTGTATTTTAGTTCCTGTTTGTCAGTCAGCCCCTGTCGGTTATTGTTTGTGCTTGGCACACTGTTACGTGTTCGTGTCCTTCGTCATTAAACCTGCTTGTTCTTCGTTCAACCTCGTCTCCTGTCATCCTGAGCATTACAGTTCTCAATGAACACAAAAAACTCATTAATATCAAAGCTGAATATTTTTGGAAGTTTTAGTTTTTAGTTTTTAGTTTTAGCTATTTTAGGGGGATATCTGTGTGTGCAGGTGACTATTACTGTGCATAATTATTAGGCACCTTAACAAAAAACAAATTTATACCCATTTCAATTATTTATTTTTACCAGTGAAACCAATATAACATCTCAACATTCATAAATATACATTTCTGACATTCAAAAACCAAACAAAAACAAATCAGTGACCAATATAGCCACCTTTCTTTGCAAGGACACTCAAAAGCCTGCCATCCATGGATTCTGTCAGTGTTTTGATCTGTTCACCATCAACATTGCGTGCAGCAGCAACCACAGCCTCCCAGACACTGTTATATTTAAGACGGCTATTTTAAGACTTCTGCATCCCTCTGCAATATATCTCACTATTTTTGACTTTTCTGAGCCTGTCAAGTCCTTCTTTTGACCCATTTTGCCAAAGGAAAGGAAGTTGCCTAATAATTATGCACACCTGATATAGGGTGTTGATGTCATTAGACCACACCCCTTCTCATTACAGAGATGCACATCACCTAATATGCTTAATTGGTAGTAGGCTTTCCAGCCTATACAGCTTGGAGTAAGACAACATGCATAACGAGGATGATGTGGTCAAAATACTCATTTGCCTAATAATTCTGCACTCCCTGTACATAACCAGAGAAGGGGTTCTAGCCGGAACCTCGAAGGGTGTTTCCAAGCTCCTTGGATGTCTTGTTACGGCCCGAACGGCCATTACTAACCTCTCTTTGTTCTTTGAGAAACATGTTGAAAATGACTGTCACCTCCTAGAATGATAGTGGCACTGGGGGAGTTACTTAGTTCTGCAATCACAGAATGGAAAAAAGATGGTATATCTGTGTTTGGTCAATAAATATTTAATAATAGTATTTTTCCAACACAGCCATTAATGATGATAACTTGTCCATCTGTGTCTGTTATAGTTGTTTTGTGAATAAATGAAACGACTTAATTAGAATTGACACGCCTCACTTTTTAGAGTTAAAAGTACCGTGAAAATTCAAGAATTCAAGATTTGAGTTCTTTTACCTGGGGAGCTAAATCCTCTAATATTCCATGAAAGTATTGTGATGGGTTAAGCCATTTAAATTATAATGCTCTTGTTCAAATTTGTTTAAGGTGTTGAGATCTGATTAGGATAGTGGTACGTGATCTTGGGGGCAAACAGAGGACTGCAAAGACAGAGCTGACATGGACAAACATTTAATAATTATTCCAAAACAATATAACGATCGACAGGGACACAAGACAAACTGAGGACTTAAATGCAAGAACACACAAGGATCAAACAATGCTAATTAATGACAAACACCTGAAGACAATGAATTAGTGATGAATGAATGGCAGGAGAAAAGTAAACAAAGATCACATTTATGAAGGACAGCTGACAGAGTCCAGAATAGACATACATGTAACAGATAGTTGAGCCTGTGTAGCATACTCGTGCTAGCAATGTTGACTTAACAAGTAGATGCCATCTTGGCTATTTACACTTGGCACATGCCTTCACCATGATCTGATCAAGCAGGATGTTTTTTCCCTTCCTCCTTTTTTCTTTCCCCTTTTTCTGTTGTTTAAAAAAGGAGAACATTTTGTGTTCATAAGAAGAGTTGCACATTGTTAACTACTATTTGAAGTGTTGTGTAATGTGAGAGAACAGAAGTGAAGAGTAAACAGAAGTGAAGAGTAAATAGATGGATGAAGTTCACTTCTCCTCTCTCATGTGTTTCTCTGCTTACTGACGCCTGACAGATTCGACATGCACATAAAAAAACGTGGTGGTGGGCTTATGTCGTTGTTAAGTTATTGTTTGGGCTATACCTACTCTACAATGCACTAAACTAGAACAACACGTATGAATTAAGTAACATTGACTTAAACTTCACAAAATGTGAGGCTGTGGTTCCTAGGAAAAGGAATATGCAGCATACTTAGCTTGCTCAGCTAATCTCTTTAGATCAGGAGAAGGCTTTTGATATGGTTGAACACCACTATCTTTTAAATACTCTAGAAGCTTATGGTTTTACTAAAGATTGTGTGGAAAAAAATTTTGTTTTATATAATGATATTGAAAGTATTATTAAAGTTAATATTGGCTTATGTGCTCTTTTTAAAGTGCAAAGAGTTGTAAGACAAGGTTGCCCTTTGTCTGGTAGGTTATACTCTATTGTAATTTGTAATTGAACCTCTTTTATCCAGGGTTAGAGAAAACATCAAAGGTTTGTGTTTACCTTTTTCTGGTAAAACTGTTTCTCTGTCAGCTTATGGTGATTGTAACGAAGCATCACTCGAAGTGGGACCCATAAACAAACTTTTATTAAAATTGTGGTCAAACAGTCAATGGTCAAACACCAGCAAACACAGTAAGGAAGAGAAGACACAGTCGTGGTTGATAAACAGGCAGTAGGTCAGGGCAGATGGAGAGCAATCAGAGATCAGAAACAAAGCAAACAGTCCAAAAGGCAGGCAGCAGAGAATCATAAACGGGGAACAAACTGGGTCACAAAAGGCAGGCAAAAAAGGAATAAACGCTCAGATATGCAAACCGTAGCAATACAAGACCTCGCAAAGAGGAATGGAAATTAGACAGTTTATATAGGCCAATGAATGAGCCATCAGTGCTAGGTACGGGACTGATGGGAAATGTAGAGTGTGTGAGAGAGTCAATATTCGGGTCAGGGAGCCCTCTGATGGCCCGAAGAGGGAACCACGGAGTTTGTCTCTTTGACAGAGCCCCCTCCCTACGAGCGACTCCTGGTGTGAGGATGCGAATAACACAGAGGTCTCCCAAGATGGTCGAGGGGCTGGTCTCTCCAGATGGGTTCTGTGGAATCCCTCGAGATTGAGGTCGAGAATGTTGACCCAAGAACACTCCTCCGGGCCGATACTGGAAAATTCTTCTGATACGCCTCCTCGTCTTTCCACCATGATGGGTAGGGGACCCCGATCACCATACACCTCCTCCCCCTCCTCATTCAGACCAACAGCAGGCTTGAGCAGAGATACATGAAAAGTAGGAGAAATGTGATAATGCTTAGGCAGGGCAAGACAGAATGAAACAGGTGTGATCTGATGGATAATTTGAAATGGACCCATGAACCTGGGACTGAGTTTCTTAATGGGAATTCGAAGAGGTTTTCCTCTTGTGGATAACCACACCCACTGTCCAGGACTGTACTCAGGGCCAGGACTGTACTCAGGGCTAGGACGGCCTGTTCTCCAGGCCAGTTCTCCAGACCAAGAGAATAGAGGCGGTTGAAATCCAAGAATGCATTGGAAGGGAGTCAAACCAGTCAAGCAAGGCCTTTTGAATGGAATTCTGGGCATACTCAGCCCGTATCAGGTAACAACTCCAATCATTGATTCCCTTATTTCAGCAACAGAGCTAAAGTTCCTAATAAAACACAGAGAAAAGTTGGCGAAGCCCAGAAAGTGTTGAAGTTCTTTCAGGGTAAAAGAACTTTCATGGCGACTCCTTCTTGACTTTTGACGTGTCCCAACAATGCAGTTTTGTGAAACTCACACTTTTCCGCCTTGGCATATAGTTGATGTTGAATGAGTTGTTTGAGTAGCTCTGACATGTTGTATATGTTCTTCAAGAGTGTCTGAATAGATCAGAATATGAGTATAAAAAATGACTGTTTTTTGATGTTTTGGGGAACATGTCCCTGAAAACGTCGTTGATGAAAGATTGGAAGACAGACAGTCTGTTGACCAGGCCAAAAGGCATAACAAAGTATTCTTAGTGCCCTATACTTGTGGAAAAAGCTGTCTTCCATTCATTCCTATCTCGTATATGAATAAGATTGTACGGACTGCGCAAATTAAGCTTGGTGTAGTACTTTGCAGTTCGGAGTTGAGTCAATATTCGGGTGAGGGAGCCCTCTGATGGCCAGAGGAGGGAACCACGGAGTTCGTCTCTGTGACACTGAGAATGTAGTAGTTTTAATCAAAGACCAAAATGACATTGATATAGTGATAAGTGACTCTATTGTAAAAATAAAAAATAAAAAAAATTAAGTAAAGGGAAGGCTAAATAAGTGAAAGTGGTTGATTCCATGTTGTATAGGGGACGCACTTTAATTGTTAACAACCTTGTGGCTTCCTCTTTGTGGTAAGGTTTAGTATGTGTGTATCCTCTGTATTTACTCTTTGATGTTTAGAAGGTTTTAATAGATTTTTTTTGGGAGAAGTTACACTAGGTATCCCAAGGTGTTTTATTTTTATCTAAATTTAATTTAAGAAGTAAAGATCTAATTAAAAAATGTTGGCTAATGCTAATCGTAAATACTCTAAGATCATTATTCACATCGGCACTAATGATGTTTGACTTCGCCAGTCGGAGATCACTAAAACTAACATTAAAGAGGTGTGTGAACTCGCACATACGATGTCAGACACTGTAATTTGTTCTGGACCCCTTCCTGTTCATTTGAGTGATGAGATATTTAGCAGACTATCATCACTCAATGGGTGGCTGTCTTGGAAAAGTTTTTTGGGCAGACCTGACTTGACTGAAAAGAGATAGAATGCATCCCTCCTGGGGTGGTGCTGCTCTTCTCTCTAGTAATATGGCACATAGTCTTAGAGCTGAACTTTGTCTAACTGGGGCCCAGGTCAGGAAGCAGACAGACTGGCTAAACTGACCGTCTGCTAGCTGTCTCACGTCACAGAAGTCAGATAAATCCCAACACATAGAGACTCTTTCACCTACATATCATCACATTGTCACACCGTCACCATCACCAGCATGTCAAGCTCCACCCACACGATCCCAATCACCAGAGTACTGATCACCTGCACCTGCCTTCACTCACGCTCACGCCTTAAAAAGCCCTCACACACACAGTCAGTTGTCTGATCTCGTCATTAATGGACCCCAGACTTACCTGCGACAACTTACCTGCCTTCCTTGTCTTCGTCGGAGGTTTCTTCTACCTACTGCTCAGGCGTGGGCGCGAACCGCTGGACTGTCATCTTCCACTCTGCAAACACACGGACACTTCCTGGTTTCCGAATTCAGAGACTCACCATACCCTACCACTTACCTGTTGTTGTTTCACTCTGTTCAATAAAAACATTGTCTAAAACTAATACCTTCTTGTCCGTGTCTGACACACATAGTGTCTGTACCCTGAATTAATAAAAAAACTTCCAAACACATTTAAGCGTAAAAATTTAATTGATGTTCAACAAGTAACAAAACAGAGATAATAAAGATAAACAAATGATAAATCTTGGGTCGCTGAACATTCGATCCCTTTCTTCAAAAGCACTTATTTTAAATGATGTTATCACAGAAAATAAACTAGATGTGCTGTGTTTGACAGAAACCTGGCTAAAACCTGACGATTACATTACTTTAAATGAGTGTAGCCCTCAAGGTTACTATGATCGACACGAACTTCGTCGGTGTTAAAAAGGTGTTTAATGTGTATGACATACATAATTTGTTTCTCTTACCATTATTACCAATTTTCCATTCTGTACTTTACTAAATATTCATCGTGTGTTTCTGTTTGGAATGTTTAACGTTGTTATTATATATATATGTGTATATGTATATATGTGTGTGTGTGTATATATATATATATATATATATATATATATATATATATATATATATATATATATATATATATATATATTTACTTATATTTGTATTTTCTGTTTTATAGAAAAACCACACATATACTGTGTACACCCAACTAAGTCAACTGTTTAAACTTGACTAACTGAGTTGTTGTGGTGACAAATAAACGGGTTACTCCCATATTCCAACATCCACGACCTAGTCTCTTACCGGGCACCCTGTGGCGGGTTTCAAACCTAACTAGCAATATACTTCAATGAGAACTTGCTACCAATAGCTAACTCATTTTTTCAGTCGGAAAGGTAAAGGGGGTGGTGTTGCTGCAATCTATTGTAATATCTTCAGTATTACTCAAAAGTGTTTTAAATATAATTCTTTGATGTCGTGATGGTGCTTTATGTAACGTTATATAATGTAAGTGACAAATCCCATTTGACATTTGTGCTGGCTACTGTATACAGGCCACCAGGGCACCAAACAGACTTTATCAAAGAATTTGCTGATTTTCTGTCGGAGTTAGTACTGGCTGTGGATAAAGTCCTTATTGTTGGTGATTTTAATATCCATGTAGATAATGAAAAAGACGCTTTGGGATTGGCATTAGATAACAGATACTCTAAACTCTATTGGACAACACGTGTCAGGACCCAAGGCTGCAAAACAGTCTCTCTGCCACAAATATGCTAGAACCATCACTTCTACCACTAAATATTGCTTTATAAATAATCTTCCATAATAGTCCATCTCATCTGAGGAAGCTCAACCTACCACAAGAGCTGCTGAAACAGTTTTACTTCGCTATCATTGAATCCATCGTCTGCACTTCACTCACCATCTTCATCAAATCTGACCTCAGAAGACTACAGAGGGTAGTCCGGTCTGCTGAGCGAATCATTGTTACAACTCTCCCCACTCTCCAAGATCTGTGCATATCCAGATTGAGGAAAAGGGCAAAGAAAATCCCTCTGGACCCCTCACATCCAGCACACTCCATCTTTGAACTGTTGTCATCTGGTCGACGCTACAGAGCCCTAAGCACCAGAACAACCAGACACAAGAACAGTTTCTTCCCTAATGCAATTCACCTCATGAACAATTGACAAACACGGAACACACAAAACTATTACACATCATCTACCTAAAACACTATTTATATTTCAAATTTGCACACATCATAAATGTACATACAAATTGTCTATCATAACTGTCCATACAATTGTCTATATTGCATATTTTTATATTTGTATATTATTCTTTTATTCTTTTTATTATCTGTGTCTTGTCTTCTTGCTGTCACTCTGTTGCACTGTGGAGCTTCTGTCACTAAAACAAATTCCTAGTATGTGTAAACATACCTAGCAGAAAAGCTCTTTCTGATTCTGATTTCTGAATCTTCCTGATCAGTTTCATCGTCTTAGCAAACCACGCAACTTAGAAAACTCGATGTTTTGCAACAAAAACTATTGACGTTCTCTTTTCCAGCACTATAGAATATTGATATACAATATTGAAGACACTTGGTGCCCCACTCTAATCAGCTAATTAACTCAAAAACACCTGCAAAGGCCTTTAAATGGTCTCTCAGTCTAGTTCTGTAGGCTACACAATCATGGGGAAGACTGCTGGCTTGACAGTTGTCCAAAAGACGACCATTGACACCTTGCATGAGGAGGGCAAGACACAAAAGGTCATTGCAAAAGAGGCTGGCTGTTCACAGAGCTCTGTGTGCAAGCACATTAATAGAGAGGTAAAGGGAAGGAAAAGATGTGGTAGAAAAAAGTGTACAAGCAATAGAGATAACTGCACCCTGGAGAGGATTGTGAAACAAAATCCATTCAAAAATGTGAGGGAGATTCACAAAAAGTCAGATAAATCCCAACACATAGAGACTCTTTCACCTACATATCATCACATTGTCACACCGTCACCATCACCAGCATGTCAAGCTCCACCCACACGATCCCAATCACCAGAGTACTGATCACCTGCACCTGCCTTCACTCACGCTCACGCCTTAAAAAGCCCTCACACACACAGTCAGTTGTCTGATCTCGTCATTAATGGACCCCAGACTTACCTGCGACAACTTACCTGCCTTCCTTGTCTTCGTCGGAGGTTTCTTCTACCTACTGCTCAGGCGTGGGCGCGAACCGCTGGACTGTCATCTTCCACTCTGCAAACACACGGACACTTCCTGGTTTCCGAATTCAGAGACTCACCATACCCTACCACTTACCTGTTGTTGTTTCACTCTGTTCAATAAAAACATTGTCTAAAACTAATACCTTCTTGTCCGTGTCTGACACACATAGTGTCTGTACCCTGAATTAATAAAAAAACTTCCAAACACATTTAAGCGTAAAAATTTAATTGATGTTCAACAAGTAACAAAACAGAGATAATAAAGATAAACAAATGATAAATCTTGGGTCGCTGAACATTCGATCCCTTTCTTCAAAAGCACTTATTTTAAATGATGTTATCACAGAAAATAAACTAGATGTGCTGTGTTTGACAGAAACCTGGCTAAAACCTGACGATTACATTACTTTAAATGAGTGTAGCCCTCAAGGTTACTATGATCGACACGAACTTCGTCGGTGTTAAAAAGGTGTTTAATGTGTATGACATACATAATTTGTTTCTCTTACCATTATTACCAATTTTCCATTCTGTACTTTACTAAATATTCATCGTGTGTTTCTGTTTGGAATGTTTAACGTTGTTATTATATATATATGTGTATATGTATATATGTGTGTGTGTGTATATATATATATATATATATATATATATATATATATATATATATATATATATTTACTTATATTTGTATTTTCTGTTTTATAGAAAAACCACACATATACTGTGTACACCCAACTAAGTCAACTGTTTAAACTTGACTAACTGAGTTGTTGTGGTGACAAATAAACGGGTTACTCCCATATTCCAACATCCACGACCTAGTCTCTTACCGGGCACCCTGTGGCGGGTTTCAAACCTAACTAGCAATATACTTCAATGAGAACTTGCTACCAATAGCTAACTCATTTTTTCAGTCGGAAAGGTAAAGGGGGTGGTGTTGCTGCAATCTATTGTAATATCTTCAGTATTACTCAAAAGTGTTTTAAATATAATTCTTTGATGTCGTGATGGTGCTTTATGTAACGTTATATAATGTAAGTGACAAATCCCATTTGACATTTGTGCTGGCTACTGTATACAGGCCACCAGGGCACCAAACAGACTTTATCAAAGAATTTGCTGATTTTCTGTCGGAGTTAGTACTGGCTGTGGATAAAGTCCTTATTGTTGGTGATTTTAATATCCATGTAGATAATGAAAAAGACGCTTTGGGATTGGCATTAGATAACAGATACTCTAAACTCTATTGGACAACACGTGTCAGGACCCAAGGCTGCAAAACAGTCTCTCTGCCACAAATATGCTAGAACCATCACTTCTACCACTAAATATTGCTTTATAAATAATCTTCCATAATAGTCCATCTCATCTGAGGAAGCTCAACCTACCACAAGAGCTGCTGAAACAGTTTTACTTCGCTATCATTGAATCCATCGTCTGCACTTCACTCACCATCTTCATCAAATCTGACCTCAGAAGACTACAGAGGGTAGTCCGGTCTGCTGAGCGAATCATTGTTACAACTCTCCCCACTCTCCAAGATCTGTGCATATCCAGATTGAGGAAAAGGGCAAAGAAAATCCCTCTGGACCCCTCACATCCAGCACACTCCATCTTTGAACTGTTGTCATCTGGTCGACGCTACAGAGCCCTAAGCACCAGAACAACCAGACACAAGAACAGTTTCTTCCCTAATGCAATTCACCTCATGAACAATTGACAAACACGGAACACACAAAACTATTACACATCATCTACCTAAAACACTATTTATATTTCAAATTTGCACACATCATAAATGTACATACAAATTGTCTATCATAACTGTCCATACAATTGTCTATATTGCATATTTTTATATTTGTATATTATTCTTTTATTCTTTTTATTATCTGTGTCTTGTCTTCTTGCTGTCACTCTGTTGCACTGTGGAGCTTCTGTCACTAAAACAAATTCCTAGTATGTGTAAACATACCTAGCAGAAAAGCTCTTTCTGATTCTGATTTCTGAATCTTCCTGATCAGTTTCATCGTCTTAGCAAACCACGCAACTTAGAAAACTCGATGTTTTGCAACAAAAACTATTGACGTTCTCTTTTCCAGCACTATAGAATATTGATATACAATATTGAAGACACTTGGTGCCCCACTCTAATCAGCTAATTAACTCAAAAACACCTGCAAAGGCCTTTAAATGGTCTCTCAGTCTAGTTCTGTAGGCTACACAATCATGGGGAAGACTGCTGGCTTGACAGTTGTCCAAAAGACGACCATTGACACCTTGCATGAGGAGGGCAAGACACAAAAGGTCATTGCAAAAGAGGCTGGCTGTTCACAGAGCTCTGTGTGCAAGCACATTAATAGAGAGGTAAAGGGAAGGAAAAGATGTGGTAGAAAAAAGTGTACAAGCAATAGAGATAACTGCACCCTGGAGAGGATTGTGAAACAAAATCCATTCAAAAATGTGAGGGAGATTCACAAAAAGTGGACTGTAGCTGGAGTCAGAGTTTCAAGAACCACTACGCACAGACGTATGGAAGACATGGGTTTCAGCTGTCGCATTCCTCGTGTCAAGCCACTCTTGAACAACAGACAGCGTCATAAGCGTCTCACCTGGACTGCTGCTGAGTGGTCCAAAGTTATGTTCTCTGATGAAAGTAAATGTCATCTGCTGGTGTTGGTCCACTGTGGACCTGAGGTCCAAGGTCAACGCATCCGTATCCCAGGAAGTTTTAGAGCACTTCATGCTTCCTGCTGCTGACCAACTTTATGGAGATGCAGATTTCATTTTCCAACAGGACTTGGCACCTACACACAGTGCCAAAGCAACCAGTACTTGGTTTAAGGGCCACGGTATCCCTGTTCTTAATTGGCCAGCAAACTCGGCTGACCTTAACCTCATAGAAAATATAAGGGGTATTGTGAAGAGGAAGATGCGATATGCCAGACCCAACAATGCAGAAGAGCTGAAGGCCACTATCAGAGCAACCTGGGCTCTCATAACACCTGAGCAGTGCCACAGACTGATCGACTCCACGCCGCATTGCTGCAGTAATTCAGGCAAAAGGAGACGCAACTGAGTATTGAGTGCTGTACATGCTCATACTTTTCATGTTCATACTTTTCAGTTGGTCTTAAGTAATATTCTAATTTTCTGAGATACTGAATTTGGGATTTTCCTTAGTTGTCAGTTATAATCATAAAATTTAAATAAATAAACATTTGAAATATATCAGTCTGCGTGTAATGAATGAATATAATATAAAAAGTTTCACTTTTTGAATGGAATTAGTGAAATTAATCAACTTTTTGATGATATTCTAATTACATGACCAGCACCTGTATATTCAAGGCCAAAAATATATTGAGATTTGTTGTTAAACAGCGACACTTGCTGCTCGCCGAGCAAACATTCGTGACAGAAACGGAACTATTAGGTTCCTCCGGAGTGATTTCGCAGACGTACAGCAGTGATGTCGTGTAACGTTTGTTGATGTCCGTAATTAAACCATTGACAGGACTTCTTACGATCAAATATGGTGTTAAATATATAAATATATTCCTAGTTCATAGCGATATGTTATCCAGATCTTAATATCTACATATAGTCCCGATGGTGAAAAGAAAGCAGAGAAGAGTTTTGCGCTACGTGGAGGAAGGGAGTCTGATGAAGTTAAAGGCATTCCTTCGTAAACACAAAGACCTAGAGCTGAACTTCACCCAGGGGAAGAAGCACAGAGGTCCTTTACACATTGTCTGTTCCCACGGGGATGATGCGATTCTCAGATTGCTGCTGAAACATGGAGCAGATCCCCTGCAAACCGACCGGAGTGGAGAGACGCCGCTACATCTGGCCGCAAAAAGAGCCCTAAAACATGGCAAAAGAGGTATGAGACACAGACAGTGTTCTGTAAAATCAAGAAACTCGTATTTCCGTCTGTGTTTAATGCTGCTCACATTATCAATCGCAGCTTATGATGACCTGGTGGTGCCACTACGAAAAAACTGTCCGGAAGCCATGGATATTGCCAATAAAGCTGGAGTGACTCCTCATGACCTTCTCCAGTGGATGAAGCCTGAGCAGGTGCTGAGAAAATAGAGACTTTGATGAACTAATGCTTTTGTTATATTAAGAACAGATTGTGCTCTCAGGTTGAATTAAGCATCTTCATGTAAGTTTATAATGTGTTCCAATTTAATTGAAACAGGACAACATCAAAAATGAATCCTCGAATGTTGATCCAGAGCAACAATGGAGAGAGAAGCTGTTAGGCGAATGCCAGGAGGAATTTTTTGAGACATTCGGACAGTATGATGGTAAGCTGTTTGTTTTTGTACATCCTGCACTATGCAGATTATTCTACATGTCACAGTCCTTTATAAAATAACACATAAATGTGTCACTTAAAGAAAAGGAAAAGTATCTCATTTAAAACACATGTATCAAGTTCTTTGAAGTTTAGTATGTATTAATATTGCTTTAAAAAAAAAAGAATAACTTCTTGAAGAAAAGGTTCAATTTAATGACTAAAAATGTCATGTGGAATAACAATTATCAAAGTATAAAATAATAACATATTGTCCTTATACCTTGAATACATGTGAGTGTAGTGTACACATCTTAATCATTAGATATAATACATTAGTTTTTAGGTATTAAAAATAGTTTGAGAAGTGTTATTGGCAACACTTTACAATAAGGTTCATTTGTTAACATTAGTTAATGTATCAACTTACAATGAGCAATACATTTGTTACAGTATTTATTCATCTTTGTTAGTTAATCAAATACAGTCACTCATTGCTTGTTAATGTTAGTTCACAGTGCATTAACTAATGAGTAACACAACTTTTGATTTTAATAACTAAGCCTATTAGTAAATGTTGAAATTAACATTAGTTTAGATTAGTAAATGCTGAAGTATTGTTCGGTCTTAATTAATGTTAATTAAAGTTGTTAACAAATGAAACCTTATTGTAAAGTGTTACTTTGTTATTTAACAAATATTATACGTTCTTATTAATTCATATATCATTAAGTTTCCGAGGAGTCGTCTTTACAGCCTGCTGAAATGATCTGATCTGGACTTATTGACCTTGACTCACAGTCATGAAGGACTACAGGGGTCTTCTCAGTGACATCACTTCCTATTTTGTGGACATGGGGTAGTCGTGGCCTAATGGTGAGGGAATAGGGCTTGTAACCTAAAGGTTGCCGATTCGATTCCCACACGGGCAGGAATTGAAGGTGGGGATTGTGATTAAACAGCACTCTCTCCACCTTCGATATCACGACTAAAGTGCCCTTGAGCAAGACACGAAACCCCTAATTGCTGTCGCAATAGCTGCCCACTGCTCCGGGTGTGTGCACTTGTTCACTACTCACTGCTGTGTGTGTGTATGCACTTTGGATGGGTTAAATGCAGAGCACCAATTTCGAGTATGGGTCACCATACTTGACAATACGTCACGACTTTCACTTTTTTTCACAATTTCACTTTCAATTGTTCAAGGTACTAAACAGTAATGCCAAAATACTTGTCAAGAATTGTATTCTTTTAGTGAGACTTTTTCTTCATTATGCTTGTTCACGCTGATATTTTTTAATTTATGCCCCCAAAAATATAAAAAAAATAAAAATAAATTCAATACATAAATTAAAAAATGTGCTCTTCTTAGACTAGGTGTATTCAAGTCAATGTATTCATTGCAAATTTAATGTATTTATTTAAATAAATTAGCAAACACGTCAATTGATAAATATTTATCATTTATTACTTTAATTTAACTACAAATGATCATCATGAATTGACCCTTATTACCCAGGATTGCCAAGTTTGCAGTTTTCCTGCATAATTAGGCTACTTTTAAACTCTTGCTACAGACGGTTTTTTCCCTGCAGGTTAAAGGTTTGACATATTGTACACATTATATTGGACTATATTGCTTGTATTGAAATGTAATATTCTACCAATGATAAAACTGTTCTAGATGTTAAGATTTGTGAAGGAGGGCCACCGGTAGGGAGCTTTTGAGCTGCGTTTATGATCGCTGTGATTTAGTGGTTTACAATTTGCATAACAGTAACTAATATGGGTATTTTAGGTGTGGAAATAGCATGTTTTGAGTTTTGATATTTGGGATATGGTCATCGGGCTATTTTTGATTGGCCATTGGGCTAGTTGCGCAGACCAGGCAACCCTTACTTATAGTAAGTAGTCTCATGTATTCAGACCTTTGTGTAACTCCAGCCAATCAGATAAAGTGAGCAATATGCATCAGACAGTCAGTGAACTGATTGGTCCACAGCCAAATAATGTATGAGTATGTGCCTGTTTCCTTCAGGTGATTTCTTATGGGATGAGAAAGATGAGGAAGACTTTGGGAACTGGGCGGATCGGATCAGACGAGAGTATTTTACTAAGCAACGGGCCAGAGAACAGAGAGAAGCGTCTTCCTTTGGACACAAGAGGAGAAAGGGGCGGAAGGAGACTGAGGAAGATGAGAAGAGCCGCAGGGAGCTGAGAGCCCGTCTGGAGCGGGAGCACGAGGAGTACCTACAGCGTGCCGCTCGTAAGGAGGAGGAGACGCGGCAGGGGAGGAAGAAGCGCTACGAGGAGCGCTGTGCCGCCACATTTCAGAGTTCCTCCAGCAAAGGACCCGAAGGACTGCTGCGATATGATGACATCCCGTGGCCCGCTCCTCGTGGGTCGCTGGAAGACATGGTGGGCGTTATGTTGCACGGTGCTGACCGGTCCGATTTATCCACATTCCGGAAGGTGCTCCGTCGGCAACAGGCCCTCTGGCACCCGGACAAGTTTTTCCAGCGCTGTGGAGGCCGTCTGCTGGACTCTGATAGACAGAGGATCCTCGACACAGTCACTGGCCTCTCACAGGAGCTCAACAGACTCGCACAAAGCCTCCGATGACATCGATTCACTGCTTTGAATCAGTTTCATTTTCAATCTTGTTTATGTTTAACACACATTTGAACATTCAAATAAAAATACATTTTATCTTAAACTAATTCAGTTCTTTAAAAGTCGCTTTATTGAAGTAAGGGTGGCTAGGCGAGGACAGATATTTTCTACAGTAATTCATTACTTTAATATTTTTAGAATGTCATGCAAGATCAGCAACACAAATCTTAACTAAATTCATCATGCTTTAAAGTGTCAAAAAAAATTGACAATTTTTTTGTTAATTCAGAATTACTTTAATAAATAAGCATTAACAATGTTATTGCATATAATGATTATCAGATAATTGTTTAGTTTTATTTAGAAATGTCATAAACTCTTTATGCTTTACGTGTCTGTTCTTGATGACTCCCGAAAGTATCAACGGCACGGTTATTATGGGTAACTAAAACTATTAAAAACCTTTGTTAAATAAAGCTGAGCTAAAATAAAACATAAATATTGGCTAAAAAACTGAAATGTTGCCTTCGCAATAATCTGAAATGTGTTTGAGGAAGTGCTGAAATTATTAACTGGAAATAAATAAAAACCGAAATAAAAATAAATTAAACCTAAGTAGGAATATTTAAAAAACACAAATAAAATGACAAAACCACATAATGAAATTACTAAAAATTGAGCTAATATTGACAAAACTAAAAATAAAAAAAAATATTAATAAAACTAAAATTACACTGATCCATGGTTGAAAACGCTGTGTATATATATTCTAATATCAATTTTAATATGATAACTCTGGATTTATTCATCTAAACTTGAGGGCTTGCTAATCTGAACGATTTTGACCTAAACAGATGCTGATACTTTATATGCTCTTTTGTAAAATATATTTTCTATAGTTATTTTTCTTATTCTTATTATATGATGGAAAGTAATGAGGGCTGCTCCATATTTCAAACAAATTCTGTGGGTCACTTTGCATAAACGCCATATAGTGTACCAAAACACTATACTTCTCAGCTATTATGAAGTCTTATCGTTTTCCTGTGATAAATATCAGAGCAATAAGTGGAATACAAGAGAGTAGAAGTGAATTTGAGGTGTACTACATTATGCGAGTATTTACGAGAAGGTGGAGGCCAGTGGGCTGAATGATGTTACTGTCACATCAGGACCTTTACAATCGCATTGCATCTTTAACTTCTTGTTCTTCTTGCACTGTTGGCGTTTATTAATTGAGAAGTTTCAACAAAGGTTTGTTTTGCCCTATAAATTTTCTAATTTTCAGGCATTTAAACAAAGGACAGGCAGATGGCCTGCCCCTGGTCTGGAAGAATACGCCACTGAATAAATTAAATGATGATGCGGTTGCCAGATTGCAGAAAAACCCTAACCTGCTTGCTAAACAATCAAGAAATTTGAAGATAAGTATGTGCAGTAACACAATTTAGGATACATTACTGTTAGATCTGTCACATACATTTTCTAACTCAATTTTATATAAATTTTAAGGATGATTTCTTTATTTTTACTTTTAATTTTTTACGCAAACCTTAAAACAGACAAAAATGACTGATTGGAAATTTAAACAAAATCAAGCTGTGTGTTTGTAGAATAACTATCCATTTTATTTCGAATAACAAATCAGTGGTATTTCATAATTATATCATTACAGTTTTATTAAATATCGTTACACCCGACAGAAGGTATGCAGTGATTTAACAGACTAAATAAAAACATAATTAAATTAATATTACATTAAATACATAATACATTTTATTAATATAATGTAATATATTAATAATATATTACATTGAATAAATCATGTTGCAATAAATAAAAGTACAATTAAATGACCATTAATAAGATGTGAAATACAAGTTTTTTTTTCATTTATTTTAATGTACTTATATATATATATTTTTTAATTCTGTCTGTTAAATCACAGACAAAAAATGTGAGTTTGTGGGTGTGTTTTTATAAGGGAACGGTTTTGCTAAATCATACAGTAATACTAATATATATTTATTTTTACTTCTATTTTTCAAAACAATAAATATTTCGTTTTCAAAGTTTAAAATGTGTTCTTAATCGATGAAGGGGGATTTGTTAACGAAATACCTGGCAACCCACGGGCGCAATCTCTCACACCGGCAGGATTTGTGCTTTACGGGAGTGATCTTTTTATTATGCGATTTATTTCAACATCAAGACTTCCTTGTGTTCGTACACTTCAAGGCTAGTTAGTGTTTAGTTGTTTGTTTGTCAACATCCCCTCAGTAGCCTTAAATCTCTCACGCTATTTCTGTCGTTTCAATGGCAAGACGGCAATTAAAGGTACAGACGCCTATCGATTATTATTGTCCAGCCAGCTAGGTAAGACACTTTATGAATATTACATCTGCACTTTCATTTGTATTACGTGTATACTTTGAATGAGAATGCGGAGAAATTCCCTAGGCTGCTAAAAATAGCATTTATAGGTTATGCATTTTCGGTACAATTTAATCCTATCCCGGCTCAGTCAGACATAAAATCTTCAGTAATTCTAACAAGTCAGCTCTCATCGCATATATGAAGACTGAATGCGATTTGTGTTGAACACTTGACGGTCGCGGCAGGTTGGTCGTGCTGTATTAAAGTGAATCGCAAAGGCCAGAGGCGGATTGAGTGATCAAGGTGGCCGAGAGAGGAGAAAGAAGATGGGCTCGGGCTTTCGGAGTGAGGAGATGTGCTTGGCGCAGCTGTTCCTGCAGTCCGGTTCGGCGTACGACTGCATCAGCGAACTGGGAGAAATGGGACTGGTCGAATTTCGAGATGTAAGTTTGGACTCAACGGCTGTGTATCAAAACCTAGTGAGCTGCCTACCTAGACAGCATTTCTGGGGCATCATAGGCACTTGTGCTGCGCGCGACTGATGCCACAAACATTCAATCTAGGTAGAAAATGAGCCACAGCCTTCATTCTGAGAACAGACAGATTAGAGTTTGATTAATCGACTTTAAATGATCGGCGTTACCTGGCGACACGTATTTGTTTGCAGCTTTGAATGGCATGTTTAAGTGCGCTCATTTTGGCCTGGTCAGACAGGGAGGCCGATGTGTGTCATCCAGGTTAATGTCCTGGTTACAGTTGATGAGCTGGATCAATTACTTTCTAAAAAAAAAAAAATAGAGCAAGTCTGGTTAAAAGCCTGTGTTTTCTATTCACCCTGAGGATGTTTGACATTCATTAACAACTTCATGTAGGCCCTGTTTTGGTCATGCATGTGTGTGACCTATAAACTGATTTTGAGATTTGTATTGGACTATTTTGTTTTAAATAAAATTATAAATTGCTCATATATTTTGTTACATTTAAAATTAAGAGTGTTGTTGCTGGAAGCTATTGAAAATAATTTTCAGTAATTTAAATTAAGCTAAAATAAAATATAAATATCCGTTGAAAAATTAATTAAAAAATATAGAATTCGTTTTAACTGAAATATGATGAGCTTAAGTTGAAGTACTAAAATTGCCGACACTAAAACTAGTTAAACCAAAGCTAATTATAGAAATATTAAAGACACATAACAATAATTAAGCTCATAACAAACAAATTAAGCTATTATTAAAATGCATAATAAAGTAAAAATAAATACTATAATATATATATATATAATATGTATTTTTTTATATGCATTTGCATTTGAAAGAAATTCATCATCATCATTTTGTTGTTCCAAAATCATGTGACTTATTTTCTTCTGTACGATACAAAAAATTAGTCTGTGATCCTTATTCAATAAAAATGAGTGAGGATTGGGGCTGTAAAGCTCCAAAATGACAATAAATAAATAAATCCAAGTCTTCTGATTGCTTTGTGTGAGGAACAAACCATGTCAGATATTATTAAATAAAAATCTTATTTAATCTTAGCTAATATGTGGATGAAATGATCATTCCTTTGAATCTGAACTATTCAGTGAATCAACTGATCCAACTCAAAACCGGTCTGAATGTTTAATTCACAATTCTGTCTGACCCTGTTCTTGTTCTTTCAACTGACTCTGCGTTTCTGTAGTTCTACCATCTACTTAGACTTGCAATGCTTTTGGGAAGTGCAGCCCTGGTTGGTTAACAGCTCACTGGAGTGTAACATAAAACTATCATATGCCTTCAGAAGACTTGAAATATAGTGCATGAGTTGTGTAAACCACATTCATGATGATTTTTTTGTTGATTTTTGTCCTTTTTGAAAAGTTCTATATGTCATTCATTGCAATGAAGCTGTCAGTCAATTTTGGAAAGTACACATAAACTTGTGTTAATCAGCAAAGCGGACCTGATTATCACCCAATGCTGCAATTTCAAAATGACTCATTTTCATTTGATTACTCTAATGCTCACAGCTTTGTTGTGTTGCATTTAGATTGTAATTTGTTGTTATGTCAAACACGTAAGTCATAATCTAATGACCTGTTCCAGCTCAACCCCAGCGTCAGCTCCTTCCAGCGCCGCTTCGTCAGTGAGATCAAGAGATGTGAGGAGATGGAGAGGATTCTGGGTAAGGGATCTTTATTAAGGACTCTTTACATTTTAGATCAAGCCTCAACTTCTCCTGCAGAAGGTCTTTGAACATCAAAAACGTGTAAACTGTAAGAGTGTTAACTATAAGGCTAAAACTACTTTTCTTTACTCCGCGATACATTTCCCTCCATCTTAGCCTTACAGGTATGTTGCAAAGACCTGTGAAGTTAAAATGAAGATCAAAAAATAGTATAATTAAACTGCAGTTTTGCTGGAGTAACACAAGAACCAGTGTGTGATGAATGTTTAAAACAACATTTCTTTGTTTCCGTCGCCTGTAGGGTATCTGCTGAGAGAAATTAGGAAGGCTAATATTGCAGTGCCAGAGGCTGAAGTCCCTCCTGTTGCTCCTGCACCCAAAAATGTCTTAGAGATCATGGTAGGTGCTGAGATATACAGATATTGACTCTTTTAGTGGACAAGGTGAATGTGCTAAACAGGCTTTCGTTAGTCCTCATAAATACTATCTTGGGTCTGAGTTCCGCTAATTCGGGTTTTGGATTAATTCAATTTCGCATGAGGATGAAAGGTTTCCCCATGCTGATTTCGCAACGGCCACATTTCGCCACATTCACCAACTGAAAGCTGCTTGGTTAAAAAGTGACTTCTGTGTGAGCTGTGCTTCATGCATCACTAGAGTGGCATCAAAACCCGGAAGACTAATTTGCTACTGGCTCTTTTGAAATTTCCCAATGGGGTTTTTCAAATTATCAGTAAAATAAGGTCTGTGGTAAACATGATGATACTTGAATGTTTTGCTCTACAACAAAAATTACACACACCCATATTGAAAATGCAAATAATGTAGCTGTTATTTTCATTTTTGAAAATGTATCTTTCTAATGAGTCTTAAATCTTAAAGGAACCACTGGCGAATCAGTCTTCCAGGTTCTGACGTCATCCACGCGCCACTCTACTGCCAATGTACCTTATCTGCCTACATGATTTTGCTAAAATTTCACTAATTACTCTATAAAGGTGCGGTCACATTTACTGTTACTCTGCAAAATTTCACGGGCCAAATCCAGCCATTTCAAAAGTTCATGTAAGGACGATTCATTTCCCCAGACAGATTTGCTTCATACATCACTACTAACTATAGACAATTGATGTTTTCTGTTTTGAGTTAGAGCTGCATGATTAATCTTTAAAAGATTGCAATCTCGATTCATACACACAAGCGATCTTGTTCCTAAATGACATTGATTCCCCTGTGTCTATTAAACCTTTGCAAAAAGACTGAGCTCAAAACACAGAGACGGTTTCGTTCGACTGAAGCAGATTTAAATACTTAAACACGGCATTTAAACACCAACTGTAAGCACAGACTAAACGCAACTGGCTCTGACTCGATGCGTTTGGGTATGATCAGTAGTAAGTTTCAAATTACATTTATAATTGGCCTTACAATCGTTAAGTGTGTCCCCGGCTTAAATGAAACAAATTAAGGATTTGTGGGTGAGTCGTTGAATCATTCATTCAACCCGGTTTTTAAAAAATAATTAATCCAGATTAATTAAACATTTTAAAGTAGACTGCAGCAATTAACATTTTGTCAGAACCTCATGTAAATTACAAGTTATTTTGTTTAGTTGTCTGTTCAGAATCATGGGAGAATAATAATCTCTGTTTGAAACAAAATAAATCGTGATTCTCAATTTATCCAGAATGTGTAAATTTCACTGACATTTCACAACATTTTCTTGTGAGTCTAAAGTTCACTGTTGTGACACTGCTTGAAAAATTATAGAAATATTACATCAAATAACACATTGTATGAGGCATTTAAGGTTATAGACCCCTAAAAGAGAAGGAAATTCTCTCCCGTGCAGTTTTGTTCAATTACAGTGCCTATATTTTGGGTTAAATGTCCATGTAGTCAGTGGTAATTGATTGCAAATGAGAGCATCAAGACCCAGTGCTGGTAAATGACCGTGTCAAGTTGCCTAGAGTAATTGATTGTGTACGATGTTGTGAGAGAAAGCTTCCTATGAACGGAGGGAATTGATTTTGCATGGCAGATTCATCATGTGTGGCTGTCTGCTGTGTTTATTTATAGTAAAATACCCATGACTATTTATCAAGGCCAGTTTGGTGTGTTAAGCATTATTTTGTGTCGTTATATGCTAAGTTTTATTGATTGGCATGTCTCATTTTGGAGACCTTTATAAATATTGAATGTGTAAGTATGATGTGTTTTAACATCACTGATGGAAAATCATTGGCTGTTGTCAGGAGCAACTGCAGAGGCTGGAGGTGGAGCTCAGCGAGGTCGCCAAGAATAAAGAAAAGCTCCAACGGAACCTGCTCGAGCTAACCGAGTACACGCACATGCTGAGA
Source organism: Opsariichthys bidens (assembly GCA_037194245.1). NCBI lineage: Eukaryota > Metazoa > Chordata > Actinopteri > Cypriniformes > Xenocyprididae > Opsariichthys > Opsariichthys bidens. Next base: position 17,986,111 of record CM074289.1, on the reverse strand, counting down.
ATCACACGCACGTTCATGCACAGCCGCTCCAGGGTGCGTCCCATTCACTGGTTTTACAATCACTAATGTGGCCTATTCGACATGTTCAATGACTTAAAGTCTTGTTGTTGTGAGTCTATGGTGAACAGACACCATCAATGCTTTGGCACCCTGAAATTCACATCATGTTTATGTTGGAAAAACATATGAACCCAATTTTATGTGAGAAAATCCACTTAGCTCAAATCCTATCTTTGTAGAAATCCTCTATCTTTCATAGAAATGTTTGCTTTTCTTTATGTGAACATTTTATTGTTGACCAGTGATGGTTTCATTATCTGTAGTAGTGTGCTAGATGTTCAATATACAGGTGCTGGTCATATAATTAGAATATTATCAAAAAGTTGATTTATTTCACTAATTCCATTCAAAAAGTTAAAATTGTGTATTATATTCATTCATTACACACAGACTGATACATTTCAAATGTTTATTTCTTTTAATTTTGATGATTATAACTGACAACTAAAGAAAATCCCAAATTCAGTATCTCAGAAAATTAGAATATTGTGAAAAGGTTCAATATTGAAGACACCTGGTGCCACACTCTAATCAGCTAATTAACTCAAAACACCTGCAAAGGGCTTTAAATGGTCTCTCAGTCTAGTTCTCTAAGATACACAATCATGGGGAAGACTGCTGACTTGACAGTTGTCCAAAAGACGACCATTGACACCTTACAAGGAGGGCAAGACACAAAAGGTCATTGCAAAAGAGGCTGGCTGTTCACAGAGCTCTGTGTCCAAGCACATTAATAGAGAGGCGAAGGGAAGGAAAATATGTGGCAGAAAAGTGTACAAGCAATAGGGATAACCGCACCCTGGAGAGGATTGTGAAACAAAACCCAGTCAAAAATGTGAGGGAGATTCACAAAGAGTGAACTGCAGCTGGAGTCAGAGCTTCAAGAACCACTACGCACAGACATATGCAAGACATGGGTTTCAGCTGTCGCATTCCTTGTGTCAAGCCACTCTTGAATAACAGACAGCTTCAGAAGCGTCTCACCTGGGCTAAAGACAAAAAGGACTGGACTGCTGTTGAGAGGTCCAAAGTTATGTTCTCTGATGAAAGTAAATTTCGCATTTCCTTTGGAAATCAGTGTACCAGAGTCTGGAGGAAGAGAGGAGAGGCACACAGTCCACGTTGCTTGAGGTCCAGTGTAAAGTTTCCACAGTCAGTGATGGTTTGGAGTGTCATGTCATCTGCTGGTGTTGGTCCACGGTGTTTTGTGAGGTCTAAGGTCAACGCAGCCGTATACCAGTTTTAGAGCACTTCATGCTTCCTGCTGCTGACCAACTTTATGGAGATGCAGACCCTGGTATCCCTGTTCTTAGTTGGCCAGTAAACATGCCTGACCTTAACCCCATAGAAAATCTTTGGGGTATTGTGAAGAGGAAGATGCAATATGCCAGACCCAACAATGCAGAAGAGCTGAAGGCCACTATCAGAGCAACCTGGGCTCTCATAACACCTGAGCAGTGCCACAGACTGATCGACTCCACGCCGCATTGCTGCAGTAATTCAGGCAAAAGGAGACGCAACTAAGTATTGAGTGCTGTACATGCTCATACTTTTCATGTTCATACTTTTCAGTTGGCCAAGATTTCTAAAAATCTTTTCTTTGTGTTGGTCTGAAGTAATATTCTAATTTTCTGAGATACTGAATTTGGGATTTTCCTTAGTTGTCAGATATAATCATCAAAATAAAAATAATAATTTGAAATATATCAGTCTGTGTGTAATGAATGAATATAATATAAAAAGTTTCACTTTTTGAATGGAATTAGTGAAATAAATCAACTTTATGATATTCTAATTATATGACCAGCACCTGTATATAAATGAAGTATTGATAGCAAATGAGGTGCTTAAAAATAGAAATATATATTTTAAAATTCACAAAAATGTAATATAATATAATTTAAATGGAAGTAAGTTGAAATGCAATGAAATTATACAAAATATTTGTATTATTTTTTTAATACAAGTGGACATATTTATCAGGTAATACTAATAGTTTTTAAATGGGTTTAACTAATTGGTTTTACTAATATATATTGGTTGGTCGCAATGTAATTAATGTTAAAAAAAAAACTTGTATTTGAGGAAGATGGTTATTATCTGTAGCTGTCAGAATTTAATTGAATGTGCGAATGTGCGTGTATTTGTTTAGCATGAAGCCCTGGGCCCTCAGTATGAAGAGTTCCCGTCTCTGGACACTGAATCAGTGACAGGCTGCACCAGTATGCAGAGACTGGGCGCCAAACTCGGGTGAGTCACAAAGAGCATCTCACTCACCATAGTGCACACTCTCACAGCAGAGATCGTATATTTTTTACAAAGATCATTGTGTCTCAGTTTAGATCCACACAGCTGCCTGTGTTTTATGTGTATGTGATGTTTGTGTGCTGCAGGTTTATCTCAGGACTGATTCAGCGGGTGAAGGTGGAGGCGTTTGAGCGCATGCTCTGGCGGGTCTGTAAAGGTTACACCATCCTCAGCTACGCAGAGGTGGACGAGAGCCTGGCTGATCTTGACACGGTATGCAAACTCTGTATGTAAATTAGAACGCTGAGATCCATCAACAAAGTGCTTCTGAATGGCTGATCCAAATGGTTTGCTTTAACGGAATATGCTGCACGGTGCAAACATGCCTCTGTGTTTGTTTCACAGTTTTAGATCATACTCGTTTGCCGCAGCCAAAGCGTGCTAATGTATTCAGAGTGACGATTCAGTTTGTTAACGGACACTATGTCTTGTGTTTGTGTGCTTCAGGGGGAGATCAATAAGAATGTAGTGTTCCTCATCTCCTTTTGGGGCGACCAGATTGGGCAGAAGGTTCAAAAAATTTGCGACTGGTGAGTGAAGGCCTAGATTGAGACTTCATTCTTCTTATTTGACCTTTTTAGGGGTCATTCACACATGGCATAATCTTTTTTTATTATTTCTTTGAAAAAAATATTTTACCAAGTGTGCTTTTGTGTAGTTATATTTGAAATATTTTTGTCTGCCTATGAAATCAAGTCTTGTGGTGCGACTAACATGCAGTGAATGAATAAAGTCAGTATGACGCTTAAAAATATAAGATAATTATTAAGATCAGGCAAGATTAGTTCAGGTTATAAAATATCATATCACTCCCAAAAATCTTTATTTATGAATAAATACTCAAAAAATATTTTTAAATAGTTTTACCTTGAATAATAGATTTAATGTTTTCAAAACAATTATGATGTGTACACATCATGCTAGAGCTGCAGGATTCTGGATTCTTTTGTTTGTTGCTGTTGTTGTTTAAAACAGAGATTGCGATTCTCACACGATTCTGAATGGAAAACTAAACAAAATAACATGTAATTTATTAGAGGTTCTGACAAAATGTTAATGCTGCTGTCTCTATTAAAAAATAATTTTAAATTTGAATGAATGATTCAATGACTCATAAATACTTCATTTGTTTCATTACTGGACGAATCAACATGTTTGAACAAATCTCTTGAATGAATGATTCAATGACAAATATTTTTGTCGCTTGTCGCAACCTGCTGGTGTAACAATGATTGATACAATCTTAATTTGAAGCGTCAAGTTACTTTTTAAAAGGTGACTTGCTCTATTTTGATCACCTACGGTAGACATCAGTCAGTGTTCACGTCCGAACTATAAACTTTTATACCAGTAATGCTGTGATCGTTTGAATCATTGTAAAACAGAAATAATGATACTGTGTGGTTGAAACGACTGATTGTGAAGCTGTTGCATATCTACATATGATAACTGCTCTCTCTGGCTCAGTGACAGCTCCAACGCAGATTTGAATGTTCGCTGTGATCGTACCTGTTAAACATTTTAATAGACACAGCCGAATCTATGTGTATGACATTTTACATGACAGTTATTTTTCAGTCATTTTTACATGTAAAGAAACACACAAAACCATCATGAATACAAGTAGTTTCTAAAAACTTGGCACATGTGTTTTTAGATTTTTAAAAGATTTGTCCAAGATCTTTTCTGCATCGTGAACGCTGACCCAATTTGTCACTGACCTAAAAATTGAACTGTTTTTAACTTGACCTACCGTCTTAAAACGTGACACTTATGGTGCAAAACCCTTGAAAAAAACAGTGAAATTCTATGCGATAGTGAAAGACATCCATTAAAGTATGTGTCTGACCATTAGTGAAAGTATTTAAGTATTCTGAAGATGGTGTAAGAGAGCATGTTATGCGCTTAAGTCTGCCTCGGTCAAGTTGGATTTTACTATATGATTTTGCTTGTGTACACCAGTTACCACTGCCATCTCTACCCCCACCCTGAAACAGACGAGGAAAGAGCCGACGTGATGGACAGCTTGAGGACACGCATTCAAGACTTACAAAACGTACGTCTGCTGCTTTCCCGAGTGCCTTCGGTGTCTCCTTGATCATTGTACGCCGTTTCTGGTTTGTCCTCTGCAAAATAATGCTGACGTTATCACATTCACCAGAGGATTAGCATAATTATATTAGCCTGCGACATCATAATCGAAACATTAGTGAAGTGATCTTTGCTCATTAGGTTTTGCACCGCACTGAGGATTACTTGAAGCAAGTCCTGCATAAGGCGTCTGAGTCAGCGCACTCATGGGTGCTGCAAGTGAAGAAGATGAAAGCAATCTATCACATCCTCAACCTCTGCAGCTTTGACGTCACCAACAAGTGTCTCATCGCTGAAGTGTGGTGTCCGGTCAGTGACCTGACAAACCTGAGGAGGGCGCTGGAGGAGGGCTCAGTGAGTAAAATTCATGCGACAGTAGTCTGATTTTATTCGACGTATTGAAGTTTTAGTGTGGCTTCTAGACAATTCTACAGATAAGTGCTGTAACTGCAGCCTCTTTTAACTTTCTTAATAGAGAAAAGGTGACGCCACCGTTCCATCCTTTGTGAACCGTATCCCAAGCAGCGACACTCCGCCGACACTTTTGAGGAGCAACAAGTTTACCTCGGGCTTCCAGAGTATAGTGGAAGCTTATGGAGTGGGCGACTACAGGGAGGCCAGCCCGGGTGAGAGCAGACTACCAGCAGTTTATCAGCTTGATTGAGAAGGCTTAAACTGGGAATTAAAGCAGTAGTTCAGCCTAAAATAAAAATTCATTTGCTCACCCTAATGTTGAAGATATTTCCAAGAATTTTCATGCTGCTCTTTTCCATACTGTGACTACTGGCTGTCATGCTCCATAAAAATGGTCCATATTGCTTGTCATTGGCCATACACTACCAGTAACATTTTATATACAGCAATATTTTGAAATAATACTGTTTTATATTTATTATATTTTCAAATGTAATTTATTCCTGTGATTTTCAGCATCATTAATCCATTTTTCAGTGTCACATGATCCTTCAGAAATCATTCTAATTTGCTGATTTGATACTCAAGAAACATTTATCATTATTATCAGTGTTGAAAACAGTTGTGCTGCTCAATATTTTTGAGGAAACGATACATTTTTTTCAGGTTTATTTGATGAATAAAGAGTTCTAAAGAACAGCATTTATTTGAAATACAAATCTTTTGTAACAATATAAATGTCTTCCCTGTCACTTTGATCAATTTAATGCATCCTTGCTGAATAAAAGTGTAAATTTCTTCTTTTTTTTTTTTAAATAAGTTGTACTAAACTCAAACTTTTGAACAATGTTTTGCATTGTCTTTATGTGCAGAGCAGACCAAAATTTTTCATACACTTAAAAATAGATGTCCCAAAAGAACCATTTATTTCTTAGACTGAAGAATATTTTAATAATTTGAAGAACCATTTTTCATTTTAAAGAACATTTTGTGTGATGGATGTTAAAGGTCCTTCATGGAACAATTGATGCCCATTAAGAACTTTTTTTTTTTAAGAGTCTAGTGTTACGTTCAGCTCATTAATGAACTTTGTTGTTTATTTTTTTCTTTTCCGCACAGCTCCTTATACCATTATCACCTTTCCCTTCTTGTTTGCGGTGATGTTTGGAGATCTTGGTCATGGTGCAGTCATGGCGCTTTTTGCTTTGTGGATGGTATTGACTGAGAAGGACCACACACGGAGGCGACCAGGAAATGAGGTCAGAGTTTTTAAATTTAATGAAAGTAATTGCAAATAGCCTTTGTCTATTGCGATTATACGTTGCCAGTGCAAATGTGTCATGTTCTGTTTTTGAATACATTGTTGTCTCCCTTCAGATCTGGACAATTTTTTTTGATGGACGGTACATCATACTGATGATGGGATTGTTCTCCATATACACTGGACTCATTTATAATGACTGTTTCTCCAAATCCCTCAACATCTTTGGCTCAGCCTGGAGCGTCAAGGCCATGTTCACAGAACAGGAGTGGTCGTAAGACACAAAATACACAAATCTTATAAGAAACCACTTTGTTTGTTTGCAAAGCATGACTGTAATGTAATTCTGCTGACTTTTTAAGAGCCAAGCACTGAAAGTCATAACATTAAGTCAACTGGAAGTGTGACACTTACAACAGACTTCCTCTTATATTTACTTTCTTATGCATGTGCATAGTTTTCCTAGAGCAGGTGCAGTGGCACCGTAGTGCTTGAGCCTGTCATTGGTGCTTGCAGCTATATTTGCATTTTTATTTTATTTAACGTTCCAAAATAATCATACACATCATTGCACGTTATTGTTTTCCTCCTTTTACTCTGGAATAGAAATGAAACTCTACAAACAAATACTTTACTCACCTTGGATCCTAACGTTTCTGGGGTTTTCTCTGGACCATATCCAATGGGCATTGATCCAGTAAGTACACACTCTCTACACACAGTTTCACACTCTCTCACATTAGATTTATGAAGCAATCTTCTGTGGGTGGCAGCCATGTCCTGAAATAGTACATCATGGCTCCGAGTAATTCACTGATATTGTTTGCAGAGCTCTGATTTGTCATGTTCGATTGACCTGTAGATTTGGAACATGGCCGTGAATCGCCTGACCTTCCTCAACTCCTATAAAATGAAGATGTCTGTGATCATTGGAGTCATCCACATGAGCTTTGGGGTGGTGCTCAGTGTCTTCAACCACTTGTGAGTGAGCAATTTATTTTATAGATGTGTTGGTGTGTGTAAAGGTAAAGGTTCTGTTACTAATTATTATATGAATAATTAATTTAGCACAAGGGTTTACAAAATGGGGTCTGGGGACTTCAAGGCAGCGTTTCAGTATCGTTGAGATAATCTTATTTGTTAATATTTTGAATTAATTTTTATTTTTATATTTTCCATTTTCTTTTTCATTTTAGTTAAAGATTTAGCCATTTTGTTGTGTTCTTGTTGTTTTTGTTAGTCTGTGTATATATATATATATTTAATAATTTTATATCACTTAGTTTTAGTTGTTTTAGTACCAAGTTAAACTAAATGAAAATGAGAAATGTTTTTGACATTGACATCTTTATTTTAATTCAGTTAACATTTATTTCAAGTAATAAAAATGTTTTTTATGGTTTTAGTTTTTGGTACTTAACTAAAATAACCCTCTCCCTGGGGGGCCACAAGGGGCCGTTTATTGTTTATGTGTCTATTATTTGTCATTTAATATTATTTATTTACTTATTTATTAATCGAAAGTTTAGTACCATCATTTTTAAAAACTTTTGCTGAATTGACATATTATTAGTTTATTTCCACTTTATAAATACTAGTCAGAAATCATGAGATTAATCAGTTTGATTTAACAGTAACAGATAAAAACCTGCATATGCATATAGTGTTATGAAAAAAAATTCTTAAGGTGTGGTAACATTTACCAGTGCTCTGTGAAATTTTCCTGGCAAAATCTACTAATTTCAATGAGAATCCGTGTGATCGGGAGTTTTGCGTAAGTGTGCAAATAGTTCACTTCAAAAAGTGTGCAAATACTTGACTTTAAAAAGTGTGCGAGTATTTCACTTCAAAAAGTGTGTGTACTTCTTTAAAAAGGGATCTGTGCTTTATACTATGCTATTGACAATAGACAATAAACCTTTTTTGCCCGCAAAATTTGAAATTTCACTAATGTGACTGTTTTTTCAGACAATTTTTTTAAATAATTTGCTTTGGCTTCAGTAAAAATGAATTCATTTTGCCAATTATTTCATGCTGATTTCATGTTTATAAATATGATATATACATGAATATATAATATATACATACAATATAAATATGTACGTGAAAATATAAAGCTACTTTCATATTTTCTGAAAAGATCCTTATCAAAAAGTTCTGTGTGACATAAGTCTTATAAAAAATGAAGAGAAGCACGTATAACATTAGTTGTTATGCAAATACTCTGCATTAAGCTCTCTTTGCTCTTATACTCTCTAAATTCTCTCTTTGCTCTTTTCCTCTCTTTGTATTTACAGGCACTTCCGACAGAAGTTTAAAATCTATCTTGTCTTTCTTCCTGAGCTGCTCTTTCTACTATGTCTCTTTGGGTACTTGGTCTTCATGATCTTTTACAAATGGCTGGCGTTCTCAGCTCAAGACTCTCGGCTGGCTCCAAGCATTCTCATCCACTTTATCGACATGTTTCTAATGCAGGGGAATGCCACTACACCCCTTTACCCTGGGCAGGTGTGTGTGTGTGTGAATGTGTGTCTTTGCAGATGTGTGGGAGTACCAGTCAGTCTGCTTGATATCTGCTTTTTTGATAATCCTCTTATAACAGATGGGACTGCAGGTGTTTCTAGTAGTGGTGGCTCTGCTGTCAGTGCCAGTGCTGCTACTCGGGAAACCTCTCTATCTCTACTGGCTGCATCATGGCGGGAAGAGACTGGGGGTCCACAGGGTTTGTCTGTGTTCTTGTGTATGTATGTGTTTGTATCTGATGTCAAGATATCACATGGTACATTCATAAATTATTAGGGCTATGGACCACTCTAAAAGAAAACCCCAATTAATCACAGAACTTTATGTGATTAATCATGATTAATTTTAGAATTGATTGATTACATGCATAATTTTTTAATTTGGAAAATAAAAGATACTGTTTTACACTAATGAAAATGGGAAATTAATTGTCAGAAAATATAGAGAACCGCAATGAAAATGCATCTTAATCCTAAAATAGGCTTTATTTTCTTTATTCAAATAATTATTTATTTTTTTATGATTTGAGGTGAAATGTGCCCCACATGTTATTGTGAGATTGACCCAAATGTAGTCTTCAGATGTATGTGCATATGTGTGTAATAGAATATGTATACTGATATCTTGATGCATAATGACCTGGTAAAGAGGCTACATCGTATTACTTTGTGTGTAGGGCTACGAGAGAGTCCGGCGTGTGAGTGAAGAAGACCTGTCACCCTCTGTAGTCCATGATGAAGAGGAGGGACTAAGTGACTCAGGAAAGCCTCAGGAGGTTAAAGTTGACCTAAAATCTCACATAAAATCACCATTAAAACACAGTGGGTCTCACTGACTAATAATTGCCTGGATTATTTAGTATTCGTATTCGTATTTTATAGTTCTCTCAGAAAATTCCATTTAATTCACAACATTTGCTTTTAACCTCGTTCTAACATTAATGAATTTGGAGTGTTCTAAATGAGTGATCACGTGCCTGAGGTTAGTCCTTTGCACAAAACATTCCCAAACTATCTCCATATAAGGGCTTTCCTCACAACCTTTTGTCACTTTTAGAAAACATGACGCAAAAACACACATACACACAGATCCTTGAGTTATAAAAAGTGAGCCATCCTCAAAACCAGTTCAAACAAGCATACACTTATTTGTGTTTTATGCTCAACTCAAGCTTTTCTTACTCTTTCTTATATATTTATATATATATATATATATATATATATATATATATATATATATATAATATAAATGTATAATGTTTAAAAATGTCTTAACACTTCAATTTCTTAGTACTTAATGGCAGATCCAGAGTGTGATTGTGCATGTATGTGTGGTTTCAGTTGTTCCTACATTTTTTTTGTACATTTAGAATACATTTTAGTATGAAAGTTATTGCTGAATCGTTGTTTGTGAAAATAGTCGCACACAGATTTCATGCGCAAATATGTGCATGCATACACACTCAGGAAATCACACCCCATGATTTTTCTTATTCATTGTATAAATTGTGGTAACGGCCTATTTGTTCACTGGCAGTTTGATTTCGGAGACGTCTTCCTGCATCAAGCAATTCACACCATAGAGTACTGTTTGGGGTGCATTTCCAACACTGCCTCCTACTTGCGTCTCTGGGCCCTGAGTCTCGCCCACGCCCGTAAGTGGCTGATTGTTCATACGGAAAACGTGTTGAAATACTAACGGTACATGTTTCATTGCATCATGGGCAAATGAATATCAGACGATTTGTGCATGTATTGTGTTTGTGTATATATTAGAGCTGTCAGAGGTACTGTGGGCGATGGTGATGCGTTTGGGTCTGAGGATGAGCTCCAGGCTGGGTGTGCTTTTCCTTGTGCCTGTGTTCAGTGTCTTTGCTCTGCTCACTGTCTCCATTCTCCTGATCATGGAGGGCCTGTCCGCTTTCCTCCATGCTTTGCGTCTTCACTGGTGAGCACACAGCCTCAGATATGGGCTGGCTTCATTTTTGTGGGATAAAAAAGTCTTCAAACTATAATCCTTTTTAATATCTTAATATAAAATATGTCATGTTACATTTAAAATTAAAATATATATTTGAAAATATTATAATGCAAACAATGTTGTAAATTTTCTGTGCCACTATTTTATTTATAATTTCTTTTCAACCTTTTTCTCGCAGGGTGGAATTTCAGAACAAATTCTACAGTGGAACAGGAGTCAAATTTGCCCCCTTTGACTTCTCGCTGTTGCCTTCTGTTTTTGAGCAAGATGGGTTACTCTGACTGTAACCCACGAGTATCTGAACAGGACTCTGTAGCTTATCATGACCTGCTGAACTTTGGGACCGGTTGGATCAGTAGGCTAATAACCCTATTTGGACCAGTTCATATCAGATGTTTCTGGTGCGGGATAATCAGCTGTGGTTCCGTAATGTACTGTTATTCGAGGAGTGTCAACAAAGTCCTGGTATTATATTTATCTTAAGAGATACGACTTGTATTTGGTATTGCACCTTCATAAGCATTTGCTGTCATATCAATTTTCAAAGTGCCATAACTATTTTTCAATGTACAGTTTTGTATGCTACACTAAATTGTACTTTTGCTTGCTTTAGCTAGGTCTTACACATAGAAAAACTTTGCAGGTAAATTATGCTGTAGGTAATGCCTTGCTGTGCAATGAAAATGCCAAATAACAAATATAATTTCCAATGATATATTAAAGCATAATTTACAGCAATTAGAGCGTAAAGCAGTTTTCCAGGGTAGCATTTTGATTTTCAGAATGAATTGTAAGACAATACTTTATTCATATTTCAAATGAAACATTTTTAATATTTGTGTTTATGGTTTAGGAACTGACAAACCAACAGATGTACACGGGATTACAGTTTTGTTTGCCATGTTTTTCCATCAGCATTCCTGTAAATTTACATTTGTGTTTCAGTCACTTATAAAAGAACTTTTATTATATAAATAGTGCAGAGTTGTGCTTTAGCGATGCAGTTTAAGACTATTTCATCCACTGATACATCATACATGACGTCCCTGGTGTGCAGGATTTATTTAAAGGAATCTTTTAAGTAGGTCATTCCGTAGACCCTCAGGACGAATCCATTGACAGGAACATTTCATTTCGCTATATTAAGCTTTTTTTTCCTTCATGATGTGCTTTACCTCACAAACTGCATCAATGTTAACGTTTAGACACATAAATAGCATTTCATACCAAGTAATCTCGACATTTAATAGTTTGTAATAAATCTCCACCCCTGTTTGATTAAATGGTAACGCCTGATGAGTGTCATCCACGCATGCGCAGTTTGCTTTCGAGGGCACGGTACACGAAATGGCGTCTGCTGCAGGTAAGGGTAATGTGAAATCTTTTGTACTCTTTATAGAATGTTAGCGATTTTAGAAAATACCATTGTCGATATTTGATTTTGTCCCGTGTTGTAGTTCTCGCACTGCATGTTATATGTTCCATTAAACGCGCTGAGTCCATAAAATATTCATTTTATCATGTCTGCCGGTGTGGCTCAAGCCGGTTCGGACTGTCTGCGATGGAAATGGGGGAGGGGATGGAAAACTGCGGAATTTTGCATTTTGCTTTCGACACATCCAAATAATTTATTGGGCTGTTACCACACAAATGTACCTTAATTAAAATACGCAGCTTATTTCAGTTTTAGCACCAATTTGCACGTGCCGGTCTGTTGCTTGGCAACGCTTGAGCTAAGAAGCGGGCTAAGTGTTATTAGCACGCGAGCTCTTATGTCTGTGGTCCGTGTTCAGATGTGTTTTATGTAAATAATTCGCTGCTATTCTTAGTCCTGTAAATATTAATCAGAAAATGTATCTTTCAACATTTATGAAAAGTGAAGGAATTAATTTCACTAACATTTTCTCGTGTTCATTCGTGTTCGCTTGCTCGCTCATTGAACCCCATTCTCTCAAATCGAGAAGATACTTTTTTTTTTTTTTTTTTTTTTAAATACATTTGACTGTTTTTCTACGTTATTCATTTGTGTTTTGAATGAACTAACATAAGCAAAGTGTATGTGACAGTAACGTTACCTTTTTATTTAATCTGTGACCAGTTTCCACAGCCTTGTTTTTGTTCAAGAGCTTTCCTCTTGCTTTGACATATTTGACATTTTAAATTAATGTTACTGTTGTTTTCTCGTAGATTACAACAGTTACGGACAGGCCGGTGGCCAACAGGGGTATGTATTACATATAGGGTTCCCACAGTAAAAAAAAAAAAAAAACACTGTGTGTTAGTGAATTTCCATGGAAGTTTCTATAGTGTCTAGTATTCATTTTTCTGAAAATTGTCATTATTTACTCACCCTGAAGTTGTTTCAAACCTGTATGAATTTCTTTCTTCTGCTGAGCACAGAATATGATATTTTGAAGAAATTTCCATAACTTTTTTCCCATCAGTGGGGCACCATCAACTGCTTGGTTATCCATATTCTTCAAAATATCAAATTGTGTTTAGCGGAAGAAAGACATTCATGCAGATTTGGAACAACATGAGGGTGAGTAAATTATGGAAACGTATAATCATGGAAATGGGTCGGTCAAATATACATTCCTGTATGTAATAGTAGTTTGTCGTTTGTCAGTGATAAAAACTAGGAATTAATTAATCTTCTGTTATCAGGTACGGCTCCTATGCGGCCCAGCCCTCACAACAGGGTTATGCACAGGGCACGCAGGTAAACGCTCACCTTAAATTCTTTTCTGCATGCTTTTTGTTTGGATAAGTGACTTATATGCTTTTTTGTGTAGCAGTCCTATGGTCAACAGCAAGGCTATGGTTCATACAGCCAACCGGCTGACTCGACCTACTCTCAGACCGGTGGCTCCTCGAGCAGTTATGGCCAGCAGCCGTATGGATCATCCTATGGACAGCAACCACCAGCCAGCGGTGTGTTGTATTTTGATATTCGTCCATTTTTGTGTTTATTCAAAACGCACTGAATTTCTCCAATATCGCTTGCAGATATGTGTCTATTCAATGACTTGTTGATTTTTACCTTTCGTAGCTGGTTACAATGCTGCTACAGCTACACCGCAGGGCTACAGTCAGCCTGTGCAGGGTTATGGAGGCAGCAGCTACGATTCTTCCACTGCCGCCGCCGCTGCTGCCACCACCACCAGCAGCAGCAACCAGACCTCTTATGCTGGGCAGACCAGCTACGGGGCCCAGTCTGCATATCCTGGATATGGGCAACAGCCTGCTTCTGCTGCACCACCCAGGTATTGGGCTTATTCTGTTCTTCACAGTCCCCAAAGTGTTTGTGATGGTCACTGTTTATAAATTGTATTTTATCTGTTCTTCAGCAGTTACAGTTCTGGCAGCCAGCAGACCTCTGGATATGAGCAGAGCTCGTATTCCCAGCAGCCTCAGCAAAGTTCCTATTCTCAGCAGCAGCAGGGAGGATACCAGGGCCAACAAGGAGGCTACGGACAGCAGAGCTCCTACAGCCAGCAGGGGGGATATCAACAAACTCCTCCCCAGCAGCAACAAGCTCCCCCTTCAAGCTACACTGCACCTTCTGGGTCATATGGACAGCCCCCTGCCAGTCAGTATGGACAGCAGGGCAGTACTGGAGGAGGCTATGGCCAGTCGGACTACAAACCACCCAACCAGTACGGTAAGTCTGCTGGTAGTGGCTTGATAGAGACTGTTAATCAAGTGTAACAACTTAATTGACAGTTTTACTTCACAGGCAATTACAGACAAGACCATCAGAACGGCATGGGCGGAGGTGGCTACTCGGGCCCTGAATCCGGAGGATATGGGGGCCCTGGAGAGGGCCGTGGCATGGGAGGGGGGGAGAGCCGCGGGCGTGGCCGGGGTGGGTTTGACCGGGGATGATGCGAGGAGGTGGTGGCATGCGAGGGGGCCGTGGAGGCATGGGGTAAGTGTGCGTTTGTGCAGTCTCACCTCACCACTTCTCTTTCCCTCAGACAGGAGCTGAAAGGGGCCATACAGAGCTGAGAGCCGTGCTACATTCATAAATTGGCAGAAATGTAACTGTTTTTTGGAGCTAAAGCTTGAGTTATATGCTGTAATTTGTCTTAAAACTATTCAGACAAGTTTTGACATCACAATCTTGAGTATTAAAGCTCATGTATATGAGCTTGATAGAACACAGTTGTTCTGATAAGATGCCAAACTGATTTAAGTGCTGCTGCTCTCAGCTCTGCCTCATTATGGTAGGGTTGTAACGGTATGAGATTTTCACGGTATGATAACCATCTCAGAAAATATAATGGGTATGTGGTATATTAAACAATCAATTATTATAACCATCACCAGTTACAATGACCCTTAAGTTTATGTGGTTGAACAAATACTTGATTATAGCAAAGTTGAAACCTTTTGTTTGGTTCAAATTTCAATAATCAAAAGCATGTGTAATCAATTAAATTTCATTAGATTAACAATTTTATTGATTTTATTATCAAAATAAAAATTTAAGTAGGCTATAATAGAGTCCTGTTAAATGTTATACAGAAATTCTGGATTCTGTTTATTTTAATACAAATCAAGATTAAAAAGTGGTGGTAATCAAATGAATGCATAACTTTAACAATTTAATTAGTTTTGAATATCAGAATTATAACAACAGCAATGATGATAATTATTATTAAGTACATTCTATTATAGTATAGTAATATATTTCTGTAATTTCTTTTTTTTTTGATGGGTTGCAGTGAAGACCTTTTGAGGTTCAGAGTGTATTTGACAATGGTTTTTCTCATTAAGTTCTCTCAGAGCAGTTCTGGGGATGTCAATGTGTTCATGTCCTCATATTGTGAGACAGCAGATCTAAACACCATGGGCATCATGCATACTGGAGTGTGTAGTAGATGAAATGGCACTGCTCATTCACACCATGGGTGGAACAAGCAGATTATATATCTAATATAGAAGTCTTTTTGCACTGTAATATTCACAGACATTAGAATTAATTATGGTTTTAATTTATTTTACAGCTCTACTTATGAACTATTCATCCATCCAACAAATTGAGCATTTAATGTGACATCTGTTATACTGTAAATTCCATTTTTATGAGTGTATTCCGAGATCATTTTGCATTACAGAAATTATACAGCCTTAAGTTATAAGTGGTACATACCTGCACGGTGGAATGGTGTTCTCAAATATAGACGAACATGTTCGATTAATTTACTCCTCTCCCCATAAAGCAATTTAACTTATTTTTCGCCGGGGGATAGAGATTAGAGAGAACAGCCTCTTTCTCTAACATTTTCACTGATATACATGTGGGTGGAGCAAGTTGAGAGTCTAAGCAGTCAAATGAAAAAAGGTTGCGTATGGTCTGAGATTCTCCATCTGGTTTATTTTTCCTCCAATACCGTGATATATCTTCATACCAGTATACCGCTACAACCCTACATTATGGCCTAAGGTAAGATGATGGAGAATGTGCTTTGGGAAAAAATATGATTAAAGTCTCTATGCAGTTTATAATAAATTGACTTGTGGGATCTTAATTTACAACAAGGACTTCATATGCTAGGAAAGGGAATAAGATAATTAAACGTCAAGAGACCACAGTTCAAAAGATCTGTGCCCCAAGTGGTTGTAATAAGATTGTCAATGCATAGTATGATCCTTTAGGATAAATTCAAAAGGTGCATTAGTCTCTCTAAATGGTGTTCTCTAGATCTACCTGCAAATCACAGACTTGGGACATGATTAGTTTCAAACTAATTACTCATTTAGTCTTAAACTCAACGGTAAGTGAAATTTAGGGTTATTTTGGAAGACAACGGTATTAAAATGGGTGATATTTACTAGCATCCAGGATAAATATCAGTTTACTCTGCAGAGTTTGAAAATGATTTTGAATGCATCTGGTTTGCATAAAATTAAGTGTTTTATAATTAAGAATATTGGTTCCCAAAGACTTCTGATAATGCTGCCAAAAGCGAGGAGCTAACTCAAAACAAATATGAAAGTGAATGCAGTGATGCTCGAAACAAAACTGTTACTACAGAATGTCTTTGTCCCTTCGTTATGTAGGCGTTTTTGTTTTTTAATTGATCTTTTTGTAGCTTTTTATAACAGTGAGGTTGTACAATACTATTTTTAAAGTAAGCTATATTCTGGTTATGAAGGTACGCTCCAAACCGTGAAAATACACTGCATTCATTTTCTTTATTAAAAGGTATGTTTTCTTTATCTGTCACACATTTGGATTGCAATTGTCTTGTGCATTATGAAACTTTTTCTTTAACATGCTTTGTCGCATTTATACGCTACAGGTAACAAAGTGAGAGCCATGTAAACACATCAATACTTTTACAGTACCACTACTCAGTTCTGAGTCTGGGCCGGCAGCCTTTTGAAATGGGGACTTAAAGTTGGTGGTGTCAAGAGGTGTTCCAAAAGTGTTTTTCCTACAGGAATGAGAAAATCATGTTTTGCAACCAAAGAAAAATTGTAATAATGATCTGATCATACAAGTTTACTTATTTTTTTTATTTTTATTTTTTTACAAAACTATTTTTTTTGTGTTGTGTAATTCTAAGAAACATTCATGTAAAGAGAAAAATGGTGTTAAGAATGGTTTATCTGCTTTTTCTTTATTTGACTAAAATGCATGTACCAGCTTTATGTAATCAGATTGTTTCAGATGCGGCCACAAACAGGCTACTCCTGTATTTTGGTGCAGTTGTCACCAAGCTTATTGCTCCTTAGTGAGGATCAATTGCCATATATTTTCAAGAGTTCATTTGTCTAGTTTTAAATATTACATGATCTCATTGACTTTCACCTAAAGTTGGTAGCAAGGCTGCATCTGAGACAATTACATCCCAATTTCAGTGTATAAATTAAAGAATCACCCCTTACTTCTGCTTCATACAACCCCAATACTGTTCAGCCACTAATGTCATTCATTTGTAAATCGAGCAAGTCAGGCCAAGGGCAGAGACATTGTAATGCTACAGCACCCCAACTGAGTGTTACTCTCAAAAATACTGTGTTTTTATATGGGGGGGGGCTTAAGAGATTTTTTGAGGGTTAAGAGTCAGTCAGAACTGTGCAAATACCCCCATTACCCCTTTTGTGGTACCGAAGTGGCTGTTTTAAGGGATATCGCCTTCATATCTTCGCTTATTCCCCCCAGCATCGCTGGAGACAGAGGTGGCTTCATTAAGCCTGGTGGTAAGTTTAATGAGAATCACAAGACCATACACTAAAATTCTCCACCTTTTTATGGGTGTTTTTCAAAAGGGAAATAATTAATGCCTTGCAAAACTATACTGCCGGCTAAAATTAAGAGTTCAGCTTTTTCCATTGGTCATATAGGAATGGTTCAGTCCTATTTTTATTGGTTAAAAATCCTGAGTGTGGACTCCAATGAAAGGTTATTTTTGCTCTCATATTTAGGAGTTAATGGTAAATGGCCGACCCAGCCATGTAGAGTATCACCATTTCAGTGTTTGCTACTTTTTCAATTTTATAGGATATCAGGTGTGGAGTCCAATTTGGGTCCTTGGTTTTTCAAGGGTTTTGCAAATATATATATCTATTTTTCTATTTAAGGCACACTGGAATAAAAACTAGGTAGCTTTTGAATAGTTTCTTCTTAATACTTTTTGACAATAATCAAACCATTCTTGGGTCAGCAGCACCATGGTATTTTGTCTTTTATGTCTTTGAATGGTCAGAGCAAGTGTGCCGGGGCAGTCTTGACCAGAGAATGGTAGCTTAATGTTATCAGGTGCTTTAGAAGCTCAGCTTGTAAACTAACTTGTCTCTCATTTTCTTTTTCTCCTGGTGTCCTGCTTAATAAAAATCCGGAACAGATGGTGACATGGGTAGGTTAGGGTCTTGGGATATTGGTCCTTTTGTGTCCATTATTGTCTTTTTTCTGCTTTTAACACCTTGTGTTCCTCGCAGGACGGCCAGAGGAGCAAGATGACTCTGAAAACAGCACTATCTATATCACTGGGCTGACTGAGAACGCTACATTGGAAGAAGTTGCTGACTTTTTCAAGCACAGTGGAATCATTAGGGTACATAATAGGTTTTTTTCTTTTTCCTCCAAAATGTTGAAATGGCTTGGGAAAGATTGATGGCTCCCTGAAACCATGTAATGAGTTGGGTTAAATGCATCATTTATTTTATTGGATTTCTTGAAGCTTATGATTGAATTATTGTTTCATATTTCTTTCTTAGATAAACAAAAGGACAGGCCTGCCTGCCGTCAACATATACACGGATAAAGACTCTGGGAAACCTAAAGGTGATGCCACCTTATCCTACGAGGAGCCTCCATCTGCTAAAGCAGCTGTTGAGTGGTTTGATGGTATGTTGGTCTTTACTAAAATCAGTCCTGAATGTCCTTCCATTCAACATGAGTCCTTTTGGTAAACTGAAATGATTGTTTTTCCTCATTAGGCAAAGATTTCCAGGGGAAGAAGCTGAAGGTGTCCATGGCCCGGCGCAAGCCCATGATGGGAATGATGCGTGGAGGCATGCCAATGAGAGGAGACCGAGGTGGCATGATGGGAAGAGGAGGTACGTTGTTTCATTGCTGTTATAGAAGCAACAGAAAACTGCATTTCCAAGCACTTTAAGTTGAAATTGTTTTTTTCCTGTAGGAATGATGGGTCGTGGTGGTATGGGCAGAGGTGGGGATCGAGGAGGTTTCATGCCACGTGGGGGTCCCAGAGGAATGGGCCGTGGAGGACCTACTGGAGGAAACATGCAGCAGAGGGCTGGAGACTGGCAGTGTCCAAATGCGTACGTATTTCAGGAGGGGTGCAATGATACTCAATGATTCATGTATTCCATTCAGCCTCTGACTTTGTGTTTGATCTTCTAGGGGATGTGGAAACCAAAACTTTGCCTGGAGAATGGAGTGTAACCAGTGCAAGGCACCCAAACCTGAAGGTTTTGGCCCTCCTCCCTTCCCTCCTCCAGGTTACTGTCTTTTCATATTCACATCTCGTTTAGCTTTCAGGAACGCAGACAGTGGTGCTTCAGATGTTTGCATTAATATTCACAAGTTCTCTTTTGGGATCCAGGTGGTGACCGTGGTCGTGGTGGACCAGGTGGGATGCGTGGCGGCCGTGGTATGGACCGTGGAGGGCCAGGGGGACCCGGTGGTTTTCGTGGGGGCAGAGGTATGGACCGTGGAGGCTTCAGAGGAGGGCGTGGCATGGACAGAGGCGGTTTTGGAGGAAGAGGTCGTGGTGGCCCTCCTATGGATGACATGGGAAGAAGGGGGCGAGGAATGGGACCACCTGGCAAAATGGATATGAAGTAAGTGGGACGAAACTGATATTAAGTATCAATGTTTTGTTGCCACAAAACAGAATGGTAATGTGGGGTTTTTAATTTTCGTTTGCAGGGGAGACCATCGCCAGGACCGGAGAGAGAGACCATATTAAGAGACTATAGCTTGTTGGTCAACATCTTCAACCTTGTTCGTTTTCAAATGATTTTAAAGTTGCAATTCCATATTTATCAATGGTTAGTATGGAACTCGTTACTGCTTTGCCGTTAGTCTTCAGTGAACGTTTTATTTTTTATTTTTTAACTTTTTGTGTTTTGTGCTCGCTTTTCTGGTCAAGAACTATCATTGAAACCAGATGCACATGTAAATGCAGGGTGTTCAGTGTGCCATTTGCATATGTCAGAAATGTATTTGTGGAACTTTGAGGTTACTTTTTTAAAATTCCCAATAGCCCACATTTGCTTTGCCCTGTTTTCATGTTTGGAAATGTTGAATAAAAAAAAAACATGACCTTTTTTTGTTTTTTCTATTTTAAATTCATGTCAGAAAAAAAACCCTATGCTATGTTCTTGTTGTTTTCTGCATTTAATGTCACAACATTTCCTGAACAGTGTGGCATCTTGTGTGTAATTGAAGAATGTAAATAACTGATGCTTTTCAGTCCACTATGTAATATCAAGCAGTGTTTAAGAGAGTTCACCTCCAAAAAAAAATAAAATCCTGGAAAAAAAAGTATTTGACTTTGTTCTTCACCATATTTCCCCCCCCTCCGTTGAACAAAAGAATATATATATTTTTTTTTTCGAATCGTTCACCTTTACTCTGCTAGTTCAGTGAACGGTTGAGCTCTTATGTTCAAAAAATAATGTTCAAAACTAGTGCAATGACCGATCAAAAATTATAGTTATACGAAAAAGAGCCGCGTTAAGATTCTTAATCATTTTTCTATTGCACAGAAGAAGAAGAAATTGGAGCCTGAATGAGAACATGTTAAAGACACTATGCGGTAAAGTATTCATTGTACCGCCACCTTGCGGAAAGTACAGCAAACTGCGTTAAAGACATCTGCTAGTAAGACAAATACTAAACGGAGAAAATCACCGCATGACTTTGCAACACCAAATGCCATCATGCAAGGGTCAAGAATCTAGTCGATATGCAGCCCTGCATTCATCGCAAGCTTATCTCGGGAAACATGCTTTAGCTTTTAAAAGCCTGCGCTTCCTCGTTAATGTCTTTACGTCATATGACAGATTCTGAGCAATCTGTGCGTCCGCGATGCATCTACGTCACCCACTGTGTTTCCCCAAGTAGCATCAGTTTTCCATCATTTCTCAGAAGCGCCGCCTCTCCTCGCTGTGACCGCAAATTTGACTCCTCGCTCATGCCCTAAACGTGTTGCATAAATGCGAAGGCAGGTGTCTGGCGCGCAATCCGCAGAGGTGAGACAGCAGCACTCGTATCCCCGCGGTGAACGGTCAATATGACCGAGCTGGTGGTGCGGACTCTTCCGTCTCCTTCAGGTGTGCAGGGTCCCGGCCCGGACACTTATAAAGGATGGCTCTTTAAATGGACCAACTACCTGAAGGGCTACCAGCGCCGGTGGTTCGTCCTGAGCAACGGCCTCCTGTCTTACTACAGGTACGTGCACTGCGTTTCGTTTGATGCGCACGAGGAGCGCTCGAGACTCTCGGCGCGCGTGACTTTGCTGTGTCACCCCTATCACCCGCGCCTTTATTTAGGGTAAGAGTTGCTCAGAAGTTTTAACCAAAAGGCCTCTTGCCTGTGTTGGCACCTGTGGAGACCATTGACAGGTTATAGCACAAGTCATTTATTAGCTGGCCATGCTGCAACAATGCTTCTCTTGTTTATAATTAGTAATGGGGACATCTGAAGCAACTAGCCTAGATCAAGTTTCCACCCTTCTGCAAAGGCCTATCCGAGAAACACTATTTAATACACCTCACAATGGATTTATATATGTAGTAGGGTCTTATAACACTAGTCACAATACCTCTGTTTTCTCATATAATTCAAAATTGTGCATTAAAAATATATAAACATTATGTATATATCAGTTTAAAGTAAATGAATGCCAGAATGTGTTAGTATTTGGTGTCTCCTTTAAGCGACATGAGCTCCTGAAGTTTGTGTAAAACCTCATGTTCGTGTTCTCCAGGATAATCGGAGAATGTTTCAAAGAACAAAATGTGCATCGGTGGAAGCGAGAACATCTGTCCATTTGTATGAAGCAGTTTAAATGCTCGATATCATAAATTTGCCTTAATTTCATTACAGAGACATTGGGACATTGCGTTTCCATGAATTAAAAATGCATGATTTTAATTTGTTCTGCATATTGTGTTTTTGAACGCTATTAACATATTAATATTACTTTCATGTGATAATTGCTTTTGTACCCTTGGCTTCAACATTCCCCAGCTATGTTGAGAGTAATGCAGCTGTAAATGATGCTGCTACTGCAGCGTATGTGGATTTATGGATTTGATATTAAAGATTCTCTGATTCAGCACTCATGAACTCAGAATTCCTGAAGTTATTTTAATTGCAGCTAGCATGTAGTATTTGACCAGTTTGTCAGTCTGGGATTTTCAATGCTGATGTGAGCAGAGTACCAATGATGTAAAAAAAAAAAAAAAAAAAAAAAAAAAAAATTTTATTATGTTTTCTTACACAATCATTTATTCACTCGTAATAATATAAATTATTTTTACAACATAATTACTCACAATAATAAATTCACTCATAATAATAATAATAATTTTTTTTTTTTGTCTATTTAGTAAAATAGTTTAAATTGTATAACAATATGTTGGCTTTCTTAAGCTAACAAATCTTATTTTTACATAATAATTACTTAAAATAATAAATTCAATTATAAAAGTAAGTCATTCTTTACAGCATTATTATTCACAATAATAAATTCACTCATTATAATACAATTAAAAAATATATATTACACAATTATTACTCTCAATTACAAATTCATTCATAAGCATTTGTAAAGAAAATGTGCATGATTTATTCACAAGGCTGTTGGTAGGTGTTGGAACTGACACAATTATGTTAGTCAGTCCGTTTGCTATATCAATCAATCAATCAATCAATCAATCAATCAATCACTAGTATAGTGGATCTGTGACTCAATTACTTTCAGCTAGTTGCTCTTTTAATCCGTTTGTGTATATGTGAATTTGTCTTTAGGACTCAAGCAGAAATGGCACACACCTGCCGAGGCACGATTACTTTGGCGACGGTGCACATAGAGATGGGAGACACCTATCATTTTGTGTTGACAAGTGGAGGGCGGAGCTATCACCTGAAGGCATATTCAGAGGGGGAGTGTCAGCGGTGGGTTTCTGCTCTGCAACAGGCCAAAGCATACGCCACTCAAATGATGCCCCATTCAGGTGAGGCCCGTTACAGTGCCAATGAAAAGCATCCAAAGACGCACCTCGTAAGGCCAATTCAGACCAGTGCTGACAGTCACCAGATTACAGTATGTCACTTCTCAGACATTCCAAGACCAGTATTCATTCATATTCAGTTGACGGAAAGAGAGCTGACAGACGGCAACGGGTAACACACTGATCCGACAAACCTGACAAAGTGTCTGTTTCCGTCTGCCGTTGCGTTGCCTGTTCACACCAAGGAGGTGTTGGGGGTAACATATTACTAGTAACTTGAGCTACGTAATCAGATTACTTTTTTCAAGTAACTAGTAAAGTAACGCATTACTTTTAAATTTGCATAAAAAATTTGAAAAAGTTACTTTTATTACAGTACATTTATTACTTTTTCGCCATGTGAACATGATGGTTATTGCAGTTCTAGATCACTTGCAGTATTCCTCAAAATGAATAAAAACAGGAAAGTGTAATCTGAGAATATTGCACAAATCTGCAAAAATTAAACAAATGAATCTCACTTTATTAACCACTGTCTTTGATGATACAATTCAACCATACTAATAAGCAAAAATGACTTTTATCACATTTGTGATCAGCCTGAAGCTTATTCCTATCACTTTTGATGTGAAAGGGTCTTGACATTTGCCAAAAATAGATTTTGTTTTGTTGTTATTAAAAAACAAAGAAGAAAGCCCAGCCCAGGTGAGAATAAGTAACGCAAGTGTAATTATTAATGGATCAACACGAAATTGTAATGAATTATTTTTAAAAGAAAGTTTGCCAAACACTGCCAAGGAAGGTAACTAGAGATAAAGATATAGCTCTAAAAATCATCTTAAAGGATCAGTTCACTTCAGAATTAAATTTTCCAGATGATTTATTCACCCCCATGTCATCCAAGATGTTCATGTCTTTCTTTCTTCAGTCGAAAAGAAATTAAGGTTTTTGAGGAAAACATTCCAGGATTGTTCTCCATATCGTGGACTTCAACAGTTACCAATGGGTTGAAGGTCCAAATTGAAGGTTTCAATGCAGCTTCAAAGCGTTCTACCTGATCCCAGACGAGGAATAAGGGTCTTATATAGTGAAACAAAGTCAGTTTCTTAAAAAAAAAAAAAAAAAAAAAATGATATACTTGTTAACCACAAGTGCTTGTCTTGCACTAGCTTGGAAATCGTTTTGGAAAGGTCAAGCGTGATGTAGGTGAAAGTACCTATATGAAAATGTGTCAAACAGTTATAATAAAGAATGACAAGGAGTGTGTACATGTCCGATTGTTATTGTTTAAATAACAATGTCTTGTTATTCAGGATTGATAATACATATATCTCAGTCATATACATTATTTTTAGACAGGTCTGCATTCTTATCTTCCCATAATCTTTAAGGTCCGTTCACACCAAGGATGACATCTACGTATAATGAATAGTTCTGAAAAGAGTCCACACCACAACTACAACCATAAAGGCACAGAGAAACGATATTGTTGGAATCACTTTCAGAACGATGTTTCCAGCTGGTAAATGATAAAAACATTTACAGCGTGTCAGAACCAATAGTGCTTTAAAGAGCTCGAGCATTTAAAGTGGCAGAAAGTTATCGTCTGCTGGTGTTCTATATGGTAGAGCTAAACATGAATTTCCTTTTCCATATATATATATATATATAATCTCACATGTAAAGGCTGAGAACTTGAATACACAGTAAAATTATTTCCTACATAAACTATATGTTGGTTTAATTTATCTGGCTTGAATGAGTTCATCATCGAAATCATACATTGACTATCCCCAAGTAAAATTAAAATAAAAACAAACTTATATACATATATAATAAACATATTTACCATTTAAGACAAAATGTTATACATTTTCTCTTGCATCTCTTGCATTTCTTTTTAATCATATGCCACTAGAGGGTAGCATTGTTCATGAAATTTGGAAGCTTATTTTTCCTTTCATGTTTAAAGTATTCATAAATCCACAATTATATATAAAGTAATTATTATTTTCTCATAAATATTATGTTTAAAATGTGTTACATTTAATTGACACGCTTAATTTGAAATTGCTTGCTTTTTATTTCCATTTCTATCCTAGAATTTTGCTTTGCTTTTTTTTTTAAACAAATCTCACTACCTGAAAATCATAAAATTTATGTAAAATATCTTTGATTTGATTCTGCAATTTTCATTGCGTTTTCCACAGCTCCTTCATTATTGCGTTTACATGAGCCTCTTTTATCCCAAATGCGATTAATTAGACTGGCACACACCTTCCCATTTGGACGATTTCATCAGCTACTGAATGAAGTGACGTGCATATTAGCTCCGCCCACTGTGCAGGATGGAGAATGTGAGGGGAAAGAGGGAGGGTGAGAAGGAAAACAGGAGTGAGAGGAATGGGAGGGAAGCTTGGAAGGTGACCGAGAGGGAACGCTGCTTCACGCTTTCATTCAATAAGATTTGAGCATCATCTTCTCTGCATAAGTATTTGCTCTGTATTTATCAGTGATTCCATCCTGTTGAGAACAGGTAGGACAAATTCAAATGATAAATTCACACGTTTGAAGGTCTTTTGTCTTGGAGGAAAATAAATTCCGAGCTCATAGATGTCTTTAGCCAGTGTTTTATTTGAGTGCTGTCTGAATTTGGTGGAATAGTCCGCTTTACATCCTAATTTCAGCCTTGATTTCAAAGTATCAGTTACGGGAATGAGTCTATTTTTATAGATGCTCTGATGCATATTGTGGCTACTGTATCAGTCAATAACTATTAATATAATAATCAACTTCTTGATGTTCGCATGTGTTCATTTGCTCTTTCTTGGGCCAAATACATTCAGCACTTACAGCTAAATCTCAGGATTTGGATTGGGAACCCCCTGAGGTAACGTTTGACTTCACAACAGCATGATATGCTGTACAGCCTACATTTATAAATACATTTCTACATTTTCTGAAATTTTATTTTATGCCAGTATGTGGTGTTGTTGTAAGGGCATTGCTATGGGAGCATGTTCTTGGTGTCAAAACTCCTAAGTTTCTTTGAGTCTGGTTCGTCAGCACCTCATTACTGTACAGTAGTGAGAGAAACGTACGACACGACTCCGTGCAAATCCGATTACCTGCGATACAAAGTAAGCAGGCTGATGGGCCAAACTGCATTGGCAGTGAACTAGATACTTCTTGCATTTTCCTCGCTACACCTCCATTTGTGTTGGTCTCCACACTTCGAATCTTCCCTGTTCTGCGATACGCTGTTAGTCTAGGTGTGGTTATTCAGGGATGAGTCACTCGGCTCTCTCCAGCAGGTCAGGGGAAGGTGATCTTTGATTGATTCTCCAGCACTGATGCTTTTTCTCTTACGCCCACCGAGGCTGAACGAGCCTCTCTCACTCGCTCTATTTTAATTCCCCCCAAATTCCACCTTCAGGACTCCCTCTCGCTGCAGATGTGAGGCAGTTAAGCACCTTTGGCAGGCAGGAGTCACAGGCTCACAATAGCTGTATGTGGCTCTCAATCTCTAATCTTTGATTCTGCTCTCTAGAGAGCCACACTAATCCACTTTTCCCGATTGTTTTCTTGGCAAGCATAAAATTGCATTCTTTTGCTTGGATTGGGTTGAAGACGCTTTGGCTTAGACACAGTTTGGATGGCAGGCTGTCAGTGATCATGTAATTTTTGCAGCTGCTTGATTCGGCACTGTGAAAAAAAAAAATCCAACTTTCAAAAAGTTCATTTTATAAATGTAAAAAAAAAAAAAAAAAAAAAAGTAGCTACAACAAAGTTTTTTTTTTAGTAGGAGCCAGCTAATTATTTTGTGTAAAATAAACAAGAGTGAATAGTCTATCAAAGAAAAATCTTTGTAAGAAAAGTTTCTTTGTTGACCTTACACCTCAAATTTTGTTCAAAAGATCATTGGAGTGTTTACAAGAAAAAACTATTTCAGCCTTCCTACTTAAAAATACATTTAATTCAATGTGTTGCTTGCTGTTTCTTCGTAACTATTTGTGAAATTTACTTGCAATTCCTGAGTGAAAAGTGTTTCCATGTAAATCCTACACTAATTTCTTTCAGTGTATGTAGCAAGGACATGTATTATTTTATTATAATGAATAGATTTTTTTAAAATAGATATTTAAGATATAGCCAATAAGATACATATGTTTTTGTGTCCAGTAATTATTGTTTTATATTTGTTTTTTGCTTTTTGACACAAATAATCATAAGACAATTGTTACGTAACGTGGTACTTGGAATAATCTTTAATGGAACACGCAGGAGATACTCAGGAGAAAGCAGCATATACTTTCACGCATACATTGAAAAGAACAGACATCGAATGAGGGAGAACACAGGGTATAAATGCATGGGCAAACAAAGGGAGTTGATGAGTGAATTAACAAGGAACAGGTGAATGAAATGGTAAAACTAGGTCACAGGTTACACAAGATAGAGCATACATGGAACAACTATATAAAACTTAATTATCAATCAATTAATCATTGATAATAATATACTAATACTACAATAAAAACAAAAAGAAAACATTGATATTCATTATTATTGCTATTATTATTATTAATTCAATAATATAAAAAGTTATGTAAATGGTTGGAAATTAATTTTTTAGAACCGTTAAGCTAACTAATTATTTTATTATTAATAGATTATTAATTATACAATATAAATGTGTTTTTAATGTTTTCGTATGCGCACCAAGGCTTAATTTATTTGTTTAAAATATAGTCATATTTATATGGTAATCATTTTTTTTTTTTTTTTTTTTAAGTAACTGTTTTTAGGTGAATATATATTCAAATGTACTTTATTCCTTTATTCCAAGAAACATTTATTATTATTATCATTATTATTATCAAATATGAAAAACGTTTTTGCTGTGTAAACAGTGATCAAATATTTTCTGGATTATTTGATGAATAGAAAGTTCAAAAGAACAGCATTTACTTGAAATAAAAAAACATTATAAATGACTTTAACTGTCATTTTTGAATGAATGTGCTGCTGAGTAAGTATTCATTTATTTAAAAACTGACTTACTGACTCCAAACTTTTGAACAGTAGTGAGTATATACGTATGTACACATATGACACGGCCATTTAAAGGTCATTCGCACTTCTATCCAATTTATCTTCAGTCACACTGACTGAGTTTCAGTGAACAGTGTGCCAGCATGTCGACCGCTGGTGTCTGTAGCTGCCTCAGGCTCCTACAAGCAAGCGCTTCCAAAAATGTCTTTCGCCACACAAGAGGCGATTTACAGCCTGTCCTCGTCTATTTGCCAGTGAGTGATGGCCATGTCGTGTGAGAGAGTAGGCAAAGCGAGACGCATTAGCCCTTTCGGGTTTTTTCATTCTCTTTATTGCTTCTAAAAATAGCCGTCCTTCCAATTGCGTGGGACCTAGTTTCCATGGTAACCATGTTCATTCACAGAAATCTGGTGTTTGAATGGGTTGTTGGTTATTATGACGCCTCTCTTTCACACTAGCTCATTCCATCACCTACTGCCCACATTCAATTGCGATGTTCTAATCACATCTAAATCTGGATCTGTCTCCCTCTGATTGAGCCTTTGTTGCCTTCTTTCCATTTGAACATATTATCTTTCTCTTTTTCTTGCTGTCTCCGATGGCCTTCTCCTCTCATCTCCTTCTCATTACTGTCCATCTCTTTGGTTATTTTTCAGCATCTGTTTAAAGTTTAGCTGAAAATGTGCTTGTAATTGAAAAGACCTCCACAAAAGGACAGTTTTAGTTCTCAGTTGTTACATCAGACCCCTCCAGCCCCTCCAGCCTGTGCTATTTATAAACTTATTTTAGTTGAGCCTGTAGGACGGCTGTAAATTTGCTGTTATCTAGTGGCTGCAGAACATCATAACACACAATAAGTTCACTTATTTAAAGAAATGTGCCATACTTTCGATTCCCACAGGGAAAAATTTTGAATCATCCGTTAACTGGAACCTAGTGTCTGAAGAAAGTGTGAATTTACGCCAATCTTACTGGCCGACGGCAGTCCAGTGACATCACATGAGCATACAAAAGCATATCTGTAGTACATGTAATCAGTTTTGTTGTCTTCAGGAAGCCTCTGTTTGTATTTCCGTGTGAAGATAAGAGATCTGTTCTTGCTTGATTTACTCTTTTATTAATGCATTAGGCTCCTACAGGGGAGTTGGATTATGGAGTATGGGTCCCGCGGCTGCCAAGGCGGCAAGACAGGATTGGGATTGTAGGCAGAGCGTGGGGAGTAGACTTCTCTTATTTGGGCTTCTCCTGATAGCTCCATTGCTCTCAAGTCCTATTTTTGGATTTGGAAGCCCCGCTTTGCAAAGTCTTCCGATACAAAATAGAGATTTATTAAACCCATTATTTGGTGGTGGTTAATGTTGCTTTCCAGCTCCCTTCGGTATGCTGCTCCCTCAGGCTTGTGTTCAGGCCTGATAGGATTATAAGTAGAGTTGCTTTGAATGACTCCATACTTATTCTATCGCCTGGTTCGGCTGCTAGATGTAGTGCGACGGACTTAGCTGAGGCTATGTCTATAGTCTCCCCTGGTAGTTCTGCTCTTAGGGGCTCTGGGCTGTCCTGTAGCTGTGGTTTAGACTGGTTTAATGCAGGAATCTCCGATTCAGAAACGGTTGAGGACTGAGGCTTGAGGGCTTTTTCTTAGTGTCTGTGAAATTGAGCTTTCTAGGTAGTAAGGCTGTGGTGTCACAGGATAAGCAAGTACATATGAGATAAGGGACATGTACAAATATTTGTGTGGTAGTCGAAAGCTTGACATATGCCAAGGCTGGAGAACTCTGGTCCTGGAGAGCCACAGTCCTGCAGATTTCAGCTCCAACCTTGATAAAAATTCACCTGCCTGCTACCCATGTCATATGCTGTCAATGGACATTTGTCTGCAAATTGTAATATTGACGTAAATGAAAATGAGGCGACTAAGCTTTACTTCACCTATATCTTCTCATTCACTTGCCATCTATCTCTCCATTTATCCCTTTTCTGCAGATGACTCTGGTGACGAGGGTCCACTAGCCCAGCCGGATCGTGCTCTAATCCAGGGGGCGCTTAAGACTCTGGCCAGCAAGCTTGAAGACCTCAGCACCTGCAATGAGCTCATAGGGAAACACGGTGCTGCCCTCCAGCGCTCCCTAAGTGAACTGGAGGATTTGCGCACCCCTACCGACGGCGCAGATAAGCTGAAGACCGTTAACGAGCGAGCCACTCTCTTTCGGATCACTTCCAATGCTATGATCAATGTGAGTCTTATAGTTGACTCTGCATATTAAACTGGAACTAGATAGAAAAGTTCGTTGAGACAAACTTTGAAGTTGTCTTGAAAAAGCCTAGCCAGAAAATTTGATGTAGTTTGAAAAGCGTGAAGTTTGAAATAGTTTAAGTTTTAGTTTTGAAGTTAGATAGATAGACAGATGGATAGATAGATAGATAGATAGATAGATAGATAGATAGATAGATAGATAGATAGATAGATAGATAGATAGATAGATAGATAGATAGACAGAGAGATAGATAGATAGATAGATAGATAGATAGATAGATAGATAGATAGATAGATAGATAGATAGATAGACAGACGGATAGATAGATAGATAGATAGATAGATAGATAGATAGATAGATAGATAAAAATAGTCAGATGATAGATAGATAGATAGATAGATAGATAGATAGATAGATAGATAGATAGATAGACGGATAGATAGATAGATAGATAGATAGATAGATAGATAGATAGATAGATAGATAGATAGATAAAAATAGTCAGATGATAGATAGATAGATAGATAGATAGATAGATAGATTGATAGATAGATTGATAGATAAAAATAGTCAGATGATAGATAGATAGATAGATAGATAGATAGATAGATAGATAGATAGATAGATAGATAGATAGATAGATAGATAGATAGATAGATAGATAGATAGATAGATAGATTAGAATGGATTAGAAATAGTACATAGAATGGCAGCTTCACTCTAATTCCGTCAATGAAAGTCAATGGGATTTTTCCAAGTTTTAATCAGCATTTTTAGGAAAACCGTAATCCAATCAGTCTGAAAAGATATAGCAACCCGAGTCAGAACAGTCTGAAGGTCTGGTCCGAGTTTGGTGGCTGTAGCTTGAAAAGTCTAGGAGGAGTAGCATTTAGAAATTTGGCTAAGAAGAAGAATAAGAAGCTTAAGTAGCAGAAGAGTAAGCTGGCTCTTTCAAGCCAACTTAAATGAGACATTTTAGCACAAGAAATAGACCATTTATCTTTAAAAATGGCTGATTCTGCACCTAGAAAATGAATCTAAATGATTGATTTTTGGATCAGGCCTGCCAGGACTTTGCGGATCTAGCGGAGGCACACAGCCGGCGGTGGCAGCGTGCGCTGCAGTATGAGAGGGAACAGCGCCACCACCTGGAGGAGACTATCGAGCAGCTAGCCAAACAGCACAACAATCTGGAGAGAGCCTGGAGAGAAGCGCCTAGCACACACAATAGTGAGACTTTTTTACATTTTTCTTCCGTCGATCACAAAAAGAGTTCTACCAGAAAGACTCGGGAGGTAATTTAACTTGCAATGAAATTTATTAACAATCAGCAAGCAAACATTGTAAGATAAAGTTCTTTGGCGTAGGCCCCGTCCGTAGCTTAGATCCTGAG
This sequence comes from Opsariichthys bidens, assembly GCA_037194245.1. Classification (NCBI taxonomy): domain Eukaryota; kingdom Metazoa; phylum Chordata; class Actinopteri; order Cypriniformes; family Xenocyprididae; genus Opsariichthys; species Opsariichthys bidens. The sequence goes on along the minus strand of CM074289.1, from coordinate 17,954,049 downwards.
GGTTGCGGACTCTGCATTTCCTGCCTGAAGATGAAGGCAGGGGCGTAGCCGACCCCCGGGGGGTATGGACAGGGACCATCCTGGTGGTGGTGGGGAGGATGGAAGTTAGGTTTCGCGTCAGCATCTGCGAACTCAGACAAGTGTGATGAGTACCGATCTTATATACTACATGTGTTGGATAATGATTGGTTAGATCTAAATTAGTAGTGACGTAACATTTGAGTCTTCCTGACAGAACTTGCGCTAGAGCTTTCATATCTCTCTACAATGAGTGTGAAGAGTAAAATGGGCCATCATGCTCCAAAAAGTACGAATAGAATAGAAAACCGATATTTTCAATTGTAATATTTCACAATATTACTGTTTTTTGATCAAATAACTGCAGTCGGTGTACATAAAAGACTTCTTTCCAGAACATTAAAACTATTACTGACCGCAAACTTCAGATTGGTGTAATATTTCTATTGTTATCATAAAAATGTATTTTTAAATAATGCTGACCAAGCATTAAATGAGATTTTCTATGTGTTGGACATCAGAAGGGGTGGAACGAACACCAGAGGGGGAATCCAGTGAAGAGAATGAAGACATAGAGTTCTTTGATGCCATGGAAGATTCTCCAGCCTTCATCACAGTGCCTGCAGACGATCACTCACAGCACAGGTTGAATAAATTAGATATTGTTTTGCTGTATAAATGGGCAGTTCTTCTTCAAAATAAGTGGATGCTTTTTGGAATAATTGTGAATGTTGTGAAACAAATTCATCATTTTCATCATTTATGTGTTTATCTACTCTGTGTCTGAATAATGAATGATTTTCCTCCAGTATACTACATGTTTACAATAAGAGGCAGATGATGTTTCATCATTCTCTTGTGTTTCTCTGTGTGTGTCTCAGACACTTGAGCAGTAACAAGAGCTTGACCAGTGGAAGTCTATCGAGTAATTGGAGCCAGGATGACAATGTGAGTTTGGGCTTTTGTTTAACCATGACATATCCAAACTGAACCACACATGCCAAATAATGTAAAACATCTTAACTGAAGGGATAGTTCACACAAAAATACAAACAGTAAAGACATTTATAATATTACAAATCATTTCTATTTCAAATGAATTTTCTTTTGAACTTAATCCTGAAAAAAAGGTTTTCCACAAAAACATGAAGCAGTACAACTGTTTTCAACATTGATAAAGAAAAAGAATCAGCATATTAGAATGATTTCTGAAGGATCATGTGACACTGGATTTATTTCATCTCTTTATTAACCTTTTGAAGCATCACAATGGTCCCTTGTGTTTGTTCACTAGTGTTTTTTCTGTGTTCACAGGACAGTTCTGGTAACTACTTGCGCAGAGGCAGACGCTGTCGCATCCCAGATAAGCCCAACTACTCCCTGAACCTGTGGAGCATCATGAAGAATTGCATTGGCAAGGAGCTCTCCAAGATCCCCATGCCTGTAAGAGTAGTCTTAGATCTGGAGTGTTGTGTAGCTGTTGATATCTGAATCTTGACATGGATTCGCATGTGTCTGATTCCTCACTTCCAGGTGAACTTTAACGAGCCACTGTCAATGCTTCAGCGTTTGACGGAGGATCTTGAATATAGCGAGCTCCTGGACCGGGCGGCACGCTGCGAATCCTCTCTGGAGCAGATGTGTCTTGTTGCCGCCTTCTCCGTCTCATCCTATTCAACCACCATCCACCGCACAGGGAAACCCTTCAACCCACTGCTGGGAGAAACCTATGAGCTGGACCGCGTGGAGGAGTATGGATACCGCTCCATTTGCGAACAGGTCTGAGACCACACTCATAAGTGCACAAAAATTCATATGATTATATACCTCACTGGTTACATAGTAATATAGTAATAATAACAATAATAATTTTAATAGATCAGAAATTATTATTATAATTATTTTAATAATAATACTAAATACTAATAGCACAAAATATTCAGATTTCTAATAAATGCTGTTCTTTTGAACTTCCTATTCATTAAAGAATCCCAATAAAAATCACGGCTTCCACAAAAATATTATGCCGCACAATGGTTTTCAACATTGATAATGATAAGAAATGTTTGAGCATCACATCAGCATATAAGAATAATTTCTGAAGGATCATGTGACACTGAAGACTGAAGTAATGAGGCTGAAAATTCAGCTTTACATCACAGGAATGAGTTACATTTTAAAATCTATTAAAATAGAAAATAGTTGTTTTAAATTGTAATAACGTTTCACAATATTATTGTTTTTTACCATATTTATGTTTAAATAAGAGGCTTCTTTCAAAAACAATCTTATTTACATCAAACTTTTGAACAGTAGTTTATATATATTTATTAATATAAAATATTTCACTTACTGTAGCTTTTTATAGTTACTGCATTAAAGTTATAGCTAATGTATGAAATGTTGTCAGTGATTGCACAGACTTTGTTGTGACACATTGATTATCTTTTCCTCTCTCTCTCCTTTCTCTCTCACAGATAAGTCATCACCCTCCTGCCGCTGCCCACCATGTGGTATCGCAGCGAGGCTGGACGCTGTGGCAGGAGATCACCATCGACAGCAAATTTCGTGGCAAATACATCTCTATCATGCCGCTAGGTGATCCGTCATGAGTAATGAGTCATCTTTAAATCAAAGTCATGCGAAAAAGACACCCTATTGAATTACATGGTTTTCCATTTGAGGACATAATAAAAAATCATCTGGTCATTGGCAGGTCTTTAAATTTGGGAAATAAAACAAGATGAACAACAACACATGACATATCACACCGTGTCATCATTTATTTAACAAAAATAAAGCCAAGATGGAAAGCCATGGGTGACAAATTAAGGACACCCTATGATTCAATTGCTTATAGATGCACTTTTAGATCCACTTTATCTGTCTCTCACATCATTGTGGAGGAATTTGCCCACTCTTCTTTATATTGGTGCTCCAGTTTATTGAGGTTTGTGTGTATTTGTCTATGCGCAGCTCTCGCCACAGCTTTCAGTCAGGATGAGGTTTGGACTTCACTGGGCCATTGAAACACCTTTATTCTTTCTGTTTCAGCCATTCTGTTCTAGATTTGCTGGTGACCTTCAGATCATTGTCCTGATGCATGACCTAGTTACGGCCAAGCTTTAGCTGTCAGGCGGATGTCCTCACATTTGACTCTAGAATACTCGGTTACTCAGAGGAGTTCACTGTCAACTCAGTGACTGTGATATGCCCAGGTCCTGTGGTTACAAAACAAGCCCAAATCATCACCTCTCCACCAGCATGCTTGACTTTTGGTATGAGGTGTTTGTTCTGATATTCTGAGTTTAGTTTTCCAAACTTGGCGGTGTGCATTATGGACAAACATCTCCACTTTGGACTTGTCTGTCCAAAGGGCATTCTTCCTGAAGTCTTGTGGTTTGTTCAGATGCAACTTTGCAAACCGAAGCAGTGCTGCTGTCCTCTTTAGAGAGAAGAAGCCTTCTCCTGGCAACCCTTCTAAACATGCCACACTTGACCTTTCTTTTTCTAATTGTACTGTCATGAACTTTAACATTTAAGATGTTAACTGAGGCTTATAGTCTGAGGTAGAGTTCTTGGGTTGTCAGCAGTTTCTCTGAGCAGTGCACAGTCTGACCTTGGTGGGACATTCACTCCTAGGAAGATTGGTGTCTGTTTTGAATGTCTTCTACTTGTGAATAATCTTCCTCACTATAGAATGATGGACTTCAAATTGATTGGAAATGACCTTATAAACCTTCCCTGACTGATGGCGGCAACCAATGGTTCTCTAAGATCATTGTGGATGAATAAGGGTGTCCTTAATTTGCCACCCATTACGTTTACATTTTGGCCTAGTGAAGACCTGCCAAAGACCAGATGATTTTTTTTATTATGTCCTGATATGGAAAACCATGGAATTTAATAGGGTGTCCTAACTTTTTCAAAAGACTGTATATATACAGTGCTGAGCAAAAGTCTTAGGCCACCACCAGCTTTGTTGTTTTATAAGTGTTTTAATGACCATCCATATTTATTTTTCTGTCTCTTTATTAAGATACAAACAGAAAATACAAGAAATATGTACAAAAAAAAAATCAGAACAAAATGGCTTCTTTAAGCAAAAATCAGTATTTAGTGTGACCTCCCGGACTTCTTCCAGTTTCTCAAAGAAGAAACTCTGAGAAACTTCTCATCAGATTTTGAAAGTTTTCTTGTCCTTCCAGTCCTTTTCCATTTCATTTAGGTTTAAGAGAGCCAGGTTCCTGCTATTGCTCAAGTGCAAGGTGAGGTCACTAAATACTTGCCACTTTAGCCAAGAGAAGCCGTTTTTTCTGTTTTTGTATAAATAGAGATGTGCTGCTTCCAGGTAAACATTACTTCAAAGGAAAATTTCATTTGTGGAATGGTTTCTATTTTTACAGAGCCTCTTATTCTAATGTCTATTGCAGCTCTCCCTCCAGCTTTGAGCTGTTTTTAGATTGAATCAACCTTGTACACTTCATTTCCAGGTACATTTCTCTTTCTCATACTATTATTTGCTCATAATGCCTCTCTGCTCTCTGCAGGCAACATTCACCTTAAGTTCCACACCAGTGGGAATCACTATGTGTGGAGTAAGGTGACCTCCACTGTGCACAACATAATCGTGGGCAAACTATGGATTGACCAAGTACGTGCTCAGATTTTTCCTTGTTTGTTATGTGTTCATATTACTATTCTGGTATTTATTACACTCATTTTAATGTCGTTCCAAATCCATGACGAAATCACCATAAAAGTATCATTAAATAATCCATAGGCTCATGTTTTATATATTTTAGTATTATTTATATGCAATAATAGTATTATATTATTTTAAATGATCATTTTTTTATATATATATATATATACAGGTGCTGGTCATATAATTACAATATCATTATCAAGGAAAATCCCAAATTCAGTATCTCAGAAAATTAGATTATTGTGAAAAGGTTCAATATTGAAGACACCTGGTGCCACACTCTAATCAGCTAATTAACTCAAAACACCTGCAAAGGCGTTTAAATGGTCTCTCAGTCTAGTTCTCTAAGATACACAATCATGGGGAAGACGGCTGACTTGACAGTTGTCCAAAAGACGACCATTGACACCTTACAAGGAGGGCAAGACACAAAAGGTCATTGCAAAAGAGGCTGGCTGTTCACAGAGCTCTGTGTCCAAGCACATTAATAGAGAGGCGAAGGGAAGGAAAAGATGTGGTAGAAAAAAGTGTACAAGCAATAGGGATAACCGCACCCTGGAGAGGATTATGAAACAAAACCCATTCAAAAATGTGGGGAGACTCACAAAGAGTGAACTGCGGCTGGAGTCAGTGCTTCAAGAACCACTACGCACAGACGTATGCAAGACATGAGTTTCAGCTGTCGCATTCCTTGTGTCAAGCCACTCTTGAATAACAGACAGCGTCATAAGCGTCTCGCCTGGGCTAAAGACGAAAAGGACTGGACTGCTGCTGAGTGGTCCAAAGTTATGTTCTCAGATGAAAGTAAATTTTGCATTTCCTTTGGAAATCAGTGTCCCAGAGTCTGGAGGAAGAGAGGAGAGGTACACAATCCATGTTGCTTGAGGTCCAGAGTAAAATTTCCACAGTCAGTGATGGTTTGGGGTGCCATGTCATCTGCTGGTGTTGGTCCACTGTGTTTTCTAAGGTCCAAGGTCAACTCAGCCGTATACCAGGACGTTTTAGAGCACTTCACTTGGACTTGGCACCTGCACACAGTGCAAAAGCAACCAGTACCTGGTTTAAGGACCATGGCATCCTTGTTCTTAATTGGCCAGCAAACTCGCCTGACCTTTAGGGTATTGATACTGAATACTGAATTTGGGATTTTCCTTAGTTGTCAGTTATAAAGAAATAAACATTTGAAATATGCTGTGTGTAATGAATGAATATAATATACAAGTTTCACTTTTTGAATGGAATTAGTGGAATAAATCAACTTTTTGATGATATTCTAATTATATGACCACAACCTGTGTGTATAATATATATATATATATATATGTATATATATATATATATATATATATTAGTTTGTTTCAGTAATTTTATTGTATTGTTTTTGCTTTTATTTAGCTTTATTTTATTTCACTTTTAATTTTCGTAATTTTATTTTTTTTAAGTCTAGGTTTTTCATCTGATATTTATATTTCGTTTTATTTTTATTTATTTTTTTAAATTAACACAAATACATTTTTAATAGTTTTTTATTTTAACAATAACAACACTGCTATATTAAAAGTCTTCTAAAGCTGTACAATGAATTTGTTTCACAGACAGATTAAAATTCAAATCATTTTTTACTAAAAATCATTATTGTTGCTCTCAAATCAAACATGGCACCATTTTATGTGTTACATCAGGTTTGATGGAAGAAAAACAGTAAAGGGTTTGCAACAACATGAGGGTGATTAAATGATGAGTTTTCATTTTTGAAGAAAATATATGGTTTGAGTCCTCCCACATGTTGTGGCATTACTCATGCTCGACACGAAAACTCACCATCGACTGTTCTTATCCATCTGTCTTCCGCCCCATCATTCTCACTTCAAAGGAAACAGCAAGCAATTATTACAGTTCTAGATTGCATCAGTGGGAAATGCAGTTTACCAAGGCATGAATTCAAAAGACCATGTAATAGATACATATTCCTTATCAAATTTGCTAATTTGTCACTTAATTCTAATCCAAATAACTGCTCTCATCTCTGCAATTCTGTCATTATTATTAATCTATCACTCTTTGTCCCGATGCAGTCTGGGGACATTATAATAGTGAACCACAGGAGCAAGGACACATGCCACCTCAAATTCTCCCCTTACAGCTATTTTTCCAGGGATGTTCCACGCAAGGTCAGTCCATGCATCAATCACCTCTATTTAGTCAGTTTTCCAGCATGTGAAATGCAAGGCACACATACTGCCCTCTGCTGGGTGTTAAGTGTAACCAAAAGAGTGTTTGTGTTTGTGTGTGCTGTCCATAGGTAACAGGCGTTGTGACAGACAGTGAAGGCAGCGCCCACTACATTCTCTCTGGAACGTGGGATGATAAAATGGAAAGTGCAAAGATCATAGAGAGCAGTCATGGCTGTGGAGGATCTGAGGGCAAGCAGAAAACTGTCTATCAGACTCTACCACCAAAACTACTGTGGAAGAAATACCCTCTCCCGTAAGAATCAAATTATATGTCTGTCGATCTATCCATCTGACTATCTGGTTGTCTGTCTGTCTGTCTGTCTATGTATGTATCTATTTCTCTATCTATCTATCTATCTATCTATCTATCTATCTATCTATCTATCTATCTATCTATCTATCTATCTGTCTGTCTGTCTGTCTGTCTGTCTGTCTGTCTGTCTGTCTGTCTGTCTGTCTGTCTATCTATCTATCTATCTATCTATCTATATGTCTATTTGTCTGTCTGTCAGTTTTACTATCTATCTATCTATCTATCTATCTATCTATCTATCTATCTATCTATCTATCTATCTGTCTGTCTGTCTGTCTGTCTGTCTGTCTGTCTGTCTGTCTGTCTGTCTGTCTGTCTGTCTATCTATCTATCTATATGTCTATTTGTCTGTCTGTCAGTTTTACTATCTATCTATCTATCTATCTATCTATCTATCTATCTATATGTCTATTTGTCTGTCTGTCAGTTTTACTATCTATCTATCTATCTATCTATCTATCTATCTATCTATCTATCTATATATATGTCTGTCTGTCTGTCAGTTTTACTATCTATCTATCTATCTATCTATCTATCTATCTATCTATTTGTCTGTCTGTCAGTTTTACTATCTATCTATCTATCTATCTATCTATCTATCTATCTATCTATCTATCTATCTATCTATCTATCTATCTATCTATATGTCTGTCTATCTGTCTGTCTGTCAGTTTTACTATCTATCTATCTATCTTTCTGGCTGTATGTCTATTCCATCTGTCTGTCTATCCATTTATCAGTCTGTCTAAATATCTTTTTATTATATGTAATATGTATAAATTATATTTTTCTTTTAATGTTTTTAGTAAATTTATTAATTTTTTGTACTTTCTATATTCTATTATTTTATTTAATTCCAGCGAGAATGCAGAGAACATGCATTTTTTCTCTTCTCTGGCCTTGACTCTGAATGAGCCTGAGGATGGTGTGGCCCCTACTGACAGCCGTCTACGGCCCGACCAGCGGCTGATGGAGGCAGGTTTGTGGGACGAAGCTAACGCTGAGAAACAGCGTTTGGAAGAGTGTCAGAGACTGGAGAGGAGGAAGAGAGAGGCGCAGGCCAACCTCGCATTAGAAGAAGGCAAGACAGAATCTCAAACACTCATATTGTTTCAAATACTTAGCAGGCAGTATACAGTACAGACAGTGCAGTAAGTAGTAGGCTAGTATTCCATTATCTCAACAAAGATGTTTTGTCCTGTATTTGACAGGTAAAGAAGCGGAGAGCTACCAGCCAATGTGGTTTGAGAAAAGGACTGATACAGAGACAGGTGAGAGCAGCTACCTGTACAGAGGAGGCTACTGGGAAGCCAAAGACAGACAAGACTGGAGTCAGTGCCCTGCCATCTTTTGAGGCCTCTCTTCCACCAGGACCAGCTTGCCATTCCAAATCATCTTGTGTTAGAAAAGCTGCTTACCATTGTTTCCCATTCCAAGATGTGGGATATACTGATTCTGTTCAGTGTCTACTAAGGCACCCACATGTGTATAAATGTATATCTTAATTTGGAGTGTATTCATGGGGACTTTGGGACACCTGTATTGTAGCAGGGAAAATTCACATTGCATGGGGGAGAACATATTTTAAGCACAATAGATGGAGGCACTTTATAAATGTCTCAGTGAAAGACACTAATAACATTAATGATCTGGGGAATGGAAAACTTCACCAGGGATAAGATTCTTCCTCAAAGCTTTTACTGATCGTTTCAGGTTAACTGTATGATACCCATGAACTATCCAGCGTTGTGTGAAAAAAAGAAATGTAGACCGAATGCTCTCAAGACTGTGTTCCTCCATTGAGCCGTAGTGTAGATTAAGTGCTGCGTAGTTTCAACAAGTGCAAACATGCTCCATAAGCAGCCTAGATAGAATCCCGATCAGTGAATTGATGTTGCTTCTTCAAAATAACAATTATATAATGCGAGAAGTTCTTTTTAGCTGCCTGTTTAGTTAATTAGCTCAAGCGTAATGTAAATGTCATTGTGTAGGTGATAAATTATGGCTTAATTGAGATTCTCCATTTAGAGTCATAGTTATAAGTGCAAACATGCTAAAACATAAAACTACAATTCAACTACACATTTATTTATTTAAATAGATGAATTAATGATACATTGCGCATCGTTTAGTATGACTCATCTGCATGCAGTGCAGATTTTTTTTTTTAAAATAATTATGCAAATTAAGCATGCACTTCAACAGACTGATTCGTATAATAGTCAAACACTCACAAAAAGGTACGTAGTACCAGGTCACATTTTAGGGTGTTTGTAAACCTTTGGCCTTGACTATGTTGTCAATAACTAGCATTTTGTGGTGGCAATACTTTCTAGTTTCCAGTTAGCTGCTAAAGCACCTTAACACTACATACACCATTCATGCTGCAAGGAAAAATGGTCTGGAATATTGACCGTAAACTGTAACCGAAATGAGGATGAAGGAAACTCTAATTTAGGCATTAACAACTCAGAATATGAGCAGACCAGTGTTATATGTACACTTTAAATGAGAGTATACCATGTCAGAAACTGTGTTGGTATATTGTGCAAAACATAAAGCACTTATTGATCTTCATATTTACTGTCTGTGTACAAGTTTTTCAACCAAAAGCAAGTCTCTTCAGAGAATTTCTTGAGATCAGCACCATAAGCACTGCAAAAATGACACTTTCCAATGTACACAGTATTATTCAGATATAGAAAACCTTAAGCTGATTATTGTAACTATATAAATTGATTAAATATGGTGATGTTGAATGTGTTGAACATTGCACTCCAAGGACACTTATTGAGGTTCATCACTCGAAAATCTTCACTGTAGATAATGATGTGGATTTGTCTCGGTTGTCAAAACAATCTGATTATAATTCATTCAAACGAAAACTAAGAACAATATATTTAATATTTCAAGTTTTGTCAGTGGTTTGTTGGTTTGTTTTGAAGCATTTCAGTTCTCATCACGGCCAGTAGTTGGCGCCAACGTACTAGGAATAGCATTGGGGTATATGCATAATTTGGTAAGATTGGTAAAATACAACATAATGGTAAAATACAACACATCGTTGTTTAAATCTTCTACAGTGAATTTAGTCTTCTGCCAACAAAATATCCCGAAATCTACAGGGTGAATAAAAAAATGATTTTTACACCATATCTCATGGACAGGCAGACAGATGCATTTCTGCTGTAGATGCATTTAACACTGATAAAATGTCTGGATGTTTTATTCCACACTAATACTATAAACTACATATGATGGATGACAACATTGCTCAGTTAATAATCTTTATATTCAGAGAACTATTTGTTGTTACTATTACTGAGCTCTCCCATTTTTACTTAACTGGGTTAAACCTTCCACCTGCCATCTAATAAGCCACGGCCCTTCGTCGGTCAAGCAATACTGTCTTACACTGTGTGACAATGTAAAGTGTAGCCTATAGTCAGGGTTGGGGAGTAACGGAATACAAGTAACTTAGTTACGTATTTAAAATACAAAATTTGAGTAACTGTATTTCATTACAGTTACATTTTAAATGGGTGGTAATCAGATTACAGTTACATCTGAAAAGTATTTTAGATTACCAAAGTAATTAAATTTTAATGTCATTTAAACAGCAATTGGTGATTCTATGACTCTGACAGTCTGAAAAAGCGGAGTTACGTTTCATCAACATTTTAATACTTTTAAGAGGGATCATAAAAAAATTATTTTTATTTAGTACTGTCATGAACAAGACAAAATGACTGAATTTATAAAAAAAAAAAAAAAAATTGCCCAACTGTCAACTTAACTGTTGTGGGATTACAAATTCTATGGAAAGTTGGGTGCATTGTGTTTTACATTTTGAAATACATTCTAAGGAGATTAAGTCAGGCAGCCAAGGTGTCTGAGACATTAACATTTAGCATTCTAATGTTATTTAATTTAGCATTATAATTTAGCATTCTAACATTAACATCCTGTCTATCTGGCATGACAAGCTAAAGGCACAGCTGTGCTTTTGTCTCTATAGTAATGTAAAGGTATGGGCAATACTGTCAGACTGACTAGCATTCCCTGCATTTGAATGACACTGTTATGCTGATTAGATCAAGGCTTTGGAAATGCAGAGAACGGACATTTGTCTCCACCCATTGTCTCCACCTATATTGTATCCCTGTTGAATGAATTTAAATTGCAATGTACACTAGCTTAGAGAGACTTGGATGACTACAGCGACGCAACAGCTTGTTTCTTAATAAAGAGTAACTTCTGCTTAAAAGATATCCCAAGGTCCTGTCATGACCTGGAGGATCCACAACTGTTTTCATGTTTTGTGATAGTTGTTTGTGAGTCATTGTATAATCGTAAAAAAGGTCACTGCAGCTTTTTCTCACAATTGTTAGTTTGCATTTCACAATTCTGACTTCTTTTTCTCAGAATTGCGAGAATTAAACTCACAATTGCAAGTTATAAAGTCAGAATTGGGAGACTTGCAATACTGACTTTTTTTCTTACAATTGTGAATTTAGTATGCGAGTTTATATCTACTAATTCTGACTTTTCTCAAAATTGTGAGTTTCTCATATTTTTGACTTTTCTCAAAATTGTGAGTTTCTCATATTTTTGACTTTTCTCACTATTGTGCGTTTCTCATATTTTTGACTTTTCTCAATATTGTGAGTTTTACATATTTTTGACTTTTCTCACTATTGTGAGTTTCTCATATTTTTGACTTTTCTCAATATTGCGAGTGTATTTCTCATAATTCTGACTTCTCAATATTGTGAGTTTCTCATATTTTTGACTTTTCTCACTATTGTGCGTTTCTCATAATTCTGACTTCTCAATATTGTGAGTTTCTCATATTTTTGACTTTTCTCACTATTGTGAGTTTCTCATATTTTTGACTTTTCTCAATATTGTGAGTTTCTCATATTTTTGACTTTTCTCAATATTGCGAGTGTATTTCTCATAATTCTGACTTCTCACTATTGTGAGTTTCTCATATTTTTGACTTTTCTCACTATTGTGAGTTTCTCATATTTTTGACTTTTCTCAAAATTGTGAGTTTCTCATATTTTTGACTTTTCTCACTATTGTGAGTTTCTCATATTTTTGACTTTTCTCAATATTGTGAGTTTTACATATTTTTGACTTTTCTCACTATTGTGAGTTTCTCATATTTTTGACTTTTCTCAATATTGCGAGTGTATTTCTCATAATTCTGACTTCTCAATATTGTGAGTTTCACATATTTTTGACTTTTCTCAATATTGCGAGTGTATTTCTCATAATTCTGACTTCTTAATATTGTGAGTTTCACATATTTTGTACTTTTCTCACTATTGTGAGTTTCTCATATTTTTGACCTTTCTCAATATTGTGAGTTTATATCTCATAATTCTGACTTTCAATTCTGAATTGCAACTTTATATCACGCAATTCTGAGGTAAAAAGTCAGAATTGTGAGATAAAAACTCGCAATGACCTTTTTAGTGTTTGTTCCACACTTATTAGTATCCCAAAGTATTCTAAAGTATTTAGATTAAGTTACTAAACTTGAGTGATGTAACGAAATACATAACAAATGACTTTTTAAAGCATGTATTTTGTAATCTGTAGTGAAATACATTTTTAAAAGTAACCTACCCAGCCCTGCCTATAGTGACGTGAGTGACATTTTTGACAGTCATTAAAAACTAAAAGCTTTATTGGCAGCATTGTAAACCTTTTTTTTTTTTTAATTTGAGTTTAAGTGTATAAACATAAAAAAAACAATACACAATAGGGGGATAAAGGGGATATGGTTAAAATGAACCAAAAATAGCCTATAAATAGAAAACTATAAAATAGTAAATCAAAATGTCTGATGACAAAATAAATAAACACGCATTCTTTGAAATGCTCGAGCATGTTTTTTATTTATTTATTGTGAAACTGATTGTCCACGTGCAAGCAGCACGCGATGGGTCGGTCACCTCTCAGCAGGCGCACTGAATGAATAGACGGGTGACGTATTGCACAGCTGATCTGGCAACAACTGGCAGTTCACAGAGAGCCGAATGTGTCTCCGCGCAGGACACAATCAAACGCAACTAGCCTCAGCAGTGCGGGAAAGGGGTAAGTGACGAAGGAACTGTATTTGATAGTATTGTGCTGATGAATTGTGCACTGGTTATAACGGTGATATACTCTGTTGATGCGGACTGGCTGGTTGTTTATTTCCTCTGTGAGGGTCTTATCGTGTCTTTTATTACACGTTTTGCTTCCAAGCTTCACTTGGAAGCGCGACGATCAAAACAAGTGCATCCTTGATATGATCCGACAGTCGCATTACCAAGCGAATAGAATGTTATATTAATCTAAAACAAAGCATATATGACACGTTTAGACTTGAACAACCTCTGTGGAAATTACACTTACAAACGGGACATGTTGTATACCGGTGCTGCCGAGCGTCATTTGTACTACACATATGTACGGCCTTGCGCTATTATACAACGCGTTGCAATTCTTTTGTTATTGTTTAAATGAAAACCTATGTAATTGTTGTTCAATTTTGGCTGGATAGTCGTCGCAGTTTCAGGCACTCCATCACGGGATCCCGGATGAAATAAGCCTCTATGGACCACAGAGCGACCATTTGCTGCGCTGTCAATCTAAAAGCCACCGACAGCGGTGAAGTCAGCGACAAAAACATTCTGCGACTCACTATCCCGACTATTTAATTAACACAGCCACTTATTTGTTTAGGATTTGCTTTTACCGAACCATTTTCATAGAGTGTTTTGAATAAATAGGGGGGCACCAATCCAAAACCGGCAGCGCAACACGAGCCGATTTCTGATTGGTAGACTTGGTGGATTAATTTTCCTGCGCTTCCCCCGGTGTTCTCCCTTAAAATCGGGTCCACAAAAGCGACATCAAAATATGTTTATAGCTGCGTGCTATAAAGTGCATAAGAAAACAAATTAGACATAATGTAATATCTTCCAGTTGATAAACTTAATAAATAATTGCCTAATAATAATCGAACATTTTCACCGTTCTTTTAGTAACTTAAATATTTGGATATTTGACATAATTACATTAAAGATTGTTGTGAATACAGGTAGGGGTAAATGGAAACGCACAGTCCAAGATAAGCTATCGGGCTAATCGGGTATCTGTATGCTCTGTACATTAATAAAACAGACATTAGTGATCATTATAAAATAACAACATAATGTGACTTTGTAGGAATTTTAAACAGACACCAATTACAGGTCCTTTAAGCCAAGGGAATCACTTGGAGATCTGATTTGACATCGGTCTGGTCATTACAGTAACTCGAATAATTTGCGGATTCATTTGGTGAGCCTTTGGCTAAATTGAAAAGGCCTGATACTCTTCCAATTTTTGCAATATAAAGATTGAAATATCTGCAGAAATTGCAGTCTTTGCCACTTGAGAGTGCATACACATGACGTGACAGGTCAGAAAAGACCGCTCAGTACTCTAAATCCACACCACACCATGTCTAATACCACTTTGGAGTGATATTTGAGGCCACGCATATCCCATATCATTCATATTGATTATGTTCACAAATTCATATGCCCTAAAAGCACAATTTTGAGGAAAACTTTACAGTGTACAATAAGTTAACCTGATATTTGCATAGGCTATACTTTGGTAGAAAAACAAAGTTTTGCACATTTTACTGGGGGCAGAGATGAGTATGGTGTATCACTTAAATAGAAGCATCACCATTAAGAAATTGTTTCCTCTGAAGAGACTAATGAACAGACATTTAGAAGTTTATGTGGAATCAAGTAATCAAAAGTTCTATACACTTGCATTCTTCACGCCAATCTGTACACTTGGGCCTAATATATATAGGAAATATGTCATGAAATGCTGGAATACACTACACAACTTTTAAAATACGAATAGTTTTTAAAACCCTAAGCATCACACACTTGCTGTCTGTAAATGGTTACAGATAAAACTGAACATCATAGACTAAACGACTGAGGATCACACATTATAACATGCTTTCAAGCCATTCTGAAAACAAACTCAGGCAGAAACTTGCAGCTTATTGTTAGAAGATGTGTGACAAATGAAAAAAAAGTGTTATAAAATCGGCTCAAAATATCTAACATGTCTGTATGGAACCATAGTTTGAAGCAAAAAAAAGTCTGTGCCCATCATATACTACCTGGTTTTCAATGAAAGCAGTCAACTGTGCCTGCCCAAAATTTGCAGTCTCTGATTTTCAGTGTTGTCTCGTCCAGGCGGCAAATAGTAAATAAATAGTTATGTAGCCTTAAAGGATCAGTTCACTTCAGAATTACAATTTCCTGATAATTTACTCACCCCCAAGTCATTCAAGATGTTTATGTCTTTCTTTCTTCAGTCGAAATGAAGGTTTTTGAAGAAAAAAATTCCAAGATCGTTCTCCATATAGTGGACTTCAATGGGGTGCAACGGGTTGAAGATCCAAATTGACTTTTCAGTGCAGCTTCAAATGGCTCTACACAATCCCAGATGAGGAATAAGGGTCTTATCTAGCGAAACAATCATCCATTTTCTAAAAACAAATAAAAATGTATAAACTTTTTAACCACAAATGCTCATCTTGCACTGCTCTGCGAGGTGCTACGCATTACGTAATCATGTTGGAAAGGTCACGTGCGATTTTGGTGGAAGTACCGATCCAGTGTTTACAAAGAGAATGTGCAAAGACTTTACAAAAAAAAAAGGTAGAAAACGATGTCGGATGATTTTGAAGTTGAAGGAGAAAATGAGGAAGGCCTACGTCATGCGTGACCTTTCCAACGTGTTTACGCAACACATACCGCATCGCAGAGCAAGTGATGTGAACCTTGAACCCGTTGAACCCCACTGTAGAAAAATCCTGGAATGTTTCCCTCAAAAACCTTAATTTCTTTTCGACTGAAGAAAGAACATCTTGGATGACATGGGGGTGACTAAATTTTTAGGAAGTTTTAATTCTGAAGTGAACTAATCCTTTAAAGTCGGCATTAGAAGTTGCAATAGTCCTTTCTTCCCTATTGACATATTTCAGTGTGAAACGGCTTCTCAAACAAGAAAAATCTGTGCAAGACTTGATTTTGTCCATGGGAAATTGATTGGATCGTTGGAGAAGAGATGCAAGAAGGAGGGGAAGTTGTTTTGATTAAAGATTAAGAGCACACATGAATACTGATGTGGATATTTATTTATTTTTAATTATACACACTGCAATATTCCATTTTTTTTTTTTTTAATTTTGATCTTATGGTGACTTTAAATTAGACAAGTGATCAAGTGCAAAGACTGCAAGTGTGGGTATTGGGAAAGGCTCTAGGAGTAGAATGCCATTTCGAATCCAGCCAAAGAGTCAAGATTCATTCAAAGGAACCGATTGCTCCAGAACGAAACACCACTACCTCTCATGCCCAAAATAAATGACCGTGTCTTACGTCACAAACCAGACCAACGACACATAATAACACGTGTAGCCAAGAGGGAATGTTGTTTCTGTCTGCTTCCAAAACACACGGTCGCTATAGCGCATTCAGAAGACAGGAAATCGCACGCGGCATCAGTTCTTTCAACGGAGAGTGTGAATAAACTTCGTGACTCGTACACTATTGATACTACTACCTGCGTTTTTTGATTTGCGGAGATGAATTATTTATTTTCGTTGTGAACTTAAGATGTGTTTACCCTACAGGAGCGAAGATGAAACGAACATGATTAGTATCGATGGCCCCTCCAACAAGTGCGCGGAGACCCGGGACACCGGGAAGAGTAGGCGGCCACCGTCAGAAATGCTGCACCTTATGTTCGCTGTCTCCGTGTGGCTGGTGACCGGCACCACCATTTCCAGCCTTAACAAATGGATATTCGCCGTCTACAATTTCAGATACCCGCTGCTTCTGTCAGCCCTCCACATGCTGACGGCGATAGTGGTGGACTACGGACTGATAAAATGCAGGGTTATCCAGCACAGGGGCATCGGCGAGCAGGATTTAACAAACAGCGCCAAATTCAAAGTATTCCTGCTGAGTTTGACATTCTGTGCCAGTATCGCGTTTGGAAACGTGGGACTCAATTATGTGCAGCTTTCGTTCGCACAGATGATCTACACCACAACGCCGCTGTTTACGCTGGCTATTTCCACGCTGATTCTCGGGAAGCAGCACCACATCCTGAAGTACACCGCGATGATGCCCATCTGTCTCGGGGCGTCGTTCAGCATACTGGGCGAGGTCCAGTTCGACCAGACCGGCTGCCTGTTTGTGTTCGCCGCCACCATGTTAAGAGGCGTGAAAACCATTCAACAAAGTGAGTAGGCTAAACACAGCGCTGGGAATGACCCGTTCATTCGAATCGTTTTAGTGAACTAGTCTACATTTTTGCAGCCATACAGATTCAGGTTTTTCAATGTTATTTAAAACCTGGAAATATGAGGGAATTTTAACTTGGGGATTCCAGACCTAGATGGAAATGTCATATGGTAACTGATAGATTTATGAAGATTTATGCAAACGTCTACACTACGGCGACATTTGTCTTAAGCTTTAAAATATTTCACTGAATATAAACAGCTTTTTGTAAAGGCAATGCCTATGAAGTTTTTTTTTTTTTAAACAAAATACATGTGTACTGATCACGATCTGAAAAATTCAAGAGAGAAATTCATGGAAATGAATAGGTCAAAATAAGGCAAGTAGATTTTTCCTTAAGAATCCAAGTCAAGTGATTCATAACGCCTTTCGAATCGTTTTGACTGAATCATTAAAAGAACCGGTTCGCAAGAACAGTTCGTTCGCGAGTCGGATGACTAGCGAGCTTTTTCTTAACCCGCTGCTGAAGTGTAGAGTTTATTCCTCATCAGTTTGACCATAAAACGTGTGTTCAAAGTTTTACTATCTGATGCTGTATCTAAATTCATTATCATAATTTATAAGGTCAGTGGCTCTTTTATTGACATATGAAAATATTCTTAACCAAATATTCCTGACAGCAGAGCCTATTCTTGTCTCTCAATTAGGCTAGTTCATGTTTTTAGGTTCCACTGCAATAACTTCCCACTAGTGTCTGTCTGAGTCAGAACATCCTGTCTGCCAACAGCTGGCACATCATGTTCCAGAGACTCACTCATGCTTCTGTTGTTGTTCTAACCTGATTTCCCAAGTAGCAAATGAACTCGCAGTGAAAGCTGTGGATTGGCTACTTGACTGTTTTTGATTTCTTAAAACGAATGTCAGCTGAGCTCCATTACACTAAGTGACCTCCTCCCTAATAATTATGTAAGTGTCTGGCTCTGAGAAAATCGAGGAGTTGCGGGCAAGAGCCTGCACTTTAGTTTACTGGGAGAACCTGTTTTGTACACGTTTAGTCTTTTTATGACTTCAAATTTTGTCACAAACAGTTGCAACCACATATGCTGAAGTTATTCAATGCAATGTACATCAAAGAAAATTCTTTTGTCATTGTACTGTTGCATAACATAACCTACAGTTTGCATGCAAGCTAAATGGGCAGTGCCCTTTTTAACAAACTGAACTTTGTTTGTAGTGTATACTAGAATGTGTCAATATTAGGAAACTGAGAATTAACAGAGGCTAAATATTTGCCTAATTGAATAATCTTGTTCGTATCATTAATAATAATAATAATGTTAATTAATATCATGTAATGATTAATATCTCATGGATAACCTGGAAATATTATGGAATTTTAACTTCAATTTTTTTAGAGGTTGTAATTAATTTACTGAGCTACTTTGATTTCTTGGTGCAGGAAAGTTACTCTATATAGACTTATCTAGGTCATCTGTTGGTGTTATGTTTCAGTGGTCTACTATTTTAGTTGTAACCATTGCATCACAGAGTTTAAGGTTGTTTACTATATGCGTCACACCATAGCTCAGCATGCGCTTTCATAAATGACAATCCAGATGGCCAAAAGCATATGTGTCAGTATGAGTCAGTGCAACAGTCGGTTACAGAAGTAAAAATTCCATTCAATTTCCCTAAAGGGAAATAGATTTGTAATGGCAACTTACCTTTAAAGAATTTCGCATTACTGTGAAAAACTACATTACCCATGATGCTGTACAGAAAATTCCACCAATCCTACTCTTACAATTTTTAATTGCAATTATTAAATTACAATTTAAAATAATTGTTGTCTATTAATAAATGCAGCCTTGGTGAGCATAAAAGACTTGTTTCAAAAACATTTCAAAAATTCGAATGTTTCCAAACTTTCAATAGGTACTGTAAAATAAAATCGGTAAATTTTTAAGTTGATTATGCTGTTTGCAATGCTTCGTGGGTTTGTAGTTCTTTCTGTCACTAAAGCTGTTAAGCACACAGTCTTGTACCTTTGTATTTTTTGTCTGATTTTTCGAATAATTTTTTGCTTCAAATCAAAGTTTTTAATGTTTGATACACCTTGTAGCTGGCTGGCTTATTCATGTCTTATAAAGCTTTAACAAAGACTTTTTCCCTAAATGGGAGAAATGAATGGAAAACGCTGCTGAAAAAGTGGGCGGGAACTGTTGAACTCTATAATGGCTAAATTGCTCCTCTTTTTCTTTGTATATCTGTAATTCTCAGGCATCTTGCTCCAGGAGGAGAAGATCAACTCTATCTTCCTGCTGTATCTGATGTCCATCCCAAGCTTCTGCATCCTGGCCATAGCCGCCCTGGTTCTGGAGAACTGGGCAGCGATGCTGTCCCCTCTCCAGTATGACCATCACCTCTGGGGTTTCATCTTGCTCAGCTGTCTGGGTTCAGTGATGTACAACCTGGCCAGCTGCTGTGTCATCACCCTCACCTCCGCTGTCACGCTGCACATTCTGGGCAACCTGAATGTGGTGGGGAACCTGCTGCTCTCCCAGGTGCTGTTTGGGCACGAGCTGACGGCCCTCAGCTGCGTTGGAGCAGCCCTCACCCTCTCGGGCATGATCATCTACCAGAACTCTGAGATCATTGTAGCTTACCTCGACGCACGAAGAGCCAGGACACCAACCAGTGACGGTGGAGAGGACGTGAGAGGACAGGAGAATGACTCGAGCTCATCAAAGACCACTCCGGAACCGGTTACACAATCTTGTTCAGAAGAGGACTCATCTGCAGAACCTAACGAGAGGACAGAGGATCAGATTCATGAGAAAACGGACTGAAGAGAAAGGCTGAAGAAAGGCTGTGTTCCAAAACCTAATGAGCTGCAGTGCTGTCTGTTACCAAACTCTGGACTTTTTTTCTTGCATGGAGCATAAAAGAATACAATGAAAGTGAAAGGTAACCACAGATTTCTCTGGTCCCCAAACACTTTCATTAGATAGAAAAGAGCAGCTTGGACCAGGGTTGTAATAGGTTACTAAAACAGAAACTAAAACTAAAATCATAAAAAAAATAAACATTTTTGCTATTTGAAATAAAATAAACGTTAACTGGAACAAAATAAAAATATTAGAAGCAAGCTAAGCTTTTTTTATTCCACATTTCTCATTTTAATTTAGTTGGATGTACTTAGAATAACTAAAACGGAATTAAAATGAATAAAAACTCCATAGACATTTGAATACTAAAATTGGCATAAGCAAAATTAAATATTTAACTAAACTTTAACTTAAAACCTTACGTAAAATTGAAGTGCCCCCTATTATGCTTTTTCAGATATTACCTGTCATGCAGTGTAATATAGCTGTAGGTCTGCAAATTTTTAAAGATCAAAGTGCACAACAATATAGTTATTGTCTCCTTAAAAAAAGGATCCATTCTGAACTGCTGAAATGAGTCATCAGCAAATACAGTTTTGCTTCCTGTTATATACCTACTTTACAATGTATCAAATTTGCATAATGCCAGCCGATTTTTTTTCTTTCTTTCTCCGCAAACAACGTCTGCTTTGACCATCAAACACTGTAGTTGAAGCTGAGGCCTGGAAGAGCTTGGTTTGTGTTGTCGACATGTCGAGAAGACACTGTTTTCAGCCCTGCGAATCCACTTTGCATGCACTTCTAAAGGGTGAGGAGGCGGGGTTGAATTGATACGGAAAAGCAAACGCCTTTGTTACTGTTCTTATCACTGTGTATCAAGTACTGAGGAAGATCTGGAACTGAAATTCAGATGGTAATAGGCGTTTCTTTTCTTTTTTTGACCAAATCCTTTATTAGAGACCGAATCCTTTATTAGAAAATGAGTGTTTTTTGACCTTGGGTGCATGTAAACCCATTGTAGGTGACCTCAAAAACAACATTAGAAACCTTTAAAATAGAATAATAGGGGGAATTTAAAATAAAAATGCAAAAAATAAAAACTGATATATTAACTATATAGTATAAACTATAATACTATATCAGTGAATAACTCTTTGTGTTCTACAGAAGAAGGAAAGCCATATGAGTTTGGAACGACATGAGGGTGATAAAATAATGATAGAAAAGTTCATTTTGTGTGAACTATACCATTGACAGAAACTGGCCCTCATAAGTGACCAACTTAGAGTGCTATACATGGGCAGCATACAGATAGTGCTCCTCAAAAACAGGAAACTCGCCTCACAATTGTAAATCATTCTTTAAAGTATACTTCAGTTTTGACGTGAATGCGCATGGCCTTTCAAATGATACTTTACAGTGTATTGTACATATAACCTAGCATACACATAAAAACCGAAGTATACTTTGGGCTTAGAATTTGATGTTAGCGTGTTGCTAAGCTAACACTGTCATACAATAATACACAGCACACAAAAAATGGATAAAATGTATTTTATTTTAATGAGACTGAATTTTATTATTACGTTTCACTACTGAATGAATTAGGAGTATGTTTATATTCAGTGTTTTGTTCAATTCACTACGTTTTGGAACGGAAGACTAAGCATCATCCAGCTGGTTGAAGACGGAGTCTGATAAGATACGAGGTGTCATGGTTGGCGATGATGATGATGATATTGGAGGTGTAGTTTTCCCCAGTACCTCCTCACTGTGCCAATATTTTTATTTCAGTCATTCTTCCAATTGAGAACCACCAGAGCTCTGAGACTGACTGACTGACAGACTGAGCGTAAGCCTTTTTTTTAATCAGATGCGCAAAAGTTTGTTTGGATTTTATTACCTCTGTTCTGCCAACACGTACTTAAAAATTTGCAAAAACTTGTGCATGAGCATCAGGAAGATCTCCGATATCCTGCCATATTCATTCTGTGACTTTGTCTATCTAATGCACTGTGAAATACAACTGCTCGATTTGCTCTGACCCTCTTTAATGGTCAGCTTAGCCGTTTTGGACTTGTTCGCACTTTTTAAATCTTAGAGATGGGCACAAAAAAATACATGGAAGTAATGTATTTTTAGATACTGACTGTAACTCAGCCGTCTGGATTTTGGTGATATGGACGGTACTTTTAAGGCAGCTTTCTGTAGGATGTCATGTTTGAACGAGTATCCTGTGTTTGTTACAGCACAACCACTTTTCATCTAGGTTTACATAATGGAGACGAGCAAGACTACTGGATCCTCATTTGGGTGCACTTTTATTTTCAGAAAATTGGTTTCATATCTCTCTGTTTTATTGAAAAGACCTAGAAATAAGCTCACGAGGAAGATTCCTAAGTAATGTTTCACCTCAAAATCATTCGCAAAGACATTTTTCTTATCATTACCTTCTTTTCTCATTACTGCAATGGATCTGACAGTTTTGTTTGTGAGTTTTATAATTTTCATTCCCATTGAGTGTACTACTACTGTAATATACAACAAATATTATCATTATGTATAAATACTGTACAATTTGAACAATATATCATTATGGAAATGATTTTTTTCACACTGCAGCAATGAGAATTGGTGGAATGAGTAAAGATTTTCTCTCAAATCAGTTAATTCAAGAAGGGAGGAAATGTGCTTAATTGTTATGAAAATAATGTCACAAATCAAAACATAAACATAGGCTTCATTTTATTTAAGCAAAATATAATTTCATAAGGTTTTCTTTTGCTTTTGGAGCAGACAATCTGGATGTGTTCCTGACTGGCTTGGGTGACACTCACCCAAACTATCAGTTGAGAAAATTGGCTGTTTAAGTAATATTATGAATGTGACTGTGTTCCGTCATAGGCAGGCGGGTATAAACTGCTGCCTCTGAGGTAATTCCTAGTTTGTTATTAATAGGTCTCTCTAAGGAGTCTCATACATCTTTAGCACACTATGATCTCTTAGGAGAAATCAAAATCATATTTTCACTCTCATTGTCCTCCTTAAATCCTCCACCAAAGGCTTCCTTGCTCTTGCCCGTCTCTGAGTGGGTGCTTATCTTTTTTCATTAGTTTCTTTGATTTTTTTTTTATTGTTCTTGTGATGCCTGCTGGGCAGTATTATATTCACTCCATTTGAATTGTATGTTTTGATGCTGTTGTAAAAAATTAACAATAACAGAGGTTATACACCAAGGTACAGAGCAAGGTCATTCCTTCGAAGAGGATTTGTTGCCATCTGCTGGATAGAAAGCAGATTAGCCTTTATTATATGTGACCCTGGAATACAAAACCAGTCTCGAGTCGCACAGGTGTATTTGTAGCAATGGCCAACAATACATTGCATGGGTCAAAATTATCGATTTCTCTTTTATGCCAAAAATCATTAGGCTGTTAAGTACAGATCATGTTCCATGAAGGTATTTTGTAAATTTATTCTACCGTAAATAAATAAATTAAAAAACTATTTTTGTGAGTGGATATGCATTGCTAAGGACTTTAAAGGCGATTTTCTCAATATTTAGATTTTTTTTTCCACCCTCAGATTCCAGATTTTCAAATAGTTGTCTCTCGGACAAATATTATCTTAACCTAACAAACCATTCATCAATGGAAAGCTCATTTATTCAGCTTTCAGATGTATGAATCTCAATTTCAAAAAATTGACCTTTATGACTGGTTTTGTGGTCCACGGTCACATATTATTACTTTGTTTTTTATTTTAACTGAATTGAAGTGCATTGGATGCGAATATCAGGCACTTTGCCTGTATCATGATGGGAATTCTCAGCTTGGGTTTAATATATTCTCATAACAACTGACTCAAACCATTTGGGGTTCTTCGAATTGGGTAACTGGAAATGTACAAGAATGTGAATGTATCTTAGCGGGTGTTGAGGTGAAGGCAGTCTTATGGAGATGATAAAATCCATGATAAAAGCCTGCACTAACTAAAGTGTGCCTACCTGAGGGCTGTTTTCATAAGGAAACACCAGCCTTTCAAGCTTTATTTATTAAGGTCTCAACTGTCCATCCATGCTTCAGTGTTTTCACTCATTACATAATTTCTAGTGAACAGAATCATAACAGAAGCATCATACAAGATCAACCGTACTAAAGATCAGAGTGTCTAATATTTATCAGCATTAATTTTGACACAAATTTTACACTTTTTTTAGGCTGTGTTATCAGTTATTAAGGCACAAAGGGGCCTCAACACTAGTAATGTTAGCATGGTTATCGGTTAACTATGCCGATCATTTCAAAATGGCCCGTTAAACGATCTTGCCGATACATCAGTCTATAGGTGCCATCACATTTGTTCATCAGCAAAATTTTGCAAGTGGGAATTTTGTGCCAATTGGGAATGAGCAACGGACCTTCTTTGCAAAATTTCGGGTGAAATTTCGCTAATATATGACCGCACCTTCTCAGCGAAAGCAACACGGCATTCATATAATGTTCATCCAGTTTCTTTGTACCACAAGCACAGTGGTTAACTACTATTAGTATAAAAAAAATATGAACAGAACGATAGCAAAGTCGGTTACATTTTACTCTTCACCGTCAAAAGAGAGGTGAGGGTAGTCCGATAAATACCTCAGATGTTACTGCTTATTCTTGTGATGACATTTTACTGAGACACTAGTGTACTGAATGATGTTTTCAATGCTGAGATCTCTTAACATTGAGCGACAGTCGCGGTATTGATGGTTTTGATGTGTCTTTTATTGGTTGCAGCGCAAAATTGCGCTGGCGATTTGCATAACTATGGTTCCTGTGTATATGGATTCTGATGTCAGTAAAATATCAGATGTAAATGCTTATTTTATTATATTTATGTGTTTTACATTCATGGAAAATTGGACAAATACACCTGTAAAAAAAACCACTGTCTGATGTCTTTTTTTCTTATGTCTCATGCTAACTCACATTTTAATATGTAAAAAAGTGTTGTTTGCTATTATGATTGTTCATATGAATATACTTGATAAAATGTGCTAGCAGTGTTTTAAAACGTTTTAGAAACATGGTAGCAGCATGTTAATACATGCTAGCAAAGTGATAAAACATGCATGATAGTGGTCTAATATGCTCAGAGATTTTATTTGCTTTCCTGTCTTCATCTGACTTCCTGTCTATCTGACAATAAAACCTTCAAGCCTAAAGCTTTTAAATCTATTTCATACTTTCAGGCCAGACTTTGTCAAGTCAACAGCATCAAATTTAATCTAGCTTTCATTTGTTCCTTTGAGTTTTCTGTGTAGGAGTCTAAAAGTACAACTTATGATAGACAACAGAATAATTAATAAAAGTGCATTTATAAAATAATAAGCTTTACATTTCTCTATTTAAATTGGCTCTATTTACTTACCATTGTAAGTGCCTAAACTCAACCTTAATATTTGGATTTTTAAAGAAAAGGAGTCTAAATTCTTTTTTTTTTTTTTTTAGATAAAATGAAAAATGCTTCAAATACTATCGACTGAGCTTAACTTGTATTGACCCTTGTATTTTCACCTAGCTGATGATAAAATGGTTCAAATGTCTTAGATATATGTTGAGCCATGTCTAGAGACCAATATATCTTAGAGACTTGAGTCAGTAAACAACCACAGAATACCGTAGAAATCTCAAAGCAACATGCTACCTGCCATTCAGAACACCATTACAAACACAGCATAACAACGCAGGGCTGCTTACTTTTGAATTTAGCTTGGAGTGAGTATTATGGAAGGGGGGTGGGGGCTTTGGTGTGGTTGTGGAAAAAAAAACTTGCATTACATTATATGTATTTTTAAAACATTTGGTAACTACACAGAATTTCATGAAGTTTAGTGACAACATGTCAATGTTTACATGGTACAATTGACTGGTAGGCTACTGTCTTATTAGTTCTTGACACAAGTTTCATCTCATAAGCTTGCGATTTGATTCCTATCTTGATTCAATATCAATGACCTGGTAACCACCCACAGAACCCTACCATCATAGTGGTCAGTTTTGCACAGTTTAGCATTTTCTCCATGTTGAATCTTATGAAAGGTAACATTATAAGTGCCTTTGTATGACTTTGCCAGTATAACTGGACCACTTTTGTATAATTAATATGCCAGATTAGTGAATGACTCACTGGACATCCAGTCTAAGTCAAGGTTTCCTTCACCCTCACTGTTTCCATGTGTCATGCTTGCTGATTTCTGCCAGCAAATGTTTGACATAACCATCGGCCACCACTAGGCGGAGCCAAACTGTCCTTCATTAAACACACAGAACGCCTCCATCATACTGTAATAGTGCGAGTGTGAAAATGTGAATGTGCCAGTGACATTTCTGGTCTCAGCTTTTGCAGATACATGCTGCAACAAGCGTGTTTATGTCTGCAAAGGAGAAAATAACGTGACCGACCTGTGCTGCTAGGCAACATCATTCTTATGCCTTAATAAGGCAGTGTTCTCTGTCTGTCCACTCATTCAATGTTTAGTTCTGCGTAGAGCCAGGCCACCTGCTTATGCAATCACTGTCAACACAAAGCATGCTGGGTGAGCACCATTTATCTCGACTTTTTCCTTCCTCTGGTTTTCAAACATATAAAAACCCTGATACCACATTTTAAAATGACAGTGTTTGGATAAAATGATGACGCATTGTTATCTCATTGTTATAAGTAGCTGACAATTGGGAAAGATCAGGACAAGCTGTGCCAAAATACATCACTAATACTTAATGTCCCATTTCTACTGATTCCACATTTTTCCTGGTCCCTTCAGAAGAGGGTGATGAGGGTCGGGGTGGGAGTGGTCTCACGGTGGCTCTGAAAAACTCACTCACTCCAGCATCAGAGTTGAGTTGAGTTGAGTTGAGTGTATGTGACCTTTCTAGATCAGACAGCGCAATCTTTCCTCTGGACAGCCGCAGCAAGACTGGTAAGCTCCATCTTTATGTTTCATATTTTGCGAGATTTAACTTTCACTTTTGTTGTTTTTCTGATGAATTTCCATTTATCTTTCAGTGCAATGATCGTGTGATTGCATAACAGCTATTACACCAGTGCAAGAGCAAATTGTTATTGAGCGGTTATATAAATTCCGCCAACATTATTATGTGTTATTAGGGTAAAACTGTATTATGGCATCCAGAAACAGCGTTACCCATTCTGCTAGCTTCAGCCCACACATTATTCCCAACACTTGCTAACATACAGCAGCACTTGAGACATCTGGACAATTGAAGCATCTCACTCAAATGCTGCCAGATCTTTTATCAGGACTAACTTCAATTTTCTGAGCCATTTTTGCATTGACTTTTAATTAACTGGTCAACACAGTTGTACTATCAGAGTAACCACAGATGGTCATGATACACTAACGCTTGACGACTATGGAGCCCCTAAAGGGACACGGCAATAGGGGAAAATATGAGATTAGATTTCAATGCCTTTGTGTTTGCTAGTAAAACCTTTGGATAACATTTTATTTTGATCGTCCACCAACAGACATTCTACTAACTATATGTAACTTTGCAGGTACATATCAACTTTTTCTATGTACTTGAACCCCTTGAACACCAAACCCCAACATAACATTCAACTAATACTCTAATGAGAGTTAATTGACATGTAGTTGACAAGTTGCTTTATAATATCAAAAGTGGACTTTCTAAATAAATTTTAACCTGCTTTTATGTTCCCAAAAGTTTGCATTCGCTCACAAAAAAATGCAAAACTGGTAATAGACATAGGAAAAATCTATATATTTTAACGCTTCTACGAGCGAAAGTAGAATTTTAGTTAGCGAAATTTTAGTTGTTAAGTATCTCAGGGAAACACAAAACTCTTGTGAGCAAACACAAAACTGCCAATTCAAATAATGAGATTGAAGGAAAATATATTTTTAATGCTTCTGTGAGTGAACGCAATGTTTCTTGGGGGAACACGTTAATTTTGCGAGAGAATAACTGGTGGGAACGCAGTTTGAAAAGCATTATCATGTAATTTTCCTTCCATCTCATTTTTTTTTCAATATTTGTTCTTAGAGAGCTCCGTAGACAAGCACAAAATGCCAAATACTTCATTTTAAACAGTATATGTATCGTTTTCTCATTAAAACCTAAGAAAATCTCTCTTTTTTGCTTAAAAAGTGCACTTGTTCTATATTTCTTTAAAAGAAATGTCCCTTGGTTTGATATTTTCTAATGCGGTGGCATTTACACAGTTTTATGTGTCTTTAAGGGATAGTTAAAACAAAAATGAAGATTCTGTCATCATTTACTAACCCTCGGCTTGTTCAAAACATGTATGACTGACTTTCTTCTGTGGAACCCAAACAATAATAAAGATATTTAGAAAAAAAAAGTCTTAGTTTTTTTTGTTTCAGTAAATTGGTCCAGTGTTGTTTTGGACCAACAACACTGTTCAAGTTTGGAACGACATGACAATGATGACAGAATGTTCATCCCTGCAAATAGTTTCCACTCATAAAGCACGTTATTCCACAGATCTCTTTGTTTGTGTTTGGGTGCCAGTTGGTTTACAGGACTTCAGGCAGAAGGTGCGGGACACATCCTAAAATACTGCATGGTTAATGTCAGTGCCAGCCAACATGTTTTATGTTAAGATGAATGTTTGGATTATTTCCGTTTCGAATTTTTCATATACGGATGCATCTAATCATCATTATGTGTGTGGCTGGCATTTAATCTATGAGAAAACATTTTTTTAAATGAAACCTGTTTGTTCAGAAGCCAATAATTTGACTAGTTATATCAGCGTTTAGTAGCTCGCGACAGACTAGCTTACTAGCATCTTGGGGCATCTTAAAATATCCCTGTACTAGACGTTCTCACACAAAGCTTTCAGTTAGAATATCTCTCCCACATTTTTCTTTTCCATAAACGTACTCCCTCATTCCCACGCACACATGGAGATATACACATCTCGTAACCTGGCTCCATCAACACCTCCTGTTCCTCCTTCTGTCCCAGCTGTCACTAAAGATGGAGGGTGAGAAGGGAACATCAGAGGCAGGTATCAAAGAGCAAGCTGATATGTCGGGTCCACTGACAGTCGAACAGCTGGCAGCTATAGAGGATGAAGAGATCCTCAATAATATGGTAAGAGGCAACTATAGGAGCTACGAGCAGAGCAGACTTGTTATCGTGGTTTGTCTTGACCATATTTAGGAAAGTGTGTTTCCCTTCTGTTTACTGCATGTAATAGCTAGATAAGGCTGTGGATTTCGAGGAGAGGAAAATGATCCGGGCTGCCATGAGAGAACTGCTCAAGAGAAAGAGGGGTGAGGACTGGGTCATGTCCCTAATGTCACATATTCAATATATATGACTCAAACCTGGTCTAATGTGATTCCTGACAGGCTTTTTGTTAAATCTTGAAACCTGCCAAGAATCTGGATTATATTTTAGTCTTAAGTAAATAAATAAATGTGTTGCATAAAGAAAATTATGCATATTTTCCCCGGTTTCACAGACAAGGCTTTAGCCTAGTCCCAGACTAATATGCATGTTTGAGCTGTTTTAACTGAAGGCAATTTGCAGTGCAGTGTTTATAAAAGTTACTTAAATGTCCTAATTAAACTAAGGCTTAAACCTGGCTTAATCTATGCCCTGTTTGTGAAATCAGGCCTTTTTTTTTACATTATTGTAAGCATAATTCATGGTTTGTACTGTATTTGTGTTAATTAGATGAGTTATAAAATTACAATGTCAAATTTGGGTGTAAATATGATAAATTGTCAAAAAAATATTGTCGTAAAAACAGAAAGGATTGTCGTTTCTTATTCTGTTTTAAATTCTTTTTTGAGTCTCATTATGTTTATCTCATTGTCATTGTCTTAATAGGATTTCTTGTTTATATAAACTGTTTTCTAATTGAATATATTTTATATAAAATGTATATATTTTATATCCTTACATATAATTGAATATATTTTATATGATTATATTTACATATAAAATGTCATTTATTCCAGTGATCAAAGTTGAATTTTCAGCATCATTTCTCCAGTCTTCAGTGTCACATGATCCTTCAGAAATCATTCTAATATACCGATTTGATGCTCAAGAAACATTTCTTATTATAATGTTGAAATCAGTTACTTAATATTTTTGTAGATTTTTTTTCAGGTTTCTTTAATGAATAGAAAATTAAAAACAGGATTTATTTGCAATAGAAATCTTTTGATACATTATAAATGTCACTTTTGATTAATGCATCCATCCAAAAACAAATCTTACTGACCCCAAACTTATGTATATTTAAAACAGTAGTTTGTTAAATATAACCCAAACATGTTCTTGACGGGTTTCATAAGACTTTAAGAGTCACTACTATTACACAAACAACCACAGGAAGTAAACTCAATTGAATAAACTTCTACCATTTGTTTAACTTTTCTATTCAGAATGGAAAGCACAATAGTTTGTTTATTGTTATTGTTTTGGGGTGGTTTTTTGAGTGAAAAATGTCCTCTTCTCATCTCTCTATTCGTCTTTCTCTCAGAGCGGCGTGATAGGGAGCGGGCAGCCCGAATGGAGAGCCTACGTCAACAGGGAGGCGGAGGCAAGGCTGGACTGAATAAGGACCAGAAACCCATCAATAGCCCAAACGGAGCTCAATACAGTGCACACAGTGAGTAACCATCACTTTTGAGGATCTGAACACTATGTACTTTTACTGTGATTCTAACTGCAAGGCTTTGATAACCTCCCCTTTCTCTTTTTACTTCATTTCGGTATAGGGACGGCACAGGCAAAAACATCTTCAACACCAACCTCTACTTTCTCTCCAAAAGCTGTGAGCGGGTGAGTCATTCCTAGAGGCCTGACAGGATGACAGCATTGGATGAACCCCATCGGCTGATTGTTTAATTTTTCCTCCTAAGCCCTGCTCAATCCCATGTGGCCAGGGTTAAAGTGACGAGCGGCTCGGCAGTTGGGGGCCCAAACACCAAAGATGTCAAACAGATGCTGCTGGACTGGTGTCGTGTCAAGACTGAACCATATGAGGTGGGCCTGAAGAGACAAAATAAGACCAAAATCAACCAGTTTATATTTTGCTATATTTCTTTGGCTCTGCTAGTCTCCCTGTGTGAATCTCTTGGAAACACGTCCAGTTCACATTTCACCCCAAAATATAGAAAAAAAGAAAAGAAATAAAATGTATTTAACAAATATATATATATATATATATATATATATATATATATATATATATTACTGTAAATATGTATCCTTTTTATTGTAACAGCCAAAAATTTTTTTTTAATTCACTGTCTTATACTTGTTTCTATGTTTAGGGTGTGAACATTCAAAATTTCTCCTCTAGCTGGGCAGACGGACTGGCGTTTTGTGCCCTGGTGCACAGGTTCTACCCTGAGGGCTTTGAATATTGCACTCTTGACCCATATGATCGCAGGGCTAACTTTGAGAAGGCATTCAAGACTGCAGAGTAAGACTTGACACTATTTATTGCATCCTCATTTATTTAATCATCATAAAATATTATAAAACAAAATAAATATTATAATAATTATATATTTGATTATGATCTATATTAATATATATAATATTATATACATACTATCTTTTTATAATTCATTTTGAAATAATTAAGTTATATTATACTTAAATTATAATGAATTTAAAAACTTTAGCGATTGTTTTAATTAATCTAAATGACTTTTAATCATTTTCTCATCCGGGTATTTTTTTTTAAAGACAGCAGCACAACAACTATATTTACAATTTGATTTAAATAAAACCTCAGTATTCACAGTAATGAGAAATGCATGCTGGGATAAGGAAATGTGCTTTTTTTAAGGTACTTTGGAGGTCAAATGTATAGTCTACTCAAGTCATGAAAATAATATCTAATAATCATAATGATCTTAAAATAGGCTTTATTTTCTTTATGCGTGTGTGTAGGAGACTGGCCGACTGTCCGCCCCTGCTGGATGTTGACGACTTGATGCGGATGCGAGAGCCCGACTGGAAATGTGTGTACACGTATATACAGGAGTTCTATCGCTGCCTAGTAGAGAAAGGCCTCGTCAAGACTAAAAAGAAGATCCCATAGAAACATTTGAGTGCTTTCACTGTAGAGACCAAAGGGCCACAACAGGCACATATAGCGCACATGTGATCTGACCTGCAGCTTTTACCTAAGATCAGATAGTCTATTATGTACTCATGCTCTTCTCTGTTTCATAAACACACATGCAGTGGATGAGGATTATAACCTGTGTGTTTACCAGGGTACAGCTGGGGCTCTGGAACAGTGCATTCCTGTGAGATTACACAAACATTAATCTCAGTCTATGCTAAGAGATTGTGTGAAAGTGTGTGTGTGTGTGTGTGTGTATGCAGAAGGCTTTTTATGGTACTGCTACTCCCTGTTTTGAATGCACTCCAGCACAGAGACATAAGGCTTATAAGGGCATGAGACCTAATGGAGAATTATACTTAACTCAGATTAATCGTTTGTTTAAAAATATAGACAGGGCACTTTTACTATTATATAATAGAGTTCAGAAAGGACAGCAAAGTTTTAAAGCCTCAAAAATGTATCAGAATACATGAAAAAAATGTCACCTGCTTTTGCTTATAGGGTGAAATATGACATGTTGAATAGTTTTTAGTTTCTCTTGTTCAGGATCAGAAGTCCATCATACTGAGCAATTGTTTGGTACTGAAAAATGACCCTAGAACTGCACTGAGATTAGATCCAATAGAAACTCTCACTCAGGGATAGACGGGCACTCGAGGCCTGTAGAACGCCTGTAAGTCTTGTTTCAGAAGTGCTTTTAAAATGTTTTCAACACTTTATTAGCTGCATGGCGAATGACATAAGTAAACAATAAAATGTGACATTAAAATTTAATAAAATGTGAGTATTATTTTTTTTAATGCTTCAATTCATACAAGCACAGTTGCAGTCAGTCTGTATCACTGTTCTGGTTTGATTAAATTATGGGTGTTATTTTCCTCCCACAGTGCCTCACCAACTGTTTGCCACGTATTATCATTACATGTGATACTGTTCTCTATGCATTTTTCTCTTTACTCACACGTACACACACACACAATTATTTAATGCATTATTGGATTTTAGTGATAACCCAAATAATACCACAAAACATGACAAAATTCATCAGATCAGTTGCTAATACTTCACTGATGGTGGTGCTGTTATTTTCTCACTAAAAAAACGCTGCCTTCCTGAAGGATGATGTAATTGGCTTTTGTTAGTTAAAGGAAAATTTTAAAATAAAAAGGAAAAAATAAATAAATAAGAGGATGGAAGGTGATATTGAGGACACAATAAAATAAAACTATAAATTGATAACCAATTAAAACACTACTCTCAGGAAAAAACTAAAAAAATGATGAAATACCTGAAATATATCTTAATAAATTGTCAGTTTCTGGAGTTTGAATTCAGTGCAACACCAGATGACATGACAAAAATGGCAATATCCTTTCAAATAAAGTCATGAAATTAATTCAAATCCATTTCTATGTTCAAAAATAAGTACTGTTGTGGTACAAGAACACTAACTAGCCTAATATAAATAAATTTTTTAAGTCGGTATGAAACTTAAGAACTTGCAAGAGTCTTTTCTTCCCTATTGTAAAGCACAGTTTTGGGCTGGACTTGATTTTGTCCTTGGGGAATTGCTTGGATGGCTGGAAAGTTGTAGTTTGTTATTGGTCGATATTATATGAATGAAAGGTTGTCCAGCCCTCACACCAGTAAGGAAAGTTCTGGTGAGTTGTGTGGATTTATTCTGTCCTCAACCCACGTGTGAGATGACCGCGTGCCAGCTGGACATTTCTATTCCGCGCACGGCGATGCGGCTGATTTTACGTCGCCTTACGTCATTCATGGTCAAATATAGTCACTACAAGTCAAGTGTCTGCTGGAGATGTTTCACTCACAGTTTTCGCTAAATTTCCTCGTGTCCTCTTGGGAGTGACGTATCCGCTCCCCATCACTCATTATCACACCAGTGGAAGTGTGTGTGTGTGTGATGTGAGCGTCTCTACAGGACACACACACACACACACACACACACACACACACTTGCGCCGGTGCAGAGAAACAGGACAGGTAAGAATTCTTTCGATATCAAAAACAGAAAACGTAATTGTGCTTTTAAAACGACACATAGGTCGATGAGGCAGTCAGAAATAATTGGAGATTGTGTCTTACCGTGACGCTCATCTGTTTAAAGCGCGAGAGATGCGCGTGACATCCTTCACCTCGAGACACTGCAGCGTATAAACAAGTGTCGTTGGACAAACAACTTTGAAAAGATCTAACCAACCTATTTGTCATTTCTCGCTTTTTCCTTAACGTAAGATGCCCATCCTGTCAAGCTCGTCAAACGGTGAATTATCTCATACGCCGCGCGTGCTGACTCTTAATTGACACTCGAGGACATATGACCTTGTAACGGTTCGTTATGCGCGTGGCTGCTGGAAATGACGATTATTTTATACTCGAGATTTTATTTGATGTCCAGCGGGCTCTCTCTCTATATACATATTATCCTTCGTACGACACATGATTCACCGATTCTCGAGACGAAACCATTTAAAATTAAAATAAAAGTTTATAAATGATTAGCATATAATAAATACTTTGTGTTAATCTGTTCAGTATATTCAGTTTGGGTTAAGTCTCCTGCTTTTTCCATTTTCTCACAAAATATGTGTATTTTCTTGCTTATTAAGTACCAGTCAAAATTATCTGATAGAAATTTGCATAGAAAATTGTATAAATTCGTTTTGCATTGAAATTCTTTGTATAACGACTAAAAGGACCTACTTCCAATGAGGGGCACTATTAAAACTTTCAAACAAATGTCTTTACAGTGTTTGTGATGGAGTTGAAATATCATGATTGTGACCCAGAAAATATAAGCAAAATTACTTAATTATGTATGAACAGCTGTATATTCATAGATCTTTTAAACCCACCAGAGCATGTGACCTTGTTTAACTCATATCAGATGAAAAATGGCCATGTTTCAATTGTTTTAAATATATTTTAGTGACCTTTTGTGACACTCAAAACAACAGCAAAAGTGTCAAAGATAACATACACAAACAGAATTTGTAATGGAAAAAATAGAATGTGTGACAACTTGCCCCGGTCTCCTTTATATAATGAGCTGACACCATGTGTGTTTTAGTATCTTAAATCTTAAAGTTGAACAGATGTGTCATGTTGTTGTTGTTGTTGTTTCCTATGGTTACATTTTTTTTGAATGTATCTTTCCACTCAACCCTTGTGAGCCATTGTTATTGTCATGTCATCATTATACATTTTTAATGATGACCTATTTTCATTATGCCATCCTATTATTGTGCACTAAATACTCTGCAGCCAGGTTAGTTCTTATATTACTTCACTGCTTTAAACTTTGTTGGATTTTTTTTATTGTTAATAACCTTTACTAAACATTATTACTATATCTAACACTTGATTGTTGTGGAGTACATTAATGCATATTCAAATAGATACCATAAAATAAATGCCATGAAAAACTGATTCTTATATTTACCATATATATCCATATGTGACATGTGTGTTGCATTCCAAACATTAGACTTAGGATTTGCATAGAATATATCAGCCATAAAAATTCCGTCTCCTCAGCTTTGCCCGTTTGTAATTTTAATATGAATTGTTCTGTGCTTTATTGTATATCTGCATTTTTAGACTGGCCATCTTTGCTAAAGTGTTTATAGCATTTTCTAAGATATAAATCGTTACTTGAGATAGCATTCTGTCTTTTTCACCAAAGATCTGTCCCAAGACACCAATGTGTAAAAGCTCTGAGCTATTAGTCTGCAACAGATGGAGACAGAGGCATCATTGCTAATGCTATGTGATGGCCATTATCCCCATCCGCAGCACTTTATTCAAAGATTTCCGTATTGATTAGAATCCTGTTTATTAAAGTAAATTTCCTGGAATTTTAAAAGGAAGTAATGGAAATGTTTAAGGGGAGGACTGAAAGTTGTTGCCAAGCAACAGGAAAGTAGATCAGGACAGCAAGGAAGGTATATAGTTGTCATTTGAAGAAAAGGATTGATCTTGGCTGATTGTAGTTCACGGATGTCAGCAGTGACGTCCCAGGGTAAGCAGAGAGTGAGAGGGGACAGGTACATAGTGAGGACATTCAGCCCTGGCTACTGTCCAAAGCTCTTCACTTCACACACTCATCCATCCACTGCAGACAGCAACGGTCTCTGTCTTTGACCAAGGGAGAAGGCAGAGAATAGTGAAGGACACACAAACCCAGGTCTCTCATCTTTCTCTGCATTCACAGCATCTATTTTCTGGTTTAGTCACCTTTTCTGTTTTGTCCTTCATGTTTTTGTCTCCATTTATTAAAAGAATGTTCCGGGTTCAGTAGAGGTTAAGCTCTATGAACAGCATTTGTTGTTTGGGTCAGTGGATCGTTTTATCCAAATCTATTAATATAAAAGTCAAGGTGATACAACATGATAATGCTATAATCCACACTTTTCACAATTAGTTAATCTTGACAGCTGTAATAGTAAAAACGTAGGAAATGTTTTCAAGAGAGTTCCGCATGTAATACTCATTTCGTACCATACGCAAAGATGTTAGCCAATCATAGCAGTAGGCGTTTACATTGAAATCTTAATTTTTTAAGCTGTATTTTTAAGACATTTTTTCTTTATCATGGACTCTATTTGTTGTTAATCTGTTTAAAGGGTTAGTTCTACCAGAAAGACTCGGGAGGTAAATTAACTTGCAATGAAATTTATTAACAATCAGCAAGCAAACATTGTAAGATAAAGTTCTTTGGCGTAGGCCCCGTCCGTAGCTTAGATCCTGAGGGTTGCGGACTCTGCATTTCCTGCCTGAAGATGAAGGCAGGGGCGTAGCCGACCCCCGGGAGGTATGGACAGGGACCATCCTGGTGGTGGTGGGGAGGATGGAGGTTAGGTTTCGCGTCAGCATCTGCGAACTCAGACAAGTGTGATGA
The DNA here is from genome assembly GCA_037194245.1 of Opsariichthys bidens. Classification (NCBI taxonomy): domain Eukaryota; kingdom Metazoa; phylum Chordata; class Actinopteri; order Cypriniformes; family Xenocyprididae; genus Opsariichthys; species Opsariichthys bidens. The sequence continues at coordinate 17,916,477 of CM074289.1, read as the reverse complement.
GTACCGATCTTATATACTACATGTGTTGGATAATGATTGGTTAGATCTAAATTAGTAGTGACGTAACATTTGAGTCTTCCTGACAGAACTTGCGCTAGAGCTTTCATTTCACCCTAAAATTAAATTCTGTCATTAAATACTCACCGTCATGTCGTTCCAAACCCATAAGACATTCGTTCACATTCTGAACACCAATGAAGATCTTTATAATGAAATCTGAGAGCTTTCTGCCCCTCCATTAATAGCCTATGCGACTACCTCTTTCATGCCTCAGAAAATTAAGAATTAACCCCAGAATTAACCCTTTGATGTTGATTAACAACTAAAAACTTGAACCTGAAAAGTCAATTTAAAAGCTCAATGATTCTGGGTCTCTCTCATCTCTCCAGGTAAATGGATCCGATGCTGCCCAGTCAGAGCTGCTCTATGCCAGAAGGAACTACTGGAGTCTTAGGACTCCACAAACCACCAGTCCCAGCCCTGCTTGGAAACCCCTGCAAACTGCCTGCATCCTCACACTGCCAGATGGTCATGACTGAAAATCCACCAGTGTTGGGACAAACCGCGGCACTGCAGACAAATTCAGGCATTCAGGAGAGAGTCAGAACAGACTCAACCCCACAATCCACAAATTGCATCAGCATCAGTCGACCCAGGCCTACAGCACTGGGGACCAAGGCAACAATCAAAGTCTCCAAACCCACTGATCCTTCATTGCAAGTTAAAGCAATGGGAACGCCCAACTTCTTGCCGCACTGCCCAACCGAATCACCATTGCCTTATTGCAACCCCCCTAACCCGCTGAGCCCCGTTTCTCAACTTGGTTTCAACCCCCCATCTCTTCCCCCAACACTTCCAAGCCCTCCATCACAGTCCATCCGTACAAAGACACAAAATAACCTAATCACCAGACCAGTCCCCAACCCAAACCCCAATACCCTGTCTAACCACATTCCTCAACCAATCCTAAGTCCAGAAACACATTTACCCAACGATGGAGACTGTACTGACAATAAGTTGAACAAGACCATCAGCGAAGAGGGTGATTTCAGGTGAGATGTTATATACCTTGTCCATATTTATGCAACAGTTAGTTCTGGTTCCTTAAATCTGATTGGTCAAGTAGCATTCCCAGAGGGATGCAACAGTCCAACAGCAGTGAGAATTTTCACTGCTTGTCTGTTATTTACTCACTCTCAGTCTGTGCATTAGTGCCGGGGGATATTTCAGTGACTCTTTCTGCAGTTTACACTGTTATGCGAGTAGGTGGTGACAAATCACTGCATATATGAGTCCTTCATTCAAATGATTAATTAAAAAAAGCTGATTCATGCAGGAATTAAACAAATGACTGCTGCTGAATTCTTTCTAATTCAAAAATTCTAGTATGTGTTTCCGAATTCAGCATGTGTTTGTGAGTGAGTCACTGAATCATTCGTTCAACCATTTTGTTCAAAAGCGCTGACTTTGGAACCGCATGCTAGTGTATTACTCTTACTATTTCTGCCATATAATGATATGGGAAAAAAGTAAGACTAGTATGTTAGTACACGGTTCGAAATTCAGCAACTGAATCATTAATGCAATGTTCCAGTAATGGAACAAGTGGCTATCTTTATGAGTCACTGAATGTTTCATTCAGTGGATTTGCTTAAAAAAGCTGATTCATTTAGAATACAGAACTAATGACTGTCTTTATGAATGCATTATTGAGTTATTCATTCAACCGATTCATTGAAAAAGTTGATTCATTCACTAACAAAACAATTGGCATTCTTTATGTGTGAGTCATTGAATTGTTCATTAGGTTGATTTGTTTAAAATGGTTGATTCATTCAAGAAAAAAAAGTGGCAATCTTTATGATTTGGTGAATTATTTATTTAACTAATTCCCTTTAAAACACTGATGATTCAGAAATAAAGAGTGGCATTATGAGTGAGCCATTGAATGATTATTTCAACAAATTTTTTCAAAAATGCTGATTTTGTCTGATTTATTAATTCATTCACTCTTGTAAGTGTGATTTAACTTTAATATCTTTCAGATCTAGTGATATGATATGATTTGACTACAGTCACTCAGTGATTGGGTTTCCTCTGATTTTGTTTATATCCACTGGCCTGAGGGGAGAGAATCTGCTGTTTAGTTTAACAGCTCAAATCAGCAATATGTGGTTTTGTGTTTGCTGAGGAAAAAGTCACCGGAAGCTCAATGGTCACTGCTAATGCCATGAAGGTCCACCCCAGTAACAGCCTTAGATTTCAAACTTGTTACATGTGGTCAGAGGGTCATTAATTGTTAATTTAAATCCTGAGAAATCTGCTAGTGGAATGGCAGCAAACAGGACCTAAAGAACTCATACTAGCAGAACATTTTCTCATTCCTTAAACCAGCATAGTATTTCTCACAGAGCCTGGTGACAGAATGAACACGGGTGCATTGAGCTGGCAGCTTTCCTAGACTCAAATGTGTTCCTGGATCCTTTAGCCTGCCATCTTTGACAATACAGACAAAGCCCTGATAAAACGTAATGCTGTTTACTCATCATGCTCTAATTAGTTAAAAGTGTTCAGCATGTTTTGGAAACTATTAAATACAGCAGGTGACATTTGTTTATCACAGGCTTTTTGATATGAGTAATTTTGATGACTCATAATACCATGATGTAATGTAAAGGAGAATATGACCATGAATTTGAAATTATAACCCATTGTAGCACCACACACACACATACAGTGGGTACGGAGGATATTCAGACCCCCTTAAATTTTTCACTCTTTCTTATATTGTAGCCATTTGCTAAAGTTCATTTTTTTTCCTCATTAATGTACACACAGTACGCCATATTAACACAGAATTCTTGACATTTCTGCAGATTTATTAATAAAGAAAAACTGAAATATCACATGGTCCTAAGTATTCAGACCCTTTGCTGTGACACTCATATTTAACTCGGGTGCTGTCCATTTCTTCTGATCATCCTTGAGAGGGTTCTACACCTTCATTTGAGTCCAGCTGTGTTTGAATATACTGATTGGACTTGATTAGGAAAGCCACACACCTTACAGCTCACAGTGCATGTCAGAGCAAATGAGAATCATGAGGTCAAAGGAACTGCTTGAAGAGCTCAAACAGAATTTTGGCAAGGCCAAGGTTACAAATAAATTTCTGCTGCACATAAGGTTCCTAAGAGCACAGTGGCCTCCATATTCCTTAAATGGAAGACGTTTGGGATGACCAGAACCCTTCCTAGAGCTGGCCGTCCGGCCAAACTGAGCTATCGGGGGAGAAGAGCCTTGGTGAGAAAGGTAAAGAAGAACACAAAGATCACTGTGGCTGAGCTCCAGAGATGCAGTCGGGAGATGGGAAAAAGTTGTAGAAAGTCAACCATCACTGCAGCCCTCCACCAGTCGGGGCTTTATGGCAGAGTGCCCTGACGGAAGCTTCTCCTCAATGCAAGACACATGAAAGCCCGCATGGAGTTTGCTAAAAACACCTGAAGGACTCCAAGATGGTGAGAAATAAGATTCTCTGGTCTGATGAGACCAAGATAGATTTTTTTGGCCTTAATTCTAAGCAGTATGTGTGGAGAAAACCAGGCACTGCTCATCATCTGTCCAATACAGTCCAACAGTGAAGCATGGTGATGGCAGCATCATGCTGTGAGGGTGTTTTTCAGCTGCAGGGACAGGACGACTGGTTGCAATCGAGGGAAAGATGAATGCGGCCAAGTACAGGGATATCCTGGACGAAAACCTTCTCCAGAGTGCTCAGGACCTCAGACTGGGCCAAAGATTTACCTTCCAACAAGACAATGACCCTAAGCACACAGCTAAAATATCGCAACAAAATTTCACAACAACTCCGTGACTGTTCTTGAATGGCCCAGCCAGAGCCCTGTCTTAAACCCAATTGAACATCTCTGGAGAGACCTAAAAATGGCTGTCTACCAACGTTTACCATCCAACCTGACAGAACTGGAGAAGATCTGCAAGGAGGAATGGCAGAGGATCCCCAAATCCAGGTGTGAATAACTTGTTGCATCTTTCCCAAAAAGACTCATGGCTGTATTAGATCAAAAGTGTGCTTCTACTAAATACTGAGGAAAGGGTCTGAATACTTAGGACCATGTGATATTTCAGTTTTTCTTTTTTAATAAATCTGCAAAAATCTCTAGAATGATTGATTTAGCAAATGGCTGCAATATAACAAAGAGTGAAAAATTTAAGGGGGTCTGAATACTTTCCGTACCCACTGTATATATATATATATATATATATATATATATATATGAATGATTCAATAGTAAATGATATTGTAGAAATGTAAAGTAAAGTAAAGTAATGATAAAAATAATTTATCTGATTACAAAATGGACTATTTTACCTAGTATTTATGGGTTCTATTTTTTTTTTACATTTATGGCATTTATGGTTATTAGTACATTTACATTTAATCATTCAGCAGATGCTTTTATCCAAAGCTACTTACAAGTGAGGAATACAAACAAGCAATTCTTCATGAAGAGGCAAATAGATACAGGAAGTGCTCACAATACAAGTTTCATGCATTGCTCAGAGTAACATAAGCTAGAGTAGGAAGGGAATTTTTCTTATGAAGGGGTTAAGTGCTCACGAAAGAGATGAGTTTTCAGCTGTCTCTTGAATATTGCCAGGGATTCTGCATTCATGGTGAAGATAGTGAGATCATTCCACCAGCTGGGAGCAGTGAACGAGAATGTTCTGGAGAGTGATTTTGTGCCTCTCTGTGATGGTACCACAAGCTCCTTTAGTGATCGCAGGCTTCTGGTGGGGACGTAGCGTTGTAGCAGTGTGTGGAGGTAGGAAGGTGCAGAGCCTGTAGTGGATCTGTAAGCAAACGTCAACGCCTTGAACTTGATGCGTGTAGCAAGGGGTAGAGAGATGAAGAGGGGCGTGACATGGGCTCTTTTGGGCTCGTTGAAGACAAGACTCGCAGCAGCGTTCTGGATCATTTGAAGAGGTTTGATTGCACTTGACGGCGGACCAGCCAGAAGAGCATTGCAGTAATCAAGCCTTGAAATGACCAGGGCCTGGACGAGAAGTTGTGTTGCGTGCTCAGTCAGGAAGGGCCGGATTAGTATATTATTTACTGTATATATTGCTATTAGCATATTGTAGGAAGTTTATTTTAAAATTGACATTAAAGACACAGTATGCTTTATTCCTTTTAGAGTGCATATTGTCACGTGGAATGTTGGCTCCGGTATACCACCTGATGACATCACTTCCTTGTTTGGGCACGGTGTTGAAAATGGGAGCACTGACATGTTTGTTGTTGGGTGAGAACCTCTGATGTTTTGCACAGTCCCATTTTCTTACATTCCTTCCATCGTTGTTGATGAATTAATTAACCTTCCTCTGCATTTTCTGTGTTTCCTCATTTCCATGTCCTTCTTGTCATCTTGCTTTGTTTGTCATTGTTTTAAAGGTACTCTTCTACCCGTCTTTGTCTCCCTTGTCTTTCACTCTCTCTGCCTCTGTCCTTTTCTCTCACTTTAGACTGCAGGAAGTAAACTCGATGATAAACAAGCGGCTTAAAGACGCTCTCTTCACAGACCAGTGGAGTGAGCTCTGCATGGACACTCTCAGTCGTTTTGGATATGTGTTGGTCAGTATGAAATCAAATAGTTCATTCATGAAACTCTAGATGGCGCAGAATGATTTTTACTATTTGTAAGGTATCTCAACATTACCACGTGGCCCAAGCTGATCGGCCTTTGCTGATTCCGCAGCCAAATGAGACTGGTTGCTCAACATTTAAAGAGTCTGGTTCAGTCTTTGCTTTAGTCTCGTCCTGCTTCACGCTATCAGAGTTCCTCTGAAAGCCTCCACCTCCCCAGCTCCACTGCCTTGATCTGCTACAGGATTTATGTATGAGTATTCATGCTGCAGCAGCATATCTTACATGCACAGTGGCGTGTCTGTGTGAGTCTTTACAATAAATATGCAACTCTGGTTAAACAAGCAAGTTATCATTAGCTATGTTTCCATCACCCTGTATTTATTCGCATTTTGAAGCATCGCATCAGAAATGATTGATGGAAACACCAAATATCAAATATAAATTCCTTTATTTTGAAAAAAGTTTTTACGCTCGCTTGAGGTGGTTTTTGACTGTGGAAAAGAGTCTGTGCGAATAATGGGAGATGGAAATGCATTTAATAAATAAATTAAATGACGTAGCGAACAATAAACCCACGTAACTAATCTTAATCGGCTTGTCCTCTCACATGTGTGTGACACTTAATGAAGTTAAGAAGAGTTCAGATGCCTCTCGTTTATTGTTTTCATATTCACTAGGTTACCAATACCACCGCCATCTGCTCGAGCAACTTGAAACGCATCTAATTCGCATTTGTCTTTTTTTTCTTTTTTTACGAAATTTGAAAATATTCGCTTCACGTTTGGATGGAAACCCAGCTAGTGTTAACTACTGAAAAGAGATAGAGGAGACACTGGACACTGATGACACTTTCTAGCGTGTATGTGCTGACATGTGCATCGTCTCGGTATATCTAAAGTTTTACCCACAGGCATACCATAGCACGAGCATAAAAACTGATGGAGAAGCTTTAGAAGTTTTGGTCAAATTGAAATTCTGAGGTTTGATGTAGTAAACAGCACAATGAGAAGTTTAACTTGAAGTGTCTTTACATTCCTCTAGGTGGCGTCTCAGAGGATGCAGGGGGTTTTCTTGCTGGTGTTTTCCAAATTCTGCCACCTTCCCTTCCTCAGGGGAGTACAAACCCAAAGCACACGCACAGGCTTGGGTGGCTACTGGGTAAGTAAAGTGAGCAAAGACCTCTGGGAAAGAGTGAATCATTTCTAAATGCTTATGTGATCAGTTGAATGTTGTGCTACATTAATACTTTAATGTCGAACATCAAACATCTCCATAATGTCGCGACCCCCAGCTGTGTGATGTCTTTGATGATTACAGGAAAAGCGAAGTCAAAGAAAGGCCATGGAAATCGGGCTGCGAGCATGTTTTTGTGTATGTGACACTGTGTGTGCGTGTGACCCTGCTGTGTGTTGTTGTCAGCATGGCTCCAGGCTCCATTCTGCAGTCTCCTTTGAGTAGGGCACAGTAGGACACGCAGCAGCTCTGTTTCCGATCTCTCATGCAGTGCACAAACACACATTTGGTTCATCTCTGCTTGATCAAACACAGACTCAACACACACATCAGCAGCTCTCAGTCCTCCCCAGTGCGTTACCCAGAAAGAGAGAGCACGACCCATGGGAACTGCAGCACCAGCGCTGCTAATAAACTGCAAGTCTCTGCACAGCCCATTTCACCCTTGACTGCCCAGCACACCTGTCCTTCCCAGCACAGCGTTTAAAGGGATAGATCATTCACAAATGAAAATGTGCTCATTTACTCATCCTCTTGTCATTTCAACAACAGTTCAGAGTGATCATGTCTGTCAACCTCCAAAACATTCACATAGGCAGATAAAAACTAGTGGTGGGGATTCATTCTGGTGAAGATCTCATTCTGGTGGTATATTTTGAATCTGCTCGCCAAAAAGATTTGTTTAACGATTTACTTTGGAACTGCTTTTGCATGTTAAATTGTTACCCAGTAGATGGCGACAAGCGAGTGGTATGAGTGAGTGGCTGAATCCTTACTTTAGCTTTACTTTACTCAATCAAAGTGTGGTTATGAATTGCAATATAGAGGAGTTATGATGGCCAACACGGGTTCATCTGAGACAGCAGAGAGTAGCCATTCAAGCAAATGCGCTCTGTATAGCAGTTTGTCCTTTTAGGGCTTCTGTAGAAACATGCTGTTGCAAAATGGCAGCTTAACATGTTAGGGGCCCAGCAGAGTATAGACATAGCAATGGCTCATTCTAAGGTAATAACAACATGACTGTTCTTTATGTAAGGTCTTTATACACCACTAAAAACATTGTTACATATTTCTGTCAATAGATCCTCCTAAAATTTACACATTCCACCTTTAAGTAACAGAATGAAAGACTGAAAAAGAAGAAAAGATGACACCTTTACTAAAAGGCATCATCAGAACACAGTTATAGTAACAACAAAGCAATAAAAAAGACAACAATGATGGGTAAATAAAAATGTAAAGTATTAAAATTCTTTACATCATTTTGAATGTGAGCCTGAATCACATGCCAAATTGAATGAACAGTTTTTAGTTGAGTTTTCGTGCGCTTGTCTTTTTTTTTGCGATATTTGTATTTATTATTTTATTTTAGCTTTAGTAATTTTAGTACTTTTACTCAAACTCTTTTTATTTGTGTTTTTATGTTAAAGATGTTATATATTATCTAATTTCTATATTTTATTTTTATTTTATTTTAGCAAAAAAATAAATAAATAATTCCCCCAAAAATTTTAGTTAACAAACAAGATTAATCCCAGTATGTTCATGAATGAGACATAGTAATCCATACAATAGTTTTATGTGAAGAACAAACCAATATTTTATGGTGTTTGTTGTATATTAGAGTTTGACAGCTGTATAGACAAGAGCTGTATGAAGATTACATTTTTTAATTTTTTTTTATTTTTGGGTACCATGAAAAAAATAATAGTGTAATAGTTTAGATCAACGTGAGGGCGAGTGAATTTCTGCAACAATGTTGTTTTTTCTTTCACCATTAGGACAGACACTTTACTATGGAATGCAGAGGTGCTGTATTATTAATGTCTTTCCATTATCCTCTGCATTTATGTTTGTCTCAGGGGAATAAAGGGGGCGTGAGTGCACGCATGATGGTTTTTGGACACCCTGTGTGTTTTCTCAACTGCCACCTGCCGGCTCACATGCGTAACCTCGAGCAGCGGATGGAGGACTTTGAAAGCATCCTACAGCAGCAGCAGTTTGAGGGTGGCACAGCCGTGGGCGTGCTGGATCACGAGTGGGTACCTGAGAAAAAAACATATCCTTGATGTTTAGCCTTACTTTTGTACTATTAAAGCTACACTATGTATTTTTTTGTCCCTCTAGCGCTTAAAGCACAAAACTGCACGTCCTGAAAAAGAGCTTTTGGTTGTGCTTCAGCTCTGAATGTGGTTTGAGGCACTAGTGTACATGATTATAATTTCTTTGTTGAAGGATCTGAGGTTTGCTGCTTTAAATGATCCATGCTCGATTTGACAGATGACATAACACAAATTTTGCATGTGTGCAGTTTCTCTGCAAAAATCCATCCCGACCACTTTAAAATATCTGTATCATAGTAAAAGTTTATTGTGGTAAAGACATTGTTTGGAGAATGTATTTTTGCACTCTCTCATTGATTTGTTTTCATCAAAAAGTTACATAGTATTGCTTTAAATAAACTTTCATATAATGTGCAGTCAGCCAGTTATCATCACAAAAAAACCTTACACAAATCTTGGATATAAAATAATAATTTGAAATTATTTTATTCTGTGATAACCTTTTATTAGACCATTGCATAACTGTTGCACATTTTGTTTGATTTTACAAACTGGAATTTTTATCATTTCGACCATTAATCTGAGTGGCTTTATACAGATGAACTTTGACCTGTTAGGTTCACTGGAACTTATTGCATTCTTCACAGTGTGGTGTTCTGGTTTGGTGATCTGAACTTCCGAATCGAAGGTTATGATATTCACGTGGTGAAAAGTGCAATTGAGAATGACAAACTGCCTCTACTGTGGGAAAAAGATCAGGTAAGAGAGTAAAAATACCAAAAATGTGGAAAAGAAATGTGCTTAATTGTATCAAATGTGCGCTTGAACTTAAGTACGCAATAGAAGTAATTATTAAATTAAATATAAAGATGATATTTGTCATCTTTATATGTAATTTCATGTTAAAAAAGCACAGAAAGTGAACACATTACAAGTATATTATTTAAAAAGTGGAATATTTCTGTAGTAAATACTGATCGTTTTTGGAAAGTAAGTTAAAGTGCACTTAAATATTTATTTATTTTTTTAAGTAATGGAGGCCCTGTTTCAAATGCCCATATAGTGCTCATAAACACTCTTTTGAATCTTAAAATGAATGTAGAATGACGCTTCAAGTCCACATCATGTGTACCATTTGGAACGGGGACTGATTGCTGAGGTTCATATGATTTCATGGGTACGAACAAATCCAACTGCTAAATCAATGTTGGACACAGATAAGCTCAGAAAATCATTGTCTCAGTCACATAACACCAGGTGTCTTTGTACAGATCTTGCCAATAACTGATTTTTCAATCTGTTACCACTAGAGGTCAGTGTATTGCTTCCATAAACAAAGCGATTTGATTCAGCTCTATAGAAAATTCATGTGTACAGAGATACAATATAAAGACACTGGATTGCATTGTGTTGTCTGCTGGATTGGGTTGTTGTTAAAAAGATAAAGTGAAAGAACATTTTGTCTGTTTGTTTTGTCTTTGTCATAGCTCAACATGGCAAAAAAAAGTGAATCCGTTCTGGAGGGATTTATGGAAGGACCCCTGAAATTCCCGCCAACTTACAAGTTTGATGTTGGGACACACACTTATGACACAAGGTGTGGGATTGTGTTATGCTTTTTTTTCCTCATGAGCCTTATGTTTCTCTGGCCTCTCGTTCAAAGCTGGCTTTCTTTCCTAGTGCAAAAAAGAGGAAACCTGCATGGACAGATCGCATCCTTTGGCGTCTGCGCAGGACGGGCTCCCCTGTGCCGTCTCATTATTCTGCCCTTCAGCGGGGTCTGACCTCATGGCTGGGCGGCGCCACCAGAGTTTCCCAGCACTTCTACCGCAGTCACATGGGCTTCACTATTAGCGATCACAAGCCAGTGTCTGCCCTCTTCTCTTTGCATGTGAGTCTAAAAATGGCGGGAAAGATACTGGATAGTCTATGAGCAGCACTGCCTGTGTTTTAGGTGTACGGTGTCATGTGAGATATTTATTGTCCTGACACTTTGACATTTACGTGTTAAAAATGTTGCTTATGGTCTCAGTCACGCTACTAAAAGGTAATAAAAATGTTGTTATTGTTTACTGAAGGATTCTGTAAAGGGAAAAAGGTTATTAATCATGTCTAAACAGCATGAAAATGTGTTAACTACAATTTCTTCTATTTCTTATACAAGTACACTTCTGTCCCATCAGTTTCCCTATAAGGTGAACCTACCATTAGTCACACTGGAAGTGGAGAAAGAATGGACCAAGTTTTCTGACGCTACAGCCAAACTCACAATGGCACATGGCTTTCAGAGGAGTTCATGGGATTGGGTGGGACTGTACAAGGTAAACCATGAATGGCATTTTCAGATAAAATAAAGTTTAATCCAAGTGAGTACATTTCATTCCGGTTTTTACTTGTAAAAATTACTTTCATTATGTTATTATTCTAATTAGTCACAATGGTTTTCTAATAGGCGTCATTAACTCAATTAACCCCATTTATTACCACTCTATTAACCTGATCATTTGATACTGTTTCATTTCATCATTTCATATTATGCTCCAATAACACCAAAAATAATTGCTAAAATAAATTCCTGGTCACAATTGGTCAATAAAAAGAAAGTCCTGCCTGCAAACTCACACCATTGGTTGAGGCAGTGTTGCTATGTTGGGCTGGACAGGAAACTCAAACAAATAGAGCAATGTTTTTAAAGGACGATAGAAACACAACCTTCCCACTTTTCAAGGAAATTAACCTATAATTTGCTTTTAGTTAGTTTTGCATACTTTTATTATAGAAAAAATGAAACATTTAGTTCATCTAAAAATGAAAATTCTGTCTTTTATTACTCACCCTCGTGTCATTCCACACCCGTAAGACCTTTGTTCATCTTTCTAACAAAAATTAAGATATTTTTGATGAAGTCTGAGAGGTTTCTGTCTCTCCATAGAGATCTAGCGCAACTACCACTCCAAGGTCATAGCACTTTGGGTGAACTAACCCTTTAACAAGAAAAAAAATCATGAACAAAATGAATTATTTTGATTAATTTTTTCTAGCCTAATTGTCTTATACAATCCCAATTTTGCCCGATGCTTATACAAAAAGCACCACAAAAGCAACAGACACAAGAAGATGTTTGGATATTATTTTGTAATAGAAAGAAATGGGGGAATTACATTAATACTATGACAGATATTGTTTATCTGAGAGATCTGACCAGTTTTATCAAGCTTTTTTCTTTCACTTTTTCTTCACTATAGAGAATTTGTTTCATGTTCTCATCTGTACAGTGAATGGGTACGAATGCACTTTTGATTTATTTAACTCTCACTTTACTTTAAATTATTGCTAGAACATTTGGTTGATGTTTAGTTGCTTAGCTTGCAGCCTGATCATGATGTACAGCAGAAATACTCATTACAATGTTTGTTCATATGTTGTGATACACTGCAGATACTTGACCCTTTTGATTTCATTTGTACTGTTTATTACTTTCAAAATAGTGTTTATATGTCTACTATTAATGATTTAATGTTCACTTAGTAAAAGTTCAATCTCTCACTAAATTATTGAAAATGTTGATGACAAAAATAAATAGATGCATATGCCCATAACCCATCAAATCTGCACTATATTTTAAATTAAGTAAATTATTTATACACTTACTTTTTTCTATTGTCTTTTCTAGGTGGGATTTAAGCACCACAAGGATTACGCTGCATATGTTTGGGCCAAATCTGAGCATTCGACGCAGGTAGGACATGAAAATTGTTAGTCATGTGTGTAAGATGCTTCCTGGAGATCTGAAAGATATTAGCAACCTGACCTTTACGTCTCTCTGTGTTCACTAGACAATGCTTTAATCCCAAAATCAAATAATACCTGGATAATCTTGGATTGAAAGCTTTAAGATCACTGAACAGTATTAATACTAACAAAGTAGATTTATTGTGTAGCCAGTGCTGACTATCGTTATCTAACTTGTAACTTGTTTTTTTATGACCTTCAGGTGACATTTTCTGAGGAAGATTTGCCTAGAGACCCCGGGGACTATATTTTGGGATATTACAGTAACAACACGAACAGCATCGTGGGAGTGACAGAACCATTTCAGGTCCACACTCGTCACACACAGCTACATTCTGATTCAGCACAAATGCAAATATTATTTTGGTTTGAACAAGCAGTTCAGAAGCTCTGAGTGTGTTATTCCAAGGGCATGATGACTAGGTCGTTGCGATCTGGCATCACCATTGTCAACAGTTGAAGTATTGATTGCAGCCTTGATTTGTAATTGAGGCTGAATATCCACAAATTACAAATTTCTACTCAGTTGAATTTCAAGATGCTAGACACCACATAATGCAAGCACACACAATGGAAATAAGCCACAATGTACCGTTACAAATGTAATGAATTATCACTTGAAGTAAGATCCATAAGCAGCTTTATTCAAAGAGGGATGATCAAACAGGCAATGGTCACGAAACAACAAACAGGAGTAATTCAGGATAGGCAGATACGTGGTCAGATAACAGGCAATGATCAGGGCAGGCAGAAAACGTTCAATAATAATGTCCACACAAAAGGTTCAAGAGAGGAAAGCAAACACAGAAAATAACACTCAGAAATGTCACCAAAGAGAAAACAAGACCTCGCAATGAGTGCGGGTCACAGAGTCCCTTAAATAGTTCTGGTGATGAAGTACAGTTGGTTGAGGTGATCAGTGCGAAGGTGCGGGGCTTATGGGAAATGTAGTGTGAGAGTGAGTGTGTGTAAATGTCAGTACCCTCTGATGGCCAGAGGAGAGAATCAAAGAGTTTGTCTTTGTGACAACAAATTAGTCATAATTTTTATTCTTTAAGACGGTTCATAAATCAATTACATAAAAACATAAATTGGTCTAATTTGATAACGAAAAGTAAAACTGAATACACCCTAACTAACTGCTAGTTGTTCATACTAGTTCTTAAGACAGTCTTAAGATAAAGGCTGTTTATGCAACTAGCCACAGAAGACTAATTCTGAGTCAAGACTGAGACCAGAACATGGTTGAGTTCAAATCTAGACCAAGAATTTAGATAGTGAAGGTCTCCAAGATCTGCCTTTGAAGAGATATCGTTGCATCGTGTTACAGCACAAGACGTACATTTACATCACGTTTAGCAAAGCAATGGTAGGGTTACGCTCCTGTGACACAGTTCTTCGCCATCATAAGTTTATTTTTTCCATGCTTTTTAAAGCCTTGCCAATTAAACGTTTTAGTCGCATGCTGTTCTGACATAAGCTTAAGTGCAGCACACTCACAAAAGCCTGCCACTGTTAGGATTGGAAAAGAAGAGGATTCAATTTGCAGGGTAATACTGTTTATTTAGGAAGAGGAGATCAGAAGATAACGAATCGCAGCAAAGGTTAGATTAAATCATGTCCATAGTCAATAACGGCCTCCGGAAAACAAGACAATGTCCCTGGGACAATAGTGCCCAGCCAAGAGCAGCCTGCAGCTCAGGAAGCCAAATGATGAAGGCGACCAAGACAGGAGAATCAACGGGCAGTGATGGCAGATGAGGCGGGGAGAAGAGGAAGGGAGATAGCAGCAGGGAGCAGGAAGACCCAGCAGGCACAATCCAGCAGCCAGGGAAATAGGGAGACTGGGAACAAATAAAGATCAATAAAGAGAAACAAAAACCTAGACTAAACTGATCTGAAGGCAAAACCACAAAAGAAAAATAAGAAAATTAAAATCAAACTGATAAAACTAAAAATCAAAACAAAACTTAAAACTTAGAGAGAGCTCAAGTCACAGCAAATGAAAATTCACCAGAAATAACTTGAAGTCAAACTGAAGAAAATAAAGCCTGACTAGAAAACTAGGAACGGCACATAAACAAGCCGTGACCAACAAAACACATTGACACAATCTGGCACGGAACAAGGAACACGAAAAGAATATAAAGGGCAATTAATGAGGAACAAAATGTGAAACTAATCATGAACTAACAGGGTAACAAGAGGGTGGGGCAACAATTGACAGTTGAACGCATGGCATAAACACATACAAGAGCACATGGCGAACGAACACATGCACACACACACACACACATTGTTTGTTCTCTCAATCTAGGGTAGACGTCAATATTTTTACTGAATAACGACATAAATGTGGGTCTTTTCATCTATTAAAAAAGCATGTCTTCGAAAAGTAACATTTTTTGTTCTGTGGACAAAAGGAGGTCATGTGGGTTTAGAAAAGTGAAAGAGGTTTTACTTTTTTACCATCAAAAATTAGATAATGATATTAAGAGAATGCGCTCCACACATAGTATACATTCATCAAATACTTTCACTTCAAATGCACTAAATCCCAGCATCAGCCCATTCAAAACTACCAGTTCGTTGGCAGAAACGGCTAAACACTGCTTCCCTTTGTCAGCAAAAGCCTCTAAGTCCACAGAAGAACCAATAAGAAGACGCGAATGGAATCATATGATTTCCAGATGAATGACGGTGTGCATATGAGCTGGCTTTCAATTGCCGAGTTGCAAGTTATCGTCATGTTCCATCATTACAGTGGCAATGACAAGACATTACTGTTTTGTTGTCTAAAGGAGTGGACTTAGAGATTTTTGCAAAAAAAAAAAAAAATTAAATACCAATGAATTGACTAGTGACTTTACTGAAAATAAGGCAGTTCAATAACTGACTATTAACCTTTTTATTGCCATTAAAGTGAAATTACTGAACCTAAACATAGGAGCCTGGTAAAAAAATGCTCCTTTAAAAGAAAACATGTCAGACGGACTTAGAGATTTGTGCAATGGAACTCTCCATATTCTTTGTCTATATATTTTCATACTTCCTCACAGATATATTTTCCTCACAGGTGCAGCTTCCCATGTCCACACCACCTGCACCAGCATGTTCACGCTCCGACAGTTCAGATGTCAGCTCCGAAGATGACAGTACGCTGGTCCTGTTGGCTCCCTGCTCTCGTAGCCCCAGCCCTGGAAACCACAGCGGCAAACGGCATCACCACCAGAAGCGACAGCGCAGCCGCAGTCCCGCTGTACCTGCTCTCTCTACAACGCCCCTTCCCTCCCTGCAGTCTCTCAGCCTGTGCCCACGTCCCCGTGACGGCCCCACGCGGAGCTCCTCCCCACACCCTTCAGCCAACGCCAAGAAAGAGCGCCTGGTTTCTCCAGACACGTTATCCTCGCCCTCCCACAGTCCTCTTAGTCCACGGAGCCCCGTGTCTCCCGGGAATGGTGTCAGTGCTCCAGAGGCTCTGATAGCGGCCATTTTAGGAGAGCCCAGGTCCGCTCCGATAGGAAAAACAGGGGATGTGATTCTCTGACCAATCCTCACCTTTTCCTTTCAAATTAATTTCTAGACTTTAGCAGATATTTTAATGCAACTATAGCGAAATGGCCGGTTTCAGGTCGCCCTCTGCCGCTATTAAGACCTGGAGCTGTTTGTGATCTCATACCTTGTCGTGCTTAATCATTTCATCAACTCTTCTCAGTGGCTTTGTCTGTATGATTCAACTGGCCTATCCATTTAAATGATTTATTAATGGCCCTGTTTCCACCTGGTGTTAAGATGTGTTTCGGTCGATCGGATCACAAGTGGGCGATGCAAAATATATGTATAAATGGGGTGTAAAATGTTTTGACCTGGTCTTCTTTTGACCACTGCCAGAGGTAGACGAAAATGCATTTCACCAGATTCCTTCCTAGTGGAAATGCTTGTGTGGCCACTAAACAGCCACTAAAGACCGCCTACTGTCCGCCTACTGACCTAACATGTAAACATTAAGGGAAATGCGCTTGCCAGATGGGATTGAAACATCGGCTGTTTGGTTTGAAACTCACCATTTCTGATTTCTAACACACACTCACCGTTCACCGTGGTCTTGCGGCTGTCTGAGCAGAAAGGAAAGCTGCTGCTCTCCGTTTTTTTCCGTCATCTCTGGGCGCATTATTATGTAAATTGCACAAGCTTATTTTGTCCATTATATCGAAAGATCTGAAAAAAACCCACACATTTACCCACCCATGTGTTTAAATCCTCTACTTGTGAACCGATCAACCAAAATGCATCTTAATAGTGGGTGTAAACAGGGCCAAGGATAAATTGCACATGGTGACAGTACAACAGTGCACATTCGCCTTATAGTGCAGGACAACCTGACCCATGGTAAAACTGTGCTGTTACCATAGAATCAAAGAAAAACAGTGATGTCAGCATTCATCTCAGCCTTTACTCTTATCTAGTGGTTGATCAGATTTTAATGCCCAACATCTAGAGGTTGAAAAACTTCCTTTGTTAAAATATATTGGTTTGATTGACATCAACAAGAAAAATATGGGATTTTTGAATTGAATTTTTGAAGTGGTTAATCCTGTTTGTTTTATTATTTTAACTACTTTGCAAGTCACAGGTTGAGAACCACTGATCTAGAGTCAATAAAATGTCTATATAATGTAGGGTCCAAAAGTCAATATAAATTAACAAAATACACTTTTATTGTTGAACTCCAGGGTGTATGTGTGTGTGTATGTGGATAACTGTTTGTTTGTTTTTTTCTAAAGAAATTAATACTTTTATTCAACAAGGATGCATTAAAATGACCAAAAGGGACAGTAAAGACATTTGCAGTATAATGTTATAATTTAAAATAAATGCTGTTCTTTCGAACTTTGAACAAAGAATTCTGAAAAAATGTATCATGGTTTCCACAAAAAAATTAAGCAACACAGCGGTTTTTAACATTGATAATAATAATAATCAGAGATTTTCTTGAGCAGCAAATCGTTAAATTAGAATGAATTCTGAAATCTCGTGTGACACTGAAGACTGGAGTAATGATGCTGAAAATTCTTTGACATCACAGGAATAAATTACATTTTTAAATATATTAAAAGGAAAATCTGATTTTAAAGTGTAATAATTTATCAGTATTACACAATATTTCTGTTTTACTGTATTTTTGATCAAATAAATGCAGCCTTGGTAAGCAAAAGACACTACTTTAAAAATAAATAAATAAATAAAATCTTACTGACCACAAATGGTCGTATATATACATAATAAAAACAAGACATCATATATAGTTATTTTATCATCTTGTTTACCATGGTAAAAATTTCTGATCCATAACCTTTTATAGGCCTATTGTTTTTTTTTTAATGAGACGGCAATATGACAAAAGACACCAAGGTTATAAATCCAAACAAATATAGTTTGCCTGTAGCCTGTTTAATGTTGTCCATTTTATAAAATTTATAGCAGCAAACAAAGGAAAACTGACTTCAAAGTGTGGGTTCAAATTGACCAGAACCCACACTTTGCACAAGTATAATTTTGAACAGGTAATGTTAAAAAGGCCAAATGTAGTACGAGTACACATATGTTTTACACATACTAAGACCACAATCCCTAATTTTAGAATAAGTTACTCATTAACACCCATCATGCTTTGCCGAGGTATCTTTCAAGCCAACAGCCTCTCCTGAAACAGAGCAAACCTTTGACATGAGCGGCTGATTGAAGACAACCAATCACATCAGCTCTGCTCATACATAGCATTTTGTCTGTATTTGATCAGTTTGAGCTGAGTGAGACTCGTGTGTGGTGTGCGCGTGAACATATATTGACTGTGAAAAAATATACACCTCAAGGTCATGTCAAAAGAAATGTCAACTTTACTTTCCTCAAAAAAGTCTGTTTTTTGTCTCATATCTCATTGATCTTTTACCTGAAAATCAAAGAACACTGAGATTGTTTAAAATCATTGATTATCAATTCTTCATATAATCTATGTATGTATATATTTTTTTAAATCAGTTTAAAGTCTAATGTTGTCCTGTGGTGTGATTGTCCTCATCATGAACTGTGCAACACAAAAGCGTGTCGAAATCAACAATGAGGTATTAATTAATTAATAATAACAGTATTACCCTAAAAATTAAAGCAAAATCTATGCAGTTTTGTCACCCATTTTTGAACTCACAAAGTCAGTTTTTAAATGGCTAGTCTCTTGAGAAACCTTGAAAACATTGTTAATCAGGATCATTATCATGCTTGTATAAGATAAAGATGATGGTATTGACTTTTCAGTTTGATTTTTTTCTCTGAGCACTTCTAGTCTGACTCCTAGGAGCTCTGAGCTTTTAGTCTTATTTAGTTTGGAATGAGACTTCAGAAACTCTTCCGGACCTGGAAGCGATTAGACACATTACGAAAGCAGTGTGATCGTTATGAAAGTTCAAAAGCCAGAACCAGACAGCAAAATAGTTTGATAATGAATTACAAGGTGTTTGACTCATTCATAATTGACAGGATACGTTGCGCAATTGAAATTCATTTCGAAAGCATCTCCCTCAAGCAAAACAATCTTCAGGCTGCAACGTGATCATACATAAGAGTTACGTCTCCTTATACAATTTGCCAGGTGCAGTTCTGTCTTTCTTGTAGATAAACACACAGCGTACTTGATTCAGTTAAAGAAAGATAAAACACAATGTTTTGTCTCACAGCATTTTTAAGATTCTTGTACTTTACACTTACAGTAACACAGAAAGCCTTTGTGCCAGACTTTGAACAAAACTGGATTTAATTGAGGTTTCTGTGGTTATTTGTTACATAGAATTCTGCATAAGATAATTTACATTGTAAAAGTCCTTGTATTATAGTACCGCAGTACAGTAAAAACACTGAGGATAATAGGAATGGCAGGAAATAATACATAAAAAGTAAAATGCTGATAAAATAAAAAGAAAAATGTACAAACAAATCATATAAAACAGCTTTCAGGGTTAGTCTTGATTAATTTGACAGACTCTGATAATATACCCACAGTTTATAAGAGGGGGCAATGTTTAGAAGAGCAGCGTTGATGGCTGGTTTAAATCCCAGAGCTTGTTATTCACAAACACTTGAAAATACTCACTATCAAGGAACGTTGTTCACTCTTTACATCAGAATGTACCAATTTACAACACTTCCTGCTCAAATGCCAACGACCAAATGGCCTTGTGCCTAATTCTCCTACATCACATTTAGTGTTACAGAATTATATATAACTATGATTAATTAGGAGGAAGACAAGAACAATCTGAGACCACACTAAAAAAATGTTGTTCTTGATCATGGCATCACAATCTCCTGGTGAATTGATGGCTAATTTGTTTTGAATTTGTATGCAAGTTGTCTCAAACTTTTGGACCTCATGAACACATCTGAGGTTAGATATGGATTGATGGACTCAGTGACCTCTGAGTTACAATCTAAAGCCCACGGCCCCTGCACCTCCTGGCACTCGAAGAAATTACTGCCTGCAGATTAGACGGGATAAAAGAGGCCCCAAGCCTCTGAGTGAAAGTGTGTGATTGAACATGAAATGAAGCCTTGAGCCAATGCGATTGCAATGGTTATGAATGGTTATTCATAGTATATATATATATATATATATATATATATATATATATTCCACGTTTAAGTGGAAACCTAGGAACTGCAACTTCACAACACCTCACAGTAATTAGCAGAGTGGTGAGACAGGCTTAGCAGGTCTGCCCTCAAGCTCACATTTAATACATTATACACTCCACTACAACAATTAATCCTTTGCTCAACCAAGTCCAAAGTGCACTTCACAATACCGACAAACATTCTTGATGTAGGTTATACATTGGCAAAGGACATTTTACGCAAATTCTTACCTGTAAAACTGTATTACATAATCATCTTACATCACAAGTTTATATATTTGGAAAGACACAATTATATGATGCATTGTTCTGCAGTGAAAAATGTATTTTAAAAATCTATCTATCTATCTATCTATCTATCTATCTATCTATCTATCTATCTATCTATCTATCTATCTATCTATCCATCTCCCTGTATCTATCTATCTATCTATCTATCTATCTATCTATCTATCTATCTATCTATCTATCTATCTATCTATCTATCTATCCATCTCCCTGTATCTATCTATCTATCTATCTATCTATATCTCTATTCTTTGCATAACCATTCAGCATGATTGCAATCTATGACATTAGCTCAAATATACGCTCCTGGGTATTACAATTTTTCTAAGTTGCTTTGGCACATTTCTCAGATCACAACTGCAATTCTTCTTGAAAAGCTAGTCATTCAAACTCCATGTCATCTAGTCACCTGTGCAAAAGCATATTTTCAATACATTTCTATGAGACTTTTTTTTATAAAGGTGTCCAGAATTGATGAATTACAGAGGTGAATTTTGAATTTCACTAATGAAGAGTCATGTAAAGCATTATATCAACCAATGATCAACCAGTTCTCTAAAATAGCTCAGAGGTGCTGTCATGAAGCTTCATTTGGCAAACAAATATAGATAGAGTACCTAAGTTCTGGCCAATTAGAAGGAGAGCAAGGAAACAAACAGGTTCAACAACCAAGAAGAGTAAGGATGCATGGTCAAAGGGTACAGAGGCAAAACAGTGAAGAGATAAAAGAGACCAAGATTGTAGACGTGTTTCTCATGAAATAAGGGACACTATTGTGGACCATGATCTCAATCATGACCTTATAGCTGAGGCAGGTCAAAAGGTCCAGATCAATGTTGAGAGAACAACTCTGTCCTCAACAATTAAAATGTTTGTAGACAGAACAGGAATGTAATCAGACTCTGTTCACTATATTATACGTATTATACAGTAAATATACTTTACAAACATACATATATATATAGTATGTGTGTGTTTGTGTGTGTGTATATATATATATATATATATATATATATATATATATATATATATATTGTCTTCTTTATGTCGCAATGACATTGTATTGTAATTTGTTGACAGGCCAGCATTAAAAGTGTAACTGTGAAGCCTCCTGTCCAGCCTCTTGCAACTAATAGAATAATGTGTAAATTTGCACTGTTGAGATTTATATATGCCATACATATAAAGTGCAGTCTTGTGCATTTTCAGTCACTGTCATCAGAATCATAGCCACTGTTCTCCGCTATTATATTGATAATATGACTAAACATTTTGACTTATTTGTGAGTAAAGACACAAGGACGTGTCATTCTGGCACCAATATGTTCATTGACATAAATTGGTCTACTTTCTTTTGAGAGATGAGAGAGAGGCTTAAGACTGACATGACACCTTCATAATCGTAACGTAACACATGTCATGAATATGAAGGAGGGTTTATGACAACTAACATGAAGTGTCATTCGCTCAATTATGTCATTTTTAATGCAAAGATGATATTGTTTGAGATGTCTTTGTTATGACAACTTGACATTAACCAATACATCATAACCTGTCAGGATCTTTGTCATGACAATTTGATGTTGCGTCATAAATATTTTTCTTGACCTAAAATGCAGTGGTACTTAAAAAAGAAATTATGAAGTTAAAAATATTCATGACACTGTTATAAAATTATTTTACAGAGTAAAATATCTTCATTTTAATGACAAATTTAATTTGTACTACTGGAACAAAAAAGTGGTTAGAAAAATATTCAAGACAGTTATAATGGTCTCACGACAGCCAGTGTCAAAAGCAACCGCATGACAGTTTAATGTAATGTCAACCCATAAAAGTAAAAAAGCCAAAAGTAGTAATTAATCTGTATGTTATGTTTATGACAAATGTATGACAGTTTATGATGTATTGGTTAATGTCAAGTTATCATAACAAAGACATCTCAAACAATACCATCTTTGGATTAAAAATGACATAATTGAGCGAATGACACTTCATGTCAGTTGTCATAAACCCTCCTTCATATTCATGACATGCATGTGTTATGTCACGTTTATGAAAGTCCGTGCCAGTCTTATGCACACCCCTTCAAAGTAAAGTGTTACCGGCTCTTCCAGGTAATCCATTGTGTGCTGCTGTTTGTACAAATCGTTTTGAGAAATTAACTTACTGGTTAGCAAATAAAGATGACTCAAGAAATGTACCAAATCGACTGAGAAAAACTGTAACTGATTAAATGTAATCGATTCCAAAAATTTAGAACTTGTAATTATATTATGTTTTAAAAATGATTTTAAGATTTAAAATTCATTGATTCTCAATAATTCTTCTATTTACAGTTTGAATGTTCCTCTCTAAAACCCTATTGTGTGTCATACTGTGTAGCTTTGACGTTTTTCACAATATAATGCAAATGCCATCCAAACTGATTTGTTTTTTAAATATGGGGGCAAAAGCACCTCAATTATAAAGCTGTGAAACACTGTCTTCATCATATACAGTGACCTTCACTAATTTTTGATCTGGACAAATTGCTGATTTCATACTTATTATTGTTTGTTCATGTAATGCAAGGATCCACAAACTTCTTGGAGACCTCCGATATTTTAAGTGATTTTTTTCAGTTCTCTGATGTCAGATAAATGTCACATCGACATCCAGGTAAACAAAGAAAATATTAATATTTTTATTGTTCAATCATTTTATTTTGATTTGCGCTTTTCATCAACAATCAATCCCCCTGCAGTTCTTTCATTAACTCCATTTTGAGAAACCCTGTCAAAATGTAATGCTTAATGCATTTCATGTTGTTGATAACAAAGGATGGAAATATTTTGATTTCTCTTTGTTTTTTATATATCAATATGGTACACAATAATCCAATTCATATATGGTTTCTTTTCCTAAATATGTAAATATAAAATGTTGTAGGGCAGGCTATACAAAGCAGGGCCTTCTTTTGTCTGCTCACCGTTTTAGGGCCAAACCGTCGTTTCTGATTGGGTGACAGGAAGACAGACGGGGGCGCGCCCGACTGACGTTGGAGGTTGGAAAGAAGTGGGAGGGATATAAACCAGAAGACCGGCTCGCGTGATCATTTGAGGTCAAGTCTACACACAGCGCGTCCGCGGCAGAGCATCACCAGAAACATCCCTTTAAGATCGACGTTTGAAAGGCAGAGAGAATCTGAATTTAACACGCTAAAACTAGCGCGAGAAACATACACTGATTAAGAAAAGCGCAGCAGTAAATCCAACATGAACGGGCAAATTAACGGTTTTCATAACTCCCTGATTGACGAAGACTGCTTTTTGTTCACGTCGGAGTCTGTCGGTGAAGGACACCCTGGTATGTATCACAACACCCTTATATTTTATAGGATTTTAGTCTCAAAAGGTCGTACAGAAGATAAACACGATCTAGCTCGATACAGCTAGCACGTGCTAATAGCTTCTGATAAATGTTTTACGTTTCTACACCAAAAACATTCGCCATCAGGGCAGTATTTTATCATGCTCGCATTATGTGACCGGTAAAACGCGTTATTCGTTAATATACGTTGAGTTTGTCAATATGAGATGTATTTGTCTCCTTGGCCACGCGCGGCGAAGTCACCAGATTTTCCGGCCCAAAGCTAATCTTGCCGAATAGGCCATGGACGCCTTAAACGGCTTATTCGGCATTTTATTTTCGATTTTATAACAAAATTCAGTATCACTATCCACTTAATATTTGTTCCTAACAAACAACGCTATTTCCGTTTGAAGGCTGCGCGCGTGCCGTGGCCATGTTATCGCGGGCTCGCGCTGAACATGAGTTCATGTGCAATGCGGACTGCGCGTGTTGTTGTTCTACCGGTTTGCTCGGTTGCGTATTTTGCACGTCAAGACGAGCCATTAACTTACTCCGTTCCAAGAATTCTTAATCATCATTTCCCATACTGACGTGCAGTTCTTGATAATCCTAATTCAATGGCCTAAGAGCTCAGCGACTGGTTTAGCACCAACGCAGCGCGTCACCATGAGTTGGTGAAATCGTTATTTAATGTTTACCGATGACGTTTTGTTCGCTTACTATAAGCCGCAGTTCGCTTATTTTTTGTCGTCCTTGGGCTTTGACGTGCACGTGGTGTAAACTTTCCTTCTCGCTCAACTGCTCGCCACTATTGCGTCAGCGCAGCTTTTAGGCCCGAAACATGCATGAAGGCAAACGCGGCAAGCTGCACAAAGCATGCTTTAGTTTAGGGCGTTGACATTGCAGCTTGCTTTTGAGCGGTTTGCATGGATTTTTTAAACTTTTTTTTTTTTTTTTTTTTTTTAATACGTATGTGCTTGACCGACATCTTCCACACCGCTACAACGCATCTCGCGCCTTTAGCCTTCATTAAACGCAGTACGTCAAAAGAGTACGCGGTATTCTTGAACGGTGTGCGAACATTTTCCACATAGAGATCTAACCGGAGGCAGCAGGTCAAGTATGCAACCTATTGATGACTTCCATTTCTGTAGGACCAAAAAATGAGTTCATAAAGGATTAGAAATTAAAGAAATTTATAAAGAACTGAGACTGGGTGCTGTTTTCATGTGTCAGTGTTGTAGGTGTTAAGAATGATGTGAACCCCAATAAAGGTGGGATTAAATTGTACTTGTTTAGCAACAGCAGAGTAAATTGTTTGTCAATACTTATTACATCACAGGTCAAAGAGCACTCTGGTCATTGCAGTGTTTATGCCACACACCTCTATGCTTTGGCTGCAGTCTGATTCAGTATGTATTTTGCGAGTCATGTCAGAATTATCTTAAAACAGTGAAACTCTGCCTGTCCACTTTTTCAGAAGCATTTTTCCTATTGATGTATATCCTATATAAGTCTTTGAAGCTGGTTGGTTTGGTTCAGTTTATGACCCTTTAACAAAGGGGAATTACAAACATTGATTTGAAGCAAAGGAATGTGTATGAATTTAATGACGGCGAGAACTCCAGTCCCTTGAAGCATTACAAATGATATATTGGACATGCAAACGTTTGAGGAATAATCTGTATAGCAAACCAGATCTATTAGTGCATGATGTGTCATGAATATTTCCATTTAGCAGTACACTAATATATTGATAGCCTCAAAGCTGTGTTTCATCGAACCAGTGATGAAGTGACAGTTGGAGTCTTGTCAAGCAAGCACCTAGTTCAATGACACCAAATGTTTGGGTTGTTACCACAGCAAAGAAAGGGTTTACCCTGTTCAATGAGTTCACATACTCGGCCACGCATTTGTGTACTCGAGTAAAGTTTGCTTGTGGACAGGTCATGTTTTGTCCACCGTATCATGTTTTAATCGTCCATCCATCCACTCACACCTGTACACGTGGTGTGAACTTTCCCCTCTCGCTCCACTGCCACTGAATACTGCGTCAGTGTGCGTTCTTATGAGATCAGCACAGGTCTAAGTTCAGTACTGGCGTGGGGGAGGGTTTGTAGCCCCGCTGCAGCTGATTAGCTTGGCTTACCTCTGCCCTAAATATAGATCATTACTCCAGGGGCTGCAGTGGAGTGGCAGCATGGGCATTCCTGCCTTAACGAGAGGCTGTACTGCAGTAAGCGAACATGCTCCACCTGTTGTATGACTGCGGCAATAGCAACTTCTTTGTCTGCATCATTGTTAATCACCTCTGGAATCACATGAGGAGAGGCTTGTAAGCGAATAATGTATTGACCCTGATTTCATTTGTAAATAAATATGCATTTAACTTATTTCCTGTCACATCCTAATCCACAAATCCAGTTATACCCATCCCTGGAAGCGGATTGTTGATTACAATGAGTCTCGTTTAACCTGACATCTACACTCTAAATGGCTTATATAAATGTTAGAGCACTTGTTCCTCTTTTTCCAGATAAGATTTGTGACCAGATCAGTGACGCTGTGTTGGACGCCCACCTCAAACAGGATCCTGATGCCAAAGTAGCATGTGGTGCGTGTCGAATTATGCTTTCCTGCACGCTTTTCTTTATGCTTGCAACTTGAGTCTTTACTGTGTGTCCTAACCCCTATCAATCTCTCCTGGCAGAGACTGTCGCCAAGACTGGAATGATCTTGTTGGCCGGTGAGATCACCTCTCGTGCTGTTGTGGACTATCAGAAGGTTGTCAGGGACACCATTAAGCACATTGGCTATGATGACTCTTCCAAAGGTATAGTGGCTTTAAATGTCAAGGGATAGAGGGCAACCCTTGGTGCCATTTTCTGAATGCATAACTTACTGCATTGCATGATGTGTACTGGTTTATTATTTTTGTATAAACTGTCAATTGGATCTAGGGTAGAAATGTTTAATCAGCATTTTATTGTACTTTTAGGGTTTGACTACAAGACCTGCAATGTGCTTGTGGCTCTTGAGCAGCAGTCACCTGATATTGCTCAAGGGGTTCACCTTGACCGCAGTGAGGAGGATGTAGGAGCTGGAGACCAGGTAGGCGCTGGACAATGACTTTGCTTGTTCATGTGCAAAGACGTGAGTTGATCTTGAAAGAGAATTGAGATCTCTTCTGGATTGACTTTGCTTCTCAGGGCCTGATGTTTGGTTATGCCACTGATGAGACCGAGGAGTGCATGCCTCTCACTATTGTCCTGGCCCACAAGCTGAATGCCAAAATGGCCGAGCTACGCCGCAATGGCACCCTACCTTGGCTGCGACCTGATTCCAAGACCCAGGTGAGACATGACCTAAAAATGTTGTTGTTGGTGTATTTTTCCCCAATTTATTTGTTTAAAAGTTTGGGGTCAGTAAGATTTTCTTTGAGAGAAATTAGTACTTTTACTCGGATGCATTAAATTGATAGTTAAATGCATTTTATGTTAAGATATACTTAAAAAAAAAAAAAAAAAAAAAAAACTTTAAACACTTTACATTCATCAAAGAATCCTGTAAAAAGTATGTTTCCATTGATAATGCATTGATAAATGTTTCTTAAGCATCAAATCAGCATATTAGAATGATTTCTGAAGGATCATGTGACACTGAAGACTGGAGTAATGATGCTGAAAATTCAGCTTAAACATCAGAGGAATAAATTGCATTTTAAAAACTATTAGAAAATAAAATGGTTATTGACATATATTACTAAATATTGTTCACAACTTTTACCCTTTTTGATAAATTAAATGCAGCCTTGGCGAGTATGAGACTTCTAGAAACATTAAAAGTCTTATGTTACTGACCAAACTTCTGAACCATATTGCACTAATGCTGTAGGAGCATGTTGCGCTCCTGCATCTAGAAGAGATTTAAACCTTTCAGATCATCTTTTGATGTTATGTTTTGCTATAGGTGACTGTACAGTACAGACAGGACCGTGGAGCCATGCTTCCTGTGCGTGTGCACACCATTGTAGTGTCTGTTCAGCATGATGAAGTAGTGTGTCTGGATGAGATGCGTGATGCTCTGAAGGAGAAGGTGGTGAAAGCTGTGGTGCCCAGCGTCTACCTGGACGATGACACCATCTATCACCTGCAGCCCAGCGGACGTTTTGTCATCGGAGGCCCACAGGTTTAAGCTACAACAATATTCTGTTCTCTCAAACAGGGTTCCCACAGTCATGGAAATGAAACGCTGGAAATTAGTTTAATTTAAACCCATTTAGCAGTGTGCTTTTTTCCATTTATATATTACTATTTAGTTTTTTTTCCCATTTGTCCAGTTTATTTTGGCTTTCAGTACAAATGGTTTTAATGTCTTTTTAGTTTAACAATAACCCCATTCATAGTCATTCATTTCCTAATAGATGTGTGAACCCTGGGAGTATTTTGAAGTGTGTGCATTAGGGCTGTCAAGTGATTACATTTTTTAACCTTATACAATTATACAATGTGTTGATTAATCACATCAATTATGTCTAGTCTTTTTGTATCTGCACGAGCAAATTATTTCCATAAGTTATGCAAACAAGTTTAAGTTTGCTTGTTACTTGTTTTTTACTCATTTACTTTATAATCACGAGGAAAAAATGGGCATGAATTGTGACTCATTGTCCATGTTTTTGCAAGCAATTGTTGATAAAGAAAAGTACCACATCCCAATATTTCAAATTTCCATTTTAAACCATGAAGGTGAGTCAGCGGTTACCACAAGCAATGTGCAGGCTTTTCACGAGTCTCATTTCGTGTTAAACGAGTTGTTTTTGAAAGGAGTGAGCCATCAACAAATCTTTTACATTCTGAAAGTCGATTATTCGGAGATGTGCTATGACATTATTGCGGACCGCACAGACTGTGCGCATACGGAGCAAGCATGACTTGAACGCTTGAAAATAAAGTCCACTAGATGGGCCACGTGTGCCAAACGCATCTCACGTTCTCAACTGCATGAGACTGAGCGGAACCTGGAAAATTAAGTATACCCCCTGGTCTTAACCTAACGGCTCACATTGGCAAACTACAATAGTGCTCATTTATTTGTGGAAACTATCAAATATATCAAAAAAACTTGCCAAAATTATATTGTCATTTATTAGGCAAACAAACTGAAACTATTTTTATTTCATTTTTTGAAATAAGACTTTTTTTTTAACAATATATTTCCCCAGTTGAGGTTATTGTTTAAGCAGTAAGATTTAAATGCTTTGCTGTTTTACAGGGAGATGCTGGTTTGACTGGACGTAAGATCATTGTAGACACTTATGGAGGCTGGGGTGCTCATGGAGGCGGTGCTTTCTCTGGGAAGGATTACACTAAAGTTGACCGGTCAGCTGCCTATGCAGCCCGCTGGGTGGCCAAGTCTCTGGTGAAGGCTGATCTGTGCAAGCGTGTTCTGGTCCAGGTAAGATAGTCCTTCGCTTATTGTGTAATTGGTGAAGGGATAAGACCGTCTTAGTCATTTTCCTCTTTCCTCAGGTGTCTTATGCCATTGGAGTGGCTCATCCCTTGTCCATCTCCATTTTCCACTATGGAACCTCCCAGAGGAGCGAGAAGGAGCTTCTGGAGATCGTGAAGAAGAACTTTGACCTCCGCCCAGGTGTCATTGTCAGGTAAAGTGTGCTCCTCAGGGGCGGCCCAACCGCCGTCTCTCGGTCTGACGGTTTCCCAGTCAACTTTGTGGTATTTGCGCCCGTGTTTCCAGAGTTTGGTCTTGCACAGTTAACGTTAGAGAGGTTAATTGAGTTTGACTGAACGTCCTTCTTTCTGTGTGGCAATTGTCTCACTCTGTCTCCTGTACAATTCCAGAGAGCTGGACCTGAAGAAGCCCATCTACCAGCGCACCGCTGCCTATGGCCACTTTGGCCGTGAGTCCTTCCCCTGGGAAGTTCCCAAAAAGCTTAAATACTAAATCTGTAACCCCCCCTCCTTTCTTTGGGTGGTAGGTGTACATTACAGAGAAACCTACTCAACCCACTGGAGGGGGGAGATGTACCAAACCCCCTCACTCCTAACCTCACCCAAAGGTAATTCCCTTCCCCGTACGACTCTTCCCTTGAACCCTATTCTTTGCTGTGTTGTTTTCGAAAGATCTGTGGTGGCTGTTTGATTTTTGTTCTTTTTATGCGCCCTCTTCTTCACCCATCTCTCTTCGGCCCTTCCTTCCTTACCTACTTGCTTGAAAGATCAAGTGATGGCACAAATGGGGGTCAAAGGTTGTTCTGTGATGCTATGCATTGCTGGCTGAAGCACTAACCCCTCGACTTTTTTGTTTTATCAACGAAGCAAACCAATACTTACCATTTTCCAGGTCCACCACTTTGTGTACCATCGCGAATGGGATCAAAACCTCGTGAAATGTCGAAAGCCTATCTTTGGTCAGAATCTACACGAATGCTTTTAAGTTACCTAGTGCAGGGATCGGATTGAGAAATTTTAAGAGACTTTTTACATGAACATGTGTACTGTCACGATGGTTTCGTCCTGGTCACCGCAGGCCATGTTGTTATTTCTGACGTGTTACAGAGAAGTCAGAAGCTGCTACCAACCCCTGTGCGTCTGCGGGACCGGCGACGCAACCGTTCCCCGAAACCCCTTCTCCGTGGTCTCAATGGTGATTCCAGATTAACCCTCCTGGTAGCTGTTATGTGATATTCTACTAGACCACGGCGGAGGCAAAGCACTCCCTCTCTGTGATCGGCGACAGCGGGCGTAGCTACAGAGAAGCCCTGCTCCCTGGCCGTCGCAGAGGGGCTGCCTCCGCCTCTTGAATCGCTCCATACTTGAAAACTCAACCTAATTTTTGCTTGGTGATCCTCTTGAGCCTTGGCGTCAGTACAGAAAAGCCCGGGATCTCAAGGTGTGACTGCCTTTATTACTTTTTGTACATGAATGGAATCGTTTTTAAAGACAATGAATACTTGTTTTCATTTGCTTGAACACCGTAGTCATGGTGTATGTCCCATGTGCCGGCCCTGTGGTCTTCCCTTGGTGTCCTACAGAAAGCTTTGGGCTCTTGCCACAGGCTGGTGCCTGGTAGCTGTGACCATTGTTACTTTTTTTTTTTTTTTTTTTTTTTTTTTTTTTAAACGAGAGTGAAGGCAGGTAAATGAGACTGTCCATACGCACTCATGCACACGTTTTACGTTCAGGACTCCCAGCGCTCCCGCAGACAGAAGCGAGTCTGGCCGGTGTTGTACAGAGAAACCGGCTTCGTTTACATGCTCTCTCTGTTGGGTGCGCTTGGGTTGCAGTCTTTTATATATTGCTCATCTTCTGTTTTTATTTCGTATTATATATTTTTGTTTTAATTACAGAGATTGGTGCATCAGACTGGTTACTGAAAGAGTAGAAGTGCCTTTTTCTATTGTTTCTTTTCCTTTGTCACTCCTCTCCCTCCTCTCTCCTTTTCCCCTTTATTCACCTGCTCTCTTTCCCCTTGAGTTTCCTCTCGTGATACGTGTGAATCCACAGCGAACTCCTGAATTCCCCTCCTTTCAATGCTCCATGATGGTTCTGTCCCTTATATCAGTGAACTGAATAAAAATTCTGACCCTTAAGACTGTTGTTTTATGCTACTTTACATTTCTGCCAGATTAATTTTATTTATTTCCCCCCCTCCATTTGTTCCCTCCTTTTAAACACTTGCAGCACTTATGGTTTGGGTACAAAAAAGGACCTTAAATTCTTTGGAACACAGGCCTGGTTTCACAGACAGGGCTTGGACTAAGCGAGTATTGGGCCTAAGTTCAATTAGGACATTTAAGTAGCTATTATAAATGTACCTTAGGGAAAAAAAACATTACTGGTGTGCCTCTTGAGACAAAATGGTGGCACTGACATTTAAGGTATGTCCGTACAAATTGCTGTCAGTTAAAACAAGAAACATGCATTTTAGTCGATGACTAGCTTAAAGGGTTAGGGTTAGAACCATTCATAGGCAGTAACATCATTACTACCCTTCTGCATCTCAAAAGGTGCAAAGACAAAGTTGAACACCCCTAATATCCTGCCGTATGGTTACATTGTGCCCTACAATAGATGAGTTCAGACTGAAAGCCCCTTAAAACGGGTTAAAATGAATGTGATTACTTAATGTGGGAGAAAAATGTCTTTCTAGGTTCATACCCTTGCAAATTAATAAACGATGGATTGCAATAACGGATCTCTGCAGCAGAAATGACTAATCTATTATAGCTACATACAGGTATCTTCAGATCAGTGCATTTATTTTTATTTTTTTGTTGCATTACTTAGTTGAGAACTAATAGCATAGTACCATCTTTTGGCTAGATGTTACGCAAATTTAAAAGTCATTGTTGTAGTGGAAAACCACAAAGCTAAAATCATTCTGCATCAGACATGTGTACCACAGGTTAGAAGTCAATATATGGGTTCCCTTTACAAGGCCTTATGACTTCATGGTTGAACTCCAGTATGTTTTTTCAAATATAGTGTGTAACATGAAATAAAAGGGAAGTTTGTGCTGACAATGACATAATACGGTTTAATCAACAGCTCTTTTCACATAAGACATATGAGAAGCCATTTTTAAAAGGCAAATCTAAATCCTCTACCAGAACAGATTTTATACCTACAATCATGTGAAAAAGAAAGTACACCCTGGTTGAACTATATGGTTTTATGTACCTGAAAATGGAGGGAAAAAAATCAATACAACCTCAGATGAACAACACATGACATAGTGACATTGTAATATTGAACAAAAATAAAGCCAAAATGGAGAAACCATGTGTGAAAAAACTAAGTGCACCCCATTATCAAAGATCTAGCAGCAATAACTTGAGGCAATCATTTCTGTATGACTTTATCAGTCTTTCACATCATTGTGGAGGAATTTTGTCCCACTTCTTTACAACATTGCTTAAGTTCATTGAGGTTTGTGGGCATCTGTTTATGCACAGCTCTCTTCAGGTCCTGCCACAACATTTCAGTTGGGCTGAGGTCAGGACTTTGACTGGGCCATTGAAATACCTTGATTCCTTTCCTTTTCAGCCGTTTTGTTTTTGGATTTGTCCTGATGCATGGCTCAATTTGAAGCTTTAGCTGCTGGGCAGATGGGCTCACATTTAACTCTAGAATACTTTGGTATGCAGAGGAGTTCATGGTCAGCTCTGCAAGGTGCCTAGGTCCTGCCCAAATAATCACCCCACCACCACTGTGCTTGACAGTTGGTATGAGGTGTTTATTTTTTGCTAAACATTGCGCTGTGCATTATGGCCAAACATCTCCACTTTGGTCATGTGTGTCCAAAGGACATTGTTCCAGAAGTCTTGTGGTTTGTTGTGCTTTGCAAAGCGAAGCTGTGCTGCCATGTCCTCTTTAGAGAGGACATGAGATTTTGAAAATTTCTTAATTAAATGGTCTGATCTTGGGGACATCCACTCCTGGGAAGATTGGCAACTGTCTTAAATGTTTTACACTCTTCAAATAGTTTGGAAATGGCCTTATAACCCTTCCTAGATAGATTGGTGGCATCAATTGCTTCTCTTAGGTCATTGCTGATGTCTTTCCTCCTTGGGATTGTGTTAAGACACCTGAATGTTCTAGACAAGCAATCTGCCATAACCTTTGCTTTTATAGAGGTGGTCACACTTGCTGATGATCAATTTGATTAAGAGAACCTGGCTGCAACTTGCCCTCAATTTTTATGGAAGCAGCTCCCTAGGATCCTAAGGACCCTGGCTCACTAAACATTGGGACACTTGGACTATTTTCTTTCTTGGACACTATTTCCAGCGACATGACAATGTCCACACTGTACAGCACTGCAACTTTTCAGTCGTAAATAAATTATTTAGCAAATGTTTATGCACAAATATAATTCAACAATGGTTTATATTTTAATAAACATCTATCATGTATCATTGTGTAGTGAGTTTCAGTGCACTGGCAGGATTTTGCAAACGAGACAGCCCCTAAAATGGCTGACTTACAGATCAGTACCCTGACTACTGAGCTACAGGGGGCTGATTGAGACGCACCCTTAGTTTTTCCACACGTGGCTTCTCCATTTTGGCCTTGTTTTTGTTGAATAAATAATGACATGGTGTAGTATCATGTGTTGTTGTTCATCTGAGGTTGTATTTAACCTAATTTTAAAGGGTCATGAATTAATGTTATTTGTTTCCTGAGGTGCACTCATGTTAATATGATTTAAAATTGACAGAATTTAGAAATAAATGGCCATTTTGTACACTGATTTTAGCCCTCAGATTTGAACCCTCTGTTTGAAGGGGCTTGTCTGCTGTGAGAGTTCCACATAAACGGCTGTGATTGACTAACATCTTTGCATATGAAATAAGTATTACATGTGGAACCTTTTACTTTTACAGCTGTTAAGATTCTAAAAGCGTGAAAAATGTTGATTGCATTGTTTCGATCTATTCCCATCACATGAAAGGTTGCAGCGATGAGTATTAGTTGTTCATGTGAATGCAGTGATCTCGTCAATGCAAAACCATTTCTGCACTCACGAATGCATTTTACCATTAACTAGCAATGATAACATGATATTAAAACAGTAAGTGGTTCATTGTGTCACTGATTATAACAGGAGTTTTGGCTAGTGACCAAATGAACTCGTGCTGTAATCGGCAGCTTCAGCCATTAGGCTATAAAGAGAGCTTTCTTTGATCGCTTTCTGTATACTACTTATTCATAATTTAAATAACAGATTATTGTCATGCTATTAACAGAAACAATGTGAAGTTGATCATTTAGTCACTGGCTTGATAAACAGCTTTAAACGATTTTGAGAAGAGGAAAACTTGAATAATAACACACTCTGGAGCTTGTGAATAAGTATATCGTCAACCCAAGTGTAACCTTGGTTCCCTGAGAAGAGGGAATGAGACACTGCGTCACCGAAGGTGGTGCAATGGGGTTATCCCTTCCCCAGTGTTGAGAGACTGATTCAAAAGGGAACTTGTACACGAATTCAGGCACTGGTAAGGACAGTAAAGGACGCTGGTTCACTACACACTGTGAGACTTATAACTTTTTCTGGTGACATGACGACGTCCTCATTGTACATCACTACGGGTATTATGAACAACAGCTGAGCTGATATCTTTCTGAAATTTCTTACAATGTTATTTAAAGTATATTATGATAAATTATTTGCTTGTGCAAACATGCAAGATTAATTATAAATGTTTGCAAGATTATGTGTGTTACCTGCGATGTATGTTTCATGCCGAAATATACTAAAATAATGGTTTGTACTATTAATAACATCAATCACGAGTCGTTATGTGTAGTGATTTAAGTTTCGCGATTCAGAACTTCCGTTAAGAGAGCATCTCCCTGGTTTTCACTGTGCATTTTGGGACTTTTTATGGAGTGAACGTTTCAGTGCCCTGCGATTAAGACAGCCCTTAAAAGGGCCGACTCCCTTATCAGTGCCCCCACTACTAATCTAGGGAGCTGTTTGAGTCTCGCGCCAGAGGGGGCACTAAAAACACGATGATGTAGAAGTAGGCGTTGTTGTTCTGCACATACGGTCTTTCATATTAATATGATGTCGTAATGACACAGTTTTAAAAAAGATTAGTTTTCTGAACTTTGGTTACAATAAACACTTTTATTGTTTTTGGGCTAACAAAGTTTTCAGTTCTGAAACTTACAGGATATTTTTATAGCATGATGACCTCTTATATGTCAAAGGCTCAAGGAACGTTTGATTTCTCAATTCATGACACCTTCAAGACCTGCTCAGGACCAGATCATTGTTATTATGTTTTGTAAACATAAAACAGAACAGAATTTGAAGAGTGTGTACTTTCTTATTCACATGTGCATCATATTATAAAAAAGGTAATTCGGCTGTCTTTACTGTCGACTTTGTTATTCGTGTTGTTATACGTCAACTGTCAAGAAATAAATATTAAATCTAAATATAGAGCCAGCCATAGCTATTTTGCATTTTTGACTGTCATTCAACATTTAATATTACTTAGAATAATTTACCAGTTTTCAGATTTAGCATTTCAATAATTTAATAGTTTCAGCTAAAATACTATACTACCATATTACAGTATTTTGATGATTTTCTGACGGTGGTGTCTAATTCCATGTGTAGGTCCAATAAGATTAATTCAGGATAATTGAGACATTTCCCCCCCAGTCATCTCAAGGCAAATGTGACTGATTTACCTGAAATCACCCTAACTGTATAACCTCATATTTTAACAGAAACTATGGTTACGGTGGAAAATATTTCCTTAATACAGGGAATTTAGTGAACATCATCTGATAAAAACAGTGTGCAGTTTTTGTTAAAAACGTACATTATCACTGATCAAATGTTTATGCACTCCCAAAGTAATTATTCATATAGAAGATAATATTGTAAATGTGCTTTCAATTGACCTCTTTGAAGGCTTGTGCAATTACTGAAATGATTGATAAAGTATCGTAAGATCAATGATGTTGCTTAAGCAACAGTATCCCTTTTTGTTAGAATAACAACTGCCCCTTTTAAACATGTTTTTACATCAAATCTATTCTTTTTTATCTTGTTTGCTGAAGATTGTATCCAAGCCTATGACTCTGTGACCCTCGTTTTCAACTTGAAAAGCAAATATAACTTTGAAGATCCAGGAAAGGCGGAAAAATACCATGGCATTGATCCAGTTGGTCCATCAGCATTTCATATTGGCTACATTCTTGGTAAAAATAATCGAAAAACAAAAATCGTTCAACAAGACAATACATACTGGGTTTTTATGTTCAAATGTTAATGTTAATCCCTGAAGTTCACTTATATTTGATATGATAAGGCACACTGAACATATGAGCAGTAATAATGAAAGAGGCCCATGTCTGTGTGGATAAGGTTAGTAAAACTTTAATAAACTGGGTGTAATATAAACTGTCAGTTAGAATCTTGTTCAGTAAATGACTGA
Source organism: Opsariichthys bidens (assembly GCA_037194245.1). Taxonomy (NCBI): domain Eukaryota; kingdom Metazoa; phylum Chordata; class Actinopteri; order Cypriniformes; family Xenocyprididae; genus Opsariichthys; species Opsariichthys bidens. The sequence goes on along the minus strand of CM074289.1, from coordinate 17,879,415 downwards.
TGTACCCCATTATTAGGCATTGATTGATATTTGGCAAACAGTATGTTAACATTTACCATTAGTATGGACAGTTGAAATTTATCCCCAAACGTTCTTCTGACAGAAGGACACTGCCTGTAGGAGTTACATAAATGTGAGTAAAACATAAAAAAAACATTTAAAACAGAGAACATAAGATAAAAATGATTTAAAAAAAAAAGCTAGAATAAGCACATTTGGCAGATTTATTCATTTAAAAGGCCTTTCTGTGCAACCTACCCCACAGTCGAGAGCAGTCTGCAGGTCTCTGCATCTGTAGTCCGGTCCAAGACTACAGGGGTCGGCAGCAATCACCGGTTTCTTCTCACCAGAAACACACAAATTTGCCATCTAAAGCGTCCAGAAAACATAAAAACATTTCAAACTATTTATTAAGCTCATTTAACAACAACAACAACAAAAAAATGGTTAGAAAATAAACTGAAATAATGCTGCTGTTTATAAAAGTGCATTCAGTATTTGGTGCTAATTAAAAAAAAAAAAAAGATGCATTATTATAAATAGTGTATTTGTGAAGAGTGAATGGTGTACACATTGTCATGAGATGAAGACTTTACTCATAATAGTTTTCTTTGAAAGATTAACTTATAGCATACATGGACCGAGTCACCCCTCTCAATGGATTTTGGCATACTGAAATGACGTGACCTGCAATGTTTAGTAAACGGAGAGAATCCTAATTTGGCTGCCACCTCTGTATATGCAATGGCATAGTTGTGACTGGTGACATACCTCAACCTACATCTTGGCTGGCCTGAGGGTGAGTAAATTAACAGAAAATTTTCATTTTTGAGTGAACTATCTCTACTACACGAAGAACTGTAACCCTAAAGCTAGCTACGCAACTAATGAACGCCCCTTTAACAGAGCAACAGAGTTGGAAATCCCTCTGCTGGAAGGCTATGGTATTACATTAATAAGGTCACAATTTTGTAAACAAAACAACTGGATTTCAAAAACCCTAACCTTAAAAAATCAGTTTTGATTTGTCTCACTCAATGATACCTCAACCACCTAGCAATCTCATAGCACCATGCTAAACACCGTTGTGAAAACCTAAGAAACTGCATAGCAAAACCCTGGCTTCATGTTCACGAGTTTTGCACAGGTAAACATTAAAGTTACCATGTACTAAAAATGTAAGCCACGCCCCACATTTTCTCTTGTTCGAGAAGCCATTTCACTTGGATATATGACAAAGAACAAAAGACTATCACAACTTCTGCTTCATGCCAACTTTAAAGGTGCAGTAGCGTTTACCTTTGTTCAGGGAATATTGACAGGCAAAATCCAGTCAATGCAATTGAAATCCTTGCGATCAGGAATTTCACGTGAGGGTGGACAAATTCCCCACACGGATTTAGTATTGGAATCAAGCTAGTCAAGTGAATTCACCCACAGAAAGAATCTGTTGACCAACAGGAAGCCTGAAAACCTGCTTGGTTTGAAAGTGACTTCTGTGCGAGCTGTGCTTCATACACTACTGACAATGGACAAATAATCTTTTTTTTGCTCCCTTAAAATGCACCAATGTTTTTGTTTTTTTTCAAAAGTGTAAAAAATCTTGCAGTTTGTACCTTACAAGTATCCAGCGCCCCCTGTGGTTTTCTCAGAAGTGCACGTAGCTGGTTCCCATGATGCTGCACGTACATGTCACACTAGACAAGATGTAGAAATTATTATAAAGTTACAAATTCAGGGCACTCAAAAGTCAATAATTTAAAAGAGCAGCTTGATGTCTAACCTTCGGCATGACACTGGGGTGCAACTGGCAAACGGTGTCGAGGAATGAAGCAGCCTCACCGTCGGTGGCATTGGAGCCCAGATGCATTCGAGTCAGAACCGTCAACGTCAGACATGAATCACAATCAGAAAGTGCTGGAGCTGCTGTTCAAGAGAGAGAGGGGTGAAGAAATAGAATAAAGAAATTTGTCTAAAGTAGGCATGTCCAAGCCTGTTCCTGGAGGGCCACTGTCCTGGAGAGTGTAGCTCTGGTGTCCGAAACCATAGTGGACATTATCGAGTGCACTCATTCAATCCCACAATGCACCAGAATAACAAGTGTACAGCTGAAGGACCCTCGATGGATAGAGAATGCCCTTAATGCAACGTGAGAGTCATGCCGAATGAATTCCCACGTCTGACCAGAAGATGGCGCTTGCAGCCATCCATTTTCCCAATCGCTGGTCCAATGTGGCTACAGCGTAATAATATACAGGTATAAATTAATTTTTAATTGACTATTAAATTGTTTAGTTAAGGTTTATACATGCTAGTTTCCATGATAGAGTTCAAGATAAATCTTTTCATCACTACTGAACCTGCCAGTTTGCAGGTTTCAAATGTTTATTAAACAGCAAGCACAAGCTATGCAAAAGGGGCAGCCCTTCCGGTACACTCAGTGTCCGAATTCGCTCACTTCCTCAGGAGAACTATATTAGGGGAGTAATGTAGGGAATAGTGAATGAGGGTATAGGGTGCTACTAGAAACTTCCTGTCAAGTCTGTTGGAGCTAAAATGTGCAGGACGTTGGATCCAGGAACAGGAATGGACTCCACTGTTCTAAAAGGAATTAGCATTTTTGTGAATTATTCCTTTATTAATGTTCAGAAGTGTTAAAGACAAAAAATAGTACAAGCCAATGTCTGAACTCTAACCGTTAACGGGACGCTCCCATATTTCACAAAGACGAAGGAGAGTGCAAATGAAGTTAGGAGAGGTGTTGTTCAGCAGCATGTCGACCAACAGTTGGACGTATTTTTCAACTAACTTATTGCACTGTGGCTGAATCAGAGGAGGAAACTCTCTGCACAAACTCTCAAGCAGGACAGTTATGATGCTCTGTAGAGGGGGAAAACACAAAACACTAGCGTTCAGGGTTTTTCTAATCAAAATGAAGACTTTTGAGTCTCTAATTTGCTTACCTTTCTATTCCATTATGAACAAATAAATTACAGCTGCGTGTTTTTATTCAGAGTCATAACAGACTAAAACATACAATATTTTTACACAAAATTAATTTAAAAAAAAATTCTTTTGGAACATTTATGAACACTTTTGCTTCCTAGGCAAAAGAAAACACTGGAGAAAAAGACTTTTAATGGAGAAATAATATTCTAAAATAAAATATTTGAGTGAAAACTAAATATAATCTTTTTGGACACTTAAATGCATGCTAATTGCAATGAAATTAAAATGTGTTATAGTTTAAACTTATATTAAATGCAGTTTTTCATCCCACATCCAAACATTTATGGTGAACTAAAATATAATTCAATGTCATTACTATTGATAGTATACTATGCCATGTATTTAAATATATTTGTAAATACAAATTACAATTCAGTACATTTAAAATATATAAACGTTAAATGCAATATCGAATAACACACTACAATCAAGTGTAGTTATTTAAAGCATGACAAAAGATTATTAAAAACACAATGATTTAAAATATACTTTAAATTTGACATTTTTAGAGCACTTTTTAAAGTTTGTTAAGAAACAGACATAAAAGTTTATCTTAATATATGTATTAATATAGTTTTTTTTTAAAATTGAACTACAAGTGCATATTCAATACAATTAAGCACATGTATAAAATGCACATATTTAGTAAGAAGTATGCCATTAATCTGAATCTGAACTCAGTCCATGTGTAATGTGATTGTGAATGTCACCTGAGTCCTCTCTTTGGGAAACAGATATCCAAGTGTGCTCACAATGTGTGTGCAAACAGAGCACTGAATGGATCCCTCCAGCTGTTTCAGAGAGCAGAGGAATTTAGTCAGCTATGCAGAACATGCAACAACAACAACAACAACAAAAACACTTCCCATGTTACCTTCATAGTTGGCATTTGTACAGTTTTGACCATGTGATTAAGCAACAGATCTTTCATCTTCCCACTGTCACTGCCTCCACACAGTCCAAGAAAAGTACAGATGTCACTTGGTTTCTGCAGAGAGAGATCGGAAGTCTTATGATTTTATGATAAATGTAAGCTTTCAAACCCATATGCATTTATTTTATCACTAAATATGCACAATATGATAACCTATAGGTCAAACACATGGTCTAATCTAACTGTAACACTTTGCAATAAGGTTTAATTAGTTGACTTTAGGTAACAAACTAAGAATGAACAATACTTCTGCAGCATTTATTAATCTTAGTTAATGTTAATTTAAACATTTACTAATACCTTATTAAAATCAAAAGTTGTATTTGTTAACAATAATGCACTGTGAACTAACATGAACAAACAATGATCAGCTGTATTTTTATTAACTAACATTAACAAAGATTAATAAATACTGTAACAAATGTATTTTTCATTGTTAGTTCCTGTTGTATTAAACGTTAATGTTAACTATTGAAACCTTACTGTAAAGTGTTACCAGTCTAACTAAAGCTGAGGTACTCACCATTACGCTGCTAATGAAGGTGATGGCCAGAGGAAGCATCTTTTCCACCTCAGTGTGGCAGATTTGAGTGACTTGGGGAGGCAGCTTATCACACAGTTTCTCAAGAGTGGCAGTTAATTTGGCCTAAAATTTAAGATGAATAATTGCATTGAAGTTACGTAAGAGAATCCCACAAACACTTCTAATGTGAACACTACCTCTCCGGGGCGGTCAAAATGCCCCAAGCCTAAAAACTACACATTACACATTCCTATATACAGTTGTTGTTAAAAGTCCGTGCCCTGACATAGACTACGTTACCCATAATGCACATGTTTTTGTGTTTGTTTGCATAGCTGCTAGGCGCTTTCATCTTAGTGTGGTCTAGCGTCACGAGAGCATCATTCACGGTGCAGAGAATTGCCATCCTTTGTTAATCCTACGCGATTCTTGTGTGTATGAGTGCTGTGTGCGTCCTTAATATGTAAGTATCGCCTTTGTATAAATGGCGCGTTTGATTGCTGAGTTATTAGTCCAGTTGGCGAAGTTGTTATACTCGCGTTATTCCGTGCTATACAGATGTGGTCCATTACAGCGCTCCATATGTGCTCTTAAAGTAGCCATCCACTGTATATACTTTAGCTATTGCCTTACAAATAACCGCAAATATTATATTTAATGTATAATTCGCCTGTTTTGGTACTTAACGCCATTTGGAGATTTATAGCATTTATGCAAGTTCATTTATAGTGTTAGAGCTCCCACTAGTGGATTTTTGGTTGTACTGCGGGCCAGTTCTTTATGCATCTGTATGTAACCATAGCATACATGTTTATTAATATACATTTTATTGTATTTCTGTTTCAGATAACCACACATATACACACACACCTACAAACACGCCTAATTTGTCACCTGTAAACCATCATCATTATCTTCATGACTCCTCATTAATAAATTCTCAAACTGCATCATTGGATTTGCCTATTCCTTCTGACCGAGGAAGACTCAGTTGACGAGCAATCCATAATCAGCCGCAGACGCACACGGTCTCTTACAAGTGGTCCTTCGAGCCGGATTGTTTATTGGCTGAGTCAACAAGATGGCGACTCCACAAGATGAAGTTCCTCAGGAGAAGAGTCCAAAGCATAGTTGCCGTCCAAGAAGGAGCAGAAAGCTTCCGGGGCATTTGGCGGAGTACGAACATGACCTATCTAATCCAGAGGAGACAGAGTCATCAATCAGCAGCAGTTCAGAGGAATCTGATAAGGAGAAGACGAAAAGGGAGACGAAGAAATGGAAGAGAATGGAGGCAGTTTGGGGCAGTGTACTGAAAACAATGAATGAGATGCAAATCACGATGAAAGAGACCAGTGGTGCATTAACCAAGCGTGTGGAACAACTGGAGAGAGCATGCAAGTCATGCAGTCCTCTCCCTACTCAGAGTGATGCTCAACAGCAAGATAGAGCCGCTTCGCTTCCTGCTCTACTCCAAACACCACAGCATAGCAGTGCAGGTATGAGCAGCATCCATACTACTGACCAACTACACGTCCTGGCACCAGCAGTGAGGCAGGACACTGGAACGCCTGTAAACCTGTTCAGGCCAGTAGAACATACTGAATCTTCACCACTGCGAAATGCAAACCCCATTCTCCATTCAGCACTAACGTCAGCTCCACTACCTTTAAGCCCTATTATTCAACCTACTTCTAATATTCAGCCAGTGCCGCTGTCACCGAACCCTGTAGCTCAACCTGCACAGCAGACAGGTGCAGTGCTAGTACCTCAACCTGCATTCCAGCCCACAGGTCAGTCTGCACCTTGGCCCGCGCCAAAGCCTGCACCACAGCTGAGAATCCCTGTGGCCCATCCAGGTATTCAGCCGGCACCGCTACCTGCTCCGCCCCCCCGAATGAGTTACGTGATTCAGCCTGCTCTACAACCTGTCAATCAAGTAGCACAATCAATACAGTTTGAGAGGATTGAACCACGTCAAGCTGACCCCCTATACAATCAGAGGTACCAACACCCGCAGCCTCCAGGCAGCTCCACCCAGGTACACCCTGCACAGTCCCACGACTTCTCTGCAGTCTCAGCATCACTGTATCAGCATCCACCAGGGATATCAGCACCGCAGACTTATAGCCAGCTTTATGCAGCTCCACCTCCTGATTCTGCCCGCTACTACTCTGCTGCCTATCCATCAGTCTCTGCCTACCCCTCACTGCCTGCTGCATGTACTGCACAAGACACAGTACTTCCTGCAGCTGAAGTCACTCAGCCAAACATGATGGAGATGATCTTAGCGTCTTCATATGGCATCCCGAAGCCTAGACTGGCGACATTTAAATCAGGCAGAGAGAGTGACTTTGTATTACTGAAGAAAGGACTGGACAGCCTACTCGGGCCACATGCTCATCTCACAGAGGAGTATAAATATCACATTCTGATAGATCAGTTAGAGCATCCATGTGCGTTACAAGTGGCCAGACGCTATATTCACGACCGCACTCCCTACACTAGTGCAATGAGAGCTTTGGAGCAGAGATATGGGCAACCCAGGCAATTGGTCCAGAGTGAACTGAGTGCTATACTTAACTGCTCGCCTATTAAGGCAGGTGACCCTCAAGCCTTTGAAGATTTCTCCCTGGCGGTATCCAGCCTAGTAGGCCTCCTCAGTACTATGGACGATGTAGCAGCCAGTGAGCTCCAGTGTGGTTCACACGTAGACAGGTTACTCACTAAGCTTCCGCCTAGCTACAGAGACAGTTTCATCGAGTACTGCATCACGCGTGGTATCATACGCACAGGCAGCAGTTGCACCTACAATATGTATGACTTCTCCGGGTGGCTCGAACGCAAGTCCCAAGTTCTACAGTTATCACAGCAAGCCATTCAGCCACAGCCCTCAGACAGACCACGCCCAGAGAGGGGCAACCCCAGAGCCTATGCAGGGTCCAGGGCACAGAGTAAGTCTACATCCATCTATTATGGCTCAGATCCCGTTCAAACACAGCGAAAGATGGACACTAAGGCACACATTACTAATCCTTCTCCCTCCTCTAAGAAGAAGCAGTTTAAGCCATATTGCCCGTACTGTGAAGGGACAGAACACTACCTCAGTGGCTGTGTAGATTTTAAGAAGCTAGACCTCAAATCTATAGCTTCTTGGATGAAAGAAAAATCCAAATGTTGGCGCTGTGGCCGTAAACATACCCCTGAGCAGTGCACTCTTAAGAAGATGTGCAGCACCTGTGGAGAACAGCACTTATTAGTGCTTCATGATCTGGCTGAAGCTAAGAGGAGGGACCCGAATATCCTAACAGTGAGCACCAGCCGAGTGTTTTTGGCTCCTATTAGTCACTCTGGCCGTGTAATGCTTAAGGTTGTGCCCATCCAGTTACACTATCAAAGGAAGTCTCTGGACACATATGCTCTTCTTGATGATGGCTCAGAGAAAACTATTATACTCCCTGCTGCTGTTAAGTTGTTAGGCTTAATCCAGGAAGAGGAAACTCTGTCTCTGCGTACTATTCGTCAAGATGTGATCCATATTAAAGGAGGCTATGTCTCTTTCCATGTGTCCCCAAAGGCCAAGCCGAAAACACGTTACAAGATAACGAGGCGCGCCTTTACCGCCCAACAGCTCAGCCTAGCTGAACAGTCATGCCCAGTGGAGCTCCTAAAGGAGAAGTATCACCACCTACAGCGAGTGCAGCTTGAAGGGTTCAATCAGATTCAGCCACTTGTGTTAATCGGTTCTGACAATGCTCACCTCATAACTCCTGTCCGTTCTATCCTGCGAGGTTCAGCCCAAGGGCCTGTCGCCGTCTACACCAAGCTCGGGTGGGCCATCCAGGGTCCGAGCTGCAGTATGCCCACACAGCAAGGGGAAGCGCGCTGCCTGAACATATCATGCCTTTCTCCCGCCATTGCCCTTCAACAGGATGTACAGCGCCTGTGGCAACTAGATGCTCCCCTTCATAGACCCGGGAAGGAGATCACACGCTCAAAGGAGGACCGAGAGGCCATAGCCATGTTAGAGGCCAAGACTATCAGAGTACCTGTGGATGGTGTAGAGCGATATTCCACCCCCCTGCTCAGGAAGAAGGACTTCCCACAGATGCATGTCTCCTCCGAAGTAGTTAAAGGCCTTTTGAGGTCCACTGAGCGTAAGCTAGCTAAGAATCCTGACCTGGCACTCAAATACAACCAGGAGATCAAGAGGTTGATAGATTCTGGTTATGTGGTAAAGCTGACTCCCGAAGAGATTCATAGCTCTACTGAATCTTGGTATGTACCACACCACATTGTACATCACAATAATAAAGCTCGGGTGGTCTTTAATTGCTCCTTTGAGTTCCAGGGGACCGTTCTTAACCAATACCTCCTGCCAGGACCTACCTTGGGGCCTACACTGCTGGGTGTGCTCCTGCGTTTCCGCCAGTACCCTGTAGCAGTGAGCGGAGACATAAAAGCTATGTTTCACCAGATCCGCCTGCTCTCTGAAGACTGCCCCCTACTGCGGTTCTTATGGAGAGACTGTGAAACAGAGAGGCCCCCAGATGTATATGAGTGGAGAGTCCTGCCCTTTGGGACAACGTGTAGCCCCTGCTGTGCTACATTTGCCCTTCAGAGCCACGTGAGGGAGCACAGAGACACCTATAAAGACATCTACGACTCTGTCCACACAGCTTTCTACGTGGACAACTGCCTGCAGTCCCTTTCTGACCCACAAGAGGCCAAGTTGCTCATTGATAGAATGAGAGAGCTGCTTATCCAAGGCGGATTTGAGATACGCCAGTGGGCTAGCAACATCCCTGAGGTGGTCGCTCATCTGCCAGGTACGGCCAGATCAGATAGCTGTGAACTGTGGCTAAACTTTAAAAGCCTTGATCCTCAGGAGTCAACACTGGGTCTCAGCTGGCACTGCACTACTGACGTCCTGGGATACAAGCACCGTCCTGTAACCTACACAACTGTGACGCTGCGCAGTGTTTACAAAGTACTAGCCAGTCAGTATGACCCATTGGGTTATATTTGCCCCTACACTACAAGAGCAAAGCTCATTGTGCAAGCCCTATGGAGCACAGAAAGAGGATGGGATGAGCCCATAGAAGGAAACCTGCTTCAGTCCTGGCTTGAATGGGAAAAGGAATTGCTTTATCTCCAGTATGTCACTATCCCCCGATGTTACGCTCCTCCTCACAACAGCAACAGTGCTACATATGAGGCTCACGTCTTCTGTGACGCCTCAGAGAAGGCGTATGGAGCTGTGGCATATCTCAGAGTTATAGAGCAGCAGGCTCACATCTCCACCTCCTTCATCATGTCACGCTCCAGAGTAGCGCCCCGCAAGCAGGTGTCGATACCCCGACTGGAGCTGTGTGCTGCGCTCACTGGAGCCCAACTGGCTAAGGTACTCCAAACGGAGCTCTCACTACCCCTTCACTCAGTCTACCTGTGGACAGATTCCACTACAGTGCTTCAGTGGATCCAGTCCAGCTCCTGCAGGTACAAAGTTTTTGTGGGGACTCGGATCTGTGAGATACAGGAGCTGACCTCTCCGGAACAGTGGGGTTATGTGAACTCTAGTGATAATCCAGCCGACGACATCACAAGAGGGAAACCACTGTCAGAGCTCACGGTCTCCAGCCGATGGTCACATGGTCCACACTTTCTCACACAGACTCCTGACACCTGGCCGAAGCCCCCGACAGAGTTCTCAGAATGTGGCAGTGAAGAACTCAGAAAAACTGCCTTCTGTGGCCTTACAAATGTATCACCAAGTCTGCCAGATCCAACACAGTACACATCTTTAGAGGATTTGATTCTGGCTACTCACCAATCGCTTCAGGGGGCGGATACCACCCCCTACACTGCAAGTGAGCGCCTGGAGGCGGAGACCCAGCTGCTTCAATCTGTGCAGAAGGACAGCTTCCCAGAGGAGTTCCAAGCATTACAAGCAGGTAACCCTGTTCGCCCGAGCAGTCGTCTCAGCACCCTTTCCCCTGAGTATGACAGCCTTAGTGGACTAATCAGAGTGGGAGGCCGCCTGCGTCAAGCTACAGATGTAGACCCTGACAGCATACACCCAATTGTGTTATTACCTGATCACCCTCTGACTCAGCTCATTATAAAGCACTATGATGTTCAGCTGTTTCACCCTGGTGCAGAGAGACTCTATGCTGAGTTACGCCGCACCTACTGGATCCTCAGAGGTCGCCAGGCCATTAAGAAACATCAGTACCGGTGTGTGGACTGCAGGAGATGGCGCGCCTCACCCTCCACACCAAAGATGGCTGACCTTCCCTCATCTCGGCTGAGACTCTACAAACCGCCCTTCTGGTCTACAGGTGTAGATTGTTTCGGACCATACCTGATTAAGATTGGTCGTAGGAGAGAGAAACGCTGGGGAATCATCTACAAATGCCTCACCACTAGATGCGTCCACCTAGATCTCATCCCTAGCCTCGATACTGACTCTTTCTTAATGTCATTACGCAGGTTTATTGCACGCCGGGGAAAGCCGTACGAGCTGTGGTCTGACCGGGGCACCAATTTCAGGGGCGGCCACAAAGAACTACAGAGCGCCTTTGAGAGCATGGCACCAGAGTTGCAGCAGCAACTGGCTAAGCAGACTATCAACTTCCACTTCAACCCACCATACTCTCCTCATTTCGGGGGAGCCTGGGAGAGGGAAATCAGATCGGTTAAGTCAGCACTGCAAGTCGTCCTGAAAGACCAAGTTGTGGCAGAGGAAGTGCTCCTAACAGCTCTCATAGAAGTTGAAGGGCTCCTTAATTCTAAACCACTCGGATATGCCTCCTCTGATGTGGCTGACCCGGACCCCATCACGCCAAACCTGCTGCTAATGGGGCGGCGCGACGCTGCATTGCCACAGGCAATATACGGCCCTCAGGATGCCCTTTCCAAGAGAAGATGGAAACACAGTCAGGTGATCAGTGATCATTTCTGGAAGCGTTTTGTCCAGAATTACCTCCCAGGGCTTCAGCTGAGACATAAATGGAGAAAATCCACTGATAATGCTGCTGTGGGACAAATTGTGATGATCATTGACTCCAACCTTCCTAGAGGACTTTGGCCTGTTGGAACCATCACGAAGGTTTTCCCAGGGACAGATGGTGTTGTTCGAGCTGCGGAGGTGAAGGTTAAAGACAGTATCTACATTCGCCCAGTAACCAAACTGGTGGAGCTCCCTGAAATGCCTGAGGATTCAGGCGGCACTTCTTCACCCTAGTTGACTTTGAATGAGTGTATTTGCCAGGCAAATACAGGGGCGGCTGTTAAAAGTCCGTGCCCTGACATAGACTACGTTACCCATAATGCACATGTTTTTGTGTTTGTTTGCATAGCTGCTAGGCGCTTTCATCTTAGTGTGGTCTAGCGTCACGAGAGCATCATTCACGGTGCAGAGAATTGCCATCCTTTGTTAATCCTACGCGATTCTTGTGTGTATGAGTGCTGTGTGCGTCCTTAATATGTAAGTATCGCCTTTGTATAAATGGCGCGTTTGATTGCTGAGTTATTAGTCCAGTTGGCGAAGTTGTTATACTCGCGTTATTCCGTGCTATACAGATGTGGTCCATTACAGCGCTCCATATGTGCTCTTAAAGTAGCCATCCACTGTATATACTATAGCTATTGCCTTACAAATAACCGCAAATATTATATTTAATGTATAATTCGCCTGTTTTGGTACTTAACGCCATTTGGAGATTTATAGCATTTATGCAAGTTCATTTATAGTGTTAGAGCTCCCACTAGTGGATTTTTGGTTGTACTGCGGGCCAGTTCTTTATGCATCTGTATGTAACCATAGCATACATGTTTATTAATATACATTTTATTGTATTTCTGTTTCAGATAACCACACATATACACACACACCTACAAACACGCCTAATTTGTCACCTGTAAACCATCATCATTATCTTCATGACTCCTCATTAATAAATTCTCAAACTGCATCATTGGATTTGCCTATTCCTTCTGACCGAGGAAGACTCAGTTGACGAGCAATCCATAATCAGCCGCAGACGCACACGGTCTCTTACAGTTGTGTTCAAAATTATTCAACCCCCCAATGCTGTAAATGGTTTTAGAGAATTTAGAGTACATTTGTAATTGAATTCAGAATGAAATCCTACAAGGACTTCTTAAAGAAGCATATGCAACTAAAATGACATCAATTGGTTTTGTAATACAGTAGTAAATGTTTCTTTTGTGAATTCTTCATTGACACAATTATTCAACCCCTTAAAGACTACCACTCTGAAGAACAGAGGTCCATTGAAGTGTTTTCAATCAGGTATTGAAAGCACCTGTGGATGTCAGGGAGCAGCAATAAAGCCTAATAAGCACCAATTAGGCAGCTTTAAAATGACTGTGATACTCAGCTCCTTCTAGACATTTACTGGTGTGGTTACAAACATGGTGAAGTCAAGAGAATGGTCCAGGAAGACAAGAGAAGAGGTGATTACTCTTCACAGGAAGGGCAATGGCTATAAGAAGATTGCAAAGATGTTAAACATACCAAGAGACACCATAGGAAGCATCATTTGCAAATTCAAGGCAAAGGGCACTGTTGAAACGCTACCTGGTCGTGGCAGAAAGAAGATGCTGACTTCGACTGCTGTGCGCTACCTGAAGCGTAGAGTGGAGAAAAGTCCCCGTGTGACTGCTGAGGAACTGAGAAAAGATTTGTCAGATGTAGGTACTGAAGTTTCTGCTCAGACAATACGGCGCACCCTGCGTAATGAAGGCCTCCATGCCAGAACTCCCAGGCGCACCCCCTTGCTGTCTCCAAAGAATAAGAAGAGTCGACTGCAGTATGCCAAAAGTCATGTGGACAAACCACAGAAGTTTTGGGATAGTGTTCTGTGGACTGATGAAACAAAATTAGAACTGTTTGGGCCCATGGATCAACGCTATGTTTGGAGGAGGAAGAACAAGGCCTATGAAGAAAAGAACACCTTGCCTACTGTGAAGCATGGCGGGGGGTCAATCATGCTTTGGGGCTGTTTTGCTTCTGCAGGTACTGGGAAGCTTCAGCGTGTGCAAGGTACCATGAATTCTCTTCAGTACCAGGAGATATTGGAGGACAATGTGATGCAGTCCGTCACAAACCTGAGGCTTGGGAGACGTTGGACCTTTCAACAGGACAATGATCCCAAGCATACCTCCAAGTCCACTAGAGCATGGTTGCAGATTAAAGGCTGGAACATTTTGAAATGGCCATCGCAGTCACCAGACTTAAATCCGATTGAGAACCTCTGGTGGGACTTAAAGAAAGCAGTTGCAGTGCGCAAGCCTAAGAATGTGACTGAACTGGAGGCTTTTGCCCATGATGAATGGGCGAAGATACCCGCAGCTCGCTGCAAGACACTTGTGTCAAGCTATGCTTCACGTTTAAAAGCTGTTATAACTGTAAAAGGATGTTGTACTAAGTATTAAGATTGAATGTCACTTGGGGGTTGAATAAAACTGATAATGATGTGAGCAGAGAAAAGACATTTGTGGTTATTTCATTATAAATGTTATGTTATATTTGTCTGACCTACACGTGCCTCTTTGATTTAATTGTAAGCAGGATGACTGAATGATCAAAATCAATGTCAAACCGGCCAAAACAATCAATTTCAGTGGGGGTTGAATAATTTTGAACACAACTGTATATATTTATTGTTTACTTCTAAATTCTTGAATTTTTTTATTTGAATTGATAAAAAGCATCTTTTTATTAAAAAAAATAAAAGAAAGACCTCATTCCAGGCCAATTCTAGTGAAAAAATCAATAATAAATCATTCATTCAGTCAATGTCCCTGCTGACCTGAAAAAAAATACATTAATATGCATTTTATGATTATTGTTGCCACTAGAGGAGCCAATAGAGATTCTAAATAAAGCAAATAAACTGGAATTTAGGAACAAAGCTCCCATTTAAAACTTTCTTTTCTTTTTTTTTTTGCATTCATATATTATAGTATATAGTATATTTAGAAATTAAAAATTAAATTAATTTTATTATGCATTTCTATCTTTGAGTGGTGTGTGTGTGTGTGTGTGTTCTTCATTGGGGATATTCTATAGTCTCATCCCTTCATTTGTGTGCGTGTATGTTCTGCATTGTGAAAAATAGTCTAATTTTAGGTCAAAATGACCCAAGAAGGGCTAAGTAGGGCTAAAAATGTATATATATATAATGTATATATACATATATATATATATATATATATATATATATAATGTGTGTATATATATAATTTTTAATTTCTAAATATACATCTGAATGCAAAAAAAAAAAAAAAAAAAAAAAAACTTCATTGTAACTAATAATGCTGCACTTCTACAGCATTTTATTTTCAACATTTACTAATACATTATTAAAATCAAGAGTTGTATTTGTTAACATTAGTTAATGCAGTAGTTAATGTTAACAAAGATTAACAAATACAGAAACAAATGTATTGCTCATGGTTAGTTTATGTTAGTTAATTTATTAACTAATGTTAACAAATGAACCTTATTGTAAAGTGTTACCTGGATCATGTTCATATAATTAAAGCGATGAACTGCACCAGTGTTGACTTGTGGAATTTATACATTCAGTAAAAATTACTAGAATAGAAAAAGATGTTTCCAAAGATGCCAGAAGATGCCAGTTGGTTTGATATTTTTCATTCTAATGTGATGCCTGTAGCTGTAATTGTCTTAAAGGAATATTCCAGGCTCAGATCAAGTAAAGCTCAATCAACATACAACAAAAAATGATTTCAAATTGTCCCTCTTTTTTGTGAAAAAGTCAAATTTCTGGGTTACGATGAGGCACTTACAATGGCACTTACATAAACTTTGAAAACGACTCTCCGTTTCACCTTTTCAAAAGTACAATCACGACGTAAATGATCATGATGTCATCATGGATTTAGTGTGAAGAAAAATCCAGCACTTTCTCATGGCAATTCATAACTATTTTACGGCAGCAGATTAAGATCTGCTTACGGTCCACTGCTTCGGTTTAGGTTGGACATTCATGCTTAAAATGTTTTCTCAAAATTGTAAAATTTTATAAAAATCAAGTCATAAAAATGTACACAAAATCACATACTCATCAACAGTTATATTTTCTCATGAGATCACGTTGAAAAAAATCGCTTATAAACCTTTTTCTCTGTACTTCAGGCCATGATAACACAACACTACCGTAGAAATGACGAGAACAGCTTTACAGATTAAGAAACAAATGCTTTACAAGAAGAATTAATGGAGGCGTTTTATAAAATTAGAAGCTTCACATCTCTGCATTAAAACACGGCAGAATATGCAGAATACAGAATAATAGTAAGTGCCTAACCGTACTGTAAATATTCAACAAGTACTCTTTGAGCCTAAAACAGAATATTCCAGACAAAACATCTTGTCATTGTATATTGTATGTTAAGCTCAGATGTGTTAGATATTATACAGGGTTTTTAAAGGATCATATCTGACCAAGAGGCTGTAAAGTGGAGACGAGAAATACACAGAGACCAAATTCACCAGATTTGTAAAGTGAGAAGTTAAAAAGTGACACCTGAAAAGAGCAGAAGCAATATACTTCTGCTTTTCAAAACAAGTTCCTTATTTATGTGAAATACTATTTAAAACATGCTGGAAAACGTGCAGAAAATCATGCAAATTTGAGATAAATTAAGCTGCAGTCATGCTAAGACTTTCTCAAAAGCTTTGACTGTGATTGCAAATTCGATGCTGCGATCTCACCTCAATCTGTTTCTCCTAGATAAAAGTAAAACACTGTATCTCAGACATCAGCCAAGAGACCAAGTATTATTATACACTATTACATACAGTATGTCTGGATGTGTGTGTGTGTGCGCGGCGTGTGGTCATGTTTTTTTATCCCGGTGGGGACTTAAACCTGAATGCACACAGACTCGTGGGGACTCGTGTCACCGTGGGGACCTAAATTGAGGTCCCCATGGGTAAAAAAGCTTTTAAATCATACAGAATGAGTTTTGTTGAAAATGTAAAAATGCAGAACATTTTCTGTGAGGGTTAAGTTTAGGGGTAAGGGTGGGGTAGGGGGACAGAATGTACAGTTTGTACAGTATAAAAACCATTACATCTATGGAGAGTCCCCACAAGAATAGTAAACCTGACATGTGTGTGTGTGTGTGTGTGTGCGGTCCTGGTAAGCCCTATGTTGTGAGGTCAAAATGACCTCACAAGGAGATTAATACTAGTAATTTTGGATCTTGTGGGAACATTTTTTTGGTCCTCATGAGGAAAACAACATATCAATCATTCAGAATGATGTTTTTTGAAAATGTAAAAATGCAGAAAGTTTTCTGTGATGGGTAGGGTTAGGGGATAAAATATGTTAGTACAGTATAAAAATCATTATGTCTTTATGTATGTATATGT
Source organism: Opsariichthys bidens (assembly GCA_037194245.1). Lineage (NCBI taxonomy): Eukaryota > Metazoa > Chordata > Actinopteri > Cypriniformes > Xenocyprididae > Opsariichthys > Opsariichthys bidens. The sequence goes on along the minus strand of CM074289.1, from coordinate 17,862,519 downwards.
GTGTGTGTGTGTGTGTGTGTGTGTGTGTGTATGTGATCAAACCTGGAAGTCTTGATTGGAAATGAGGTCCTTCAGGAGCTCAAAAATCTGAGTGCAGTCCTGACACATGTCGCCCATCTACAGAATACAACATATTAGAGTATTCAAAGGCATAGTGTTCCATTGCTTTACGTGCTTTAAGATTTTATCTTATCAAGTGTTTAATCTCAAGAGCGCAGAAATAAAGAGAAGTGAGACCTGTGATAGTCTTAAAAGCTTGTGGTTGGTGTATTTAAGGTACTGTGTGAAAGAATTTGAGGATATGAAAATTATAACTTCTATTTTCTCTAATCAGTCAGCTGCATCTGTCTTAAAAAGCAAACTATGGATTTAATATGAAAGATTGTGATGAATGATATAGTTTATAAACTAATCAGAATAATTCTGGATTTTGTGATATGTGTTAATGACATTTTAGCATTTTATAATTTTGCTCAGCCAGGAGGTCATTTTTTTTAAAGAAACAAAACTAAGGTTCGGCAGAGAAAATAATCTCTGTCAGTGTTTGAAATGCAGACTGACAGGGTTGGGTTACATTCTGTTTAATGAGTCAGTATGAAACAACAATAACAACAACAAAAGCGAAGCATTTAGGATTCCTTAAACTCACCACAGTGTCATCCGCACCCATCAGGACATTCTTCATGCCTGTTGTATCAACAGATCTTGTTTTGACTGTTAAAAATAAAATCAGTTTTTCATGAACCTTGACTGAACTGAAAACAAAAGTTGCAAGTATTTGGAAATGAAATAAAAGTATAAAAAAAATTTGTATAGATTTAAATTTTAAACAAATACATACAAGTTTTGGGGGGGATATTTGGAGAAAAAATGTAACTTTTTTTCCCCTATTTGGTCGAAATCAGGCAAACTTCTTGTCACACTACATTTTTCCATATTTGTATCTCAGTATCAAACATTAAAAAAAGCACCACAGATGTATATAAGCATTCACACAGAACATATCGACATTACCGTCATCAAAACATTTTATTTACCTGAACCCAGAAGGGCAGTGAAGAAGAGGAACTCCAGTTTGAAGGCAGTCATGTCTTCAGTCACCTTGTCTAGAAGATACAATGTAAAACTCTTAAATGAGGTTCTGTATTTAACGACAGGAAGGTTCAGCTCAAAGAGGAACTACCCTTTATATGTGATGCCCTAAAAGCACAACCCAGCCTTGATAACATTGACCCTTAACTGTGCAAATGAGGAAGCTCAATATTTGTCGTGTTTCTAGACCATTCATTATTAGTGATTCTTACTGAGGCAAACATTACTAGTTGGACATAGTAAGGTTAGATATGGGTAAAAAAACACAAAAAAACTGTAGACTTATTGTAAGAATAAATAGGCTCTCGGCTTGCACAGATGGAGGAATTTCAAGGTCGCAGGATGAACTCTTGAGCTCTCTCTTCTCTACACTGTTGTTTTGTTTTGATAAATACTACAGTAAGTCATAAACCCTACATGTGTGTGTAAGACTGAACACATACAGGACGCGATGAGAGCGCTGGGAGTATCCCGGCTAGAAAACATCTGATATTTCTCAAAAGTTATTATTCTCACTATTTGTATTTTGATTCCTATGGTAACATTTAATTCTATTGGATGAGATTCATATGATTATTTGTTGATGTGAATGTCTAAACCATTACCTGAAGTAATACATTTTTGAAGAAGCTTGACCATAGAACTTTGTGTTGGTGGTCATTCCTTCCATCGGCGAGCGTCCTGGCTGAAAGTATCGGACGGCACTGAGAAATAAAGAAATAATATGACATATTGTTTTACATTTGAATATATTGTAAAATGTAATTTATTCCAGTGATCAAAGCTGAATTTTCAGCATCATTCCTCCAGTCTTCAGTGTCACATGATCCTTCACAAATCATTCTAATATGCTGATTTGCTTCTCAAGAAACATTTATTATTATTATGTTGAAAACAGTTGTGCTGCTTGAACATTTTTTTATGGAAACCGATTCATTTAATTTTCAGGATTCTTTGATGAATAGATAGTTCAAAAGAACTACATTTATTTGACATAGAATCCTTGCTGAATAAATGTTTCAATTTCTTTCAAAGAGACAAAAAATCTTAATCTTACTGACCTAAAACTTTTGAAAGGTAGTGTAGATGATGCTAGGTCATGTCATCAGAGCTTCTGTCTACTTCTGTGTACTTCAAATTTACCAACCTTTAATGAGATAGACTCCTGAAGGGAACTCAACTGACCACCAGGGGGAATATTTGGCTCACTAAACGCTGCAGTGCTTCTAAAGGAAAGTGCAAGCTGCAAATGAAACTTTAACTGCAAAGCGCCACCTAGAGGATCCTCGCATGCTCTTTATCTCAAAATTCAATTCGAAGTACACAAATCAAGTGCTTGAGTAAAAGTACAGAAACGTATAATAAAGTATTACTCAAGTGAAAGTATTATTTAGTGCTCCTTTTCAATTTAATTTGAGTGAATGTACAAAAGTACTTGTTTTTTAATGTAGCCTACTTAAGTAAAAAAGTACTGATTTATGAGTGTTTGTTTTGTAATTTTATATAGGCCACTTCTATAATTGAATTTTATATTATATATTTTATATAATCCTATTGTTCAAAATAATTATGGATGGAAGATTAGTGGATGCACAATATGTAACGTGTGTTGACAAACAATAAAAACAGACATATAGGGCTAAGCACATACACTTTTAAGAAATTAAACGTACATGCATTATTTTAATTTGTGTTAGAGTTGCACGATTCTGGATAAAATAAGAATCAAGTAAGATTTTTTAATAATTTTTTAATAAAATAAGATTTTTTTTTCTTTCAAATAGAGATCATAATTCTCCCATGTTTCTGAACCGACAACTAAACAAAATAACATAGAATTATTTACTAGGGGACAAAATATTAATTGCTGTAGTCTTTTTAAAAAATACTTAATTGAATTGAATTATTTAAAAAATGGTTTTGAATAAATGATTCAATGACTCACTCATAACTACTTCACTTGTTTAATTACTCAATGAATTAATGTTTTTGAACAAATCTGTTCAATGTCAAATAGTTTAACAGTCACTTGTCGCCACCTAGTGCCGTAACGATGTAATCGATTTAAAGCGCCAAATCAGTTTGTTTTGACCGGTTTGAATCGACCGCGATCTGTAGACACTGGTGATGACGTGTCCGCATTAAAGCGTTTCAGTGGACTTAAACATGTCGCCCTTTACAACAGATTTAGTTCACAAACAACTGACAGAGACCCAAATATGATTTTCATGATTTTCATCCTAAAATTCCACAGTACTAGTCTAACTTACTTTTCTCCATCAGTCGTGCGCGCACTCAGAGGATCCCCCAGTTCTTGGCAAATTTTCAGTCAGATTTGTAAATTCAGTTCACTGGAGACTCGCTCTGAACGGATCATCGAATCAGTGAGTTGTCGACTCAAGAACAGCTGCAGTACGATCAGTCCAATACGCGAATGAATTGTTTGATGCGATTTGTGAACCGATTTAACAGGATGATTGAATAGAATCACTTCGTGCACGAAACGGACACCGCTTTTGCATTTCTGATCATGTGACGATTTGTTGATTTTAAAATAATGAGTAACGATATTTTATTACTGGAGTAAATGGAGTAGAGGAGTAAAAAGTACGATATGCTTTGGAATGTAGTGAAGTAAAAGTAAAAACTGCTCAAAATAAAAAATACTCGAGTAAAGTACAGATACTTGAAAAAATTAAGTAGGCTAATGAAGTAAAAATAATTCGTTACTGTCCACCACCGAAACTAAGACACTCACCATCCAATTAGTTCTAGACGAAGATCTTGCTGTGCATTTTGAGGGTACAAGATTGGTTGTCCACATATTGGTGAATTATACTGTATTATGTATATAATGTCAAAAACACAAACAGTTGTTCTCAAAGCAGCAAATATGAATAATAAAATATGAACTTTGTGCAGCTGTGGTTAAGTGGTGTTTCTTAAGAAACCCACTGTTGCACAACTAGGACAATAGGAATATAAATGTGTAGTTTGTTGCCTTTCAAAACACCCACGTCATTAACATAAAATGTGTCTGATATATTTGATCAAAACTACCTTCTACATTTCCTTATTGAGTTTCCTTATTCTCCAAAGCAGTAAATCCAAGTAATCAATATAAACTGAAATTTTGTAAGTGATTGTTCTCGACAATATTTATTGACAAAAGGACATGGCCCGACACAGTTGCTCATTTACAACAGGCTATAAAAGTGTTTCTTTTACCCTTTGATGTATAATATATATTATTTGTATTTATGCACATTAAATGCTATATGAGAAGCTTTCTCTTAACATCTTGTACTGATGTTTTGCACAACAGAGTGAGTGAAGACAAACAAATATGCTGCACATATCACATTACTCGATCTTCTATTGTCATCCAGTGACCTGCAGTAAACATCTCCAGTCACCTACTTATGTCTGTAGGAATTAGAGGTTTATTATCATACTACATTTTCTCAGTTTTATTATCTTATTTGTGAGTTGTTATCACGTAAAGCAGGGGTGCCCAGTCCTGTTCCTGGAAATCTACCTTCCTGCTAAGTTCAGGTTAAAGAAATAAAGAAAAATAAATAAGAACAGTAAAAGTTTCAGGTCTATTGTTATGAAGTAGGCCTAAACTATTTGCAAATAATATACATACTGTATATATGTTTAATATGCACACATGAACTCATTCATACGTACGCAAAACATTTCTCGTCTTGTCACATTCAGTTATGATTGTATGAGATATGATAATAGCATATTTCATAAAATGGTTAGTTTGCATCACAGGAAATTACTGTGGGTCGCTGAACGTTTCTATCGTAAACCAGTTGTTAAATAATTTAAAAAATCTTCCTACACACTCTTTCATTGCTAAAACTAAAGCGTTGCATTGGAATTTGTGCTCCTATTTTTTCATTTGATTGGCCATCTAAGTCATTTTGACATTGACGATCGCATTTAAAACTCTTTGTCATTTTAACAACAAACAGAGGCCATTTGGCCATTTCTAATTATTGGGAGGGATGTCTATGGTGATTGTGGCCATGACCTGAACCAGTTACTGCAGATCTTCAGGAACACTGGATAATAAGCTGTGTTGAAGCAGGGCTGTTACTGAGAATGATATCTAGTTACAGGATTGGCCTCCCCTGACATAAAGGCAGCAACAGAGGTTTTCATCCTCATTACAATGCCATTGTGTGTGTGTGTGTGTGTGTGTATACATATATATATATATATATATATATATATATATATATATATGTCACCATTATGTTTTGTTAGTTTGCCCTCATCAGTTGCCCTCATCCTGCTACTAGTTAGTCTCTATAGTTACACAATGCAGTTACACTATGGTTATGATTCCCTTGTTTGTATCACCTGTGTTTATCAGTCATCCTTGTTTCCATTTGGTATCCTGTTTCCCTAGGTCGGTTCTGATTAATGTTATTCTGAGTTTCGTTAGTGTTTGCATTCTGTCTTGAACGTCTATTTGAATTCTTCTTCTTCATCCTCCCTTGTCTCTACACCACGATCAGGTGAGTGACTAGTCCTCAACATAGTTTCACTGCTCTAGTGCTGCCTGAGAAGGACTTTTGTTTTTTGAATATTCAGCTTACTTCTGCCAGCTCACCCAATGCTCCCTTTTCTTTTTTTTTGGGGGGGGGGGGGGAAATAGGGCCAAATTTTTATTCCCTTTTGGATTTACCGAACATGAAAGAATAAGGCAACTAGAGGGAGGTGTGCAGAGACATGTCGACCCACCTCGCACCAGTCACTACTCCAAGCCCAGAATCACCCCACACCACGGATAGGAATAGGATGTGCCTGTGATGAGGACAACGCTGACCACTGTTATGGAGCCGAAGACCAACAATGAGTCTGTGACAGCTGGAAACATCTGTGCAAGAGTGAGTATTGGTGAAACTGGACACAGATGAGAGACTTATCGACTGGGAAACAGAGATAGTACTTCCCACTCTACCCCACAAACTTTCATCACCGATTCTGCTCAGCCTCTCTCTCCCGTTGTCTCATCAATATCCAGCCAGTCCTTGAGCCCCGTCTTTGCTGGTTTCCAGCCCCCTCTCGTCTACCCTGACTCTTTGCAGTATGGATAATCCTCAGGTCTCTCAGCCACCAACTTTGCCCTAAGCATGTGGATCCCCCAGATCCGCCTCTGGCCGCTGACCGCATTACTCCACCTTGGCCTTCACAAAAATTCACACATTCAGAACTAGGAACATAATTTTTTTTTAAAACATAATGTTTTCTTTATAAATCAATATTTTCAAACATTGTGAGACCGCATTCTAGGATACTAGGATGCACATGGCACACTTAACTGGAAACACTGCAGGATTTTCGAAGACGTCATCTGGTTGGTTGAATTCTACAGGATTTCTGTGAGACGTGTGTGTCATTTTCTTTAACGGTCAGCCTGGAAACAAATGCCACGACGACAAAAAACGCTGTCGTGTTTACAACTGTGCCAATGAGCTCTCAGCTGGATCAACTAAACGCTGGATTTTCAAATGTATGTGAAGTTCGTGGCTCCATTGTTGCAGTAAACTTTCACAACATTCTTGAATAAATTATTAGATGCACGCAGATTTGTTATTGTAGGCACGTCGACTTTACATTTTCATGCCGCTAAATATTACATGTCAGTCAGATGTCCTCTTGGGCAGTCCTTGGCCAATGAAGAGTCCAGATGTTCTGCTGTCAGTCTGAAGGTCTGGCTGTGTGAGACTAGATGGACGATAACGGTATATCGCTGCTCTCGTATTTCGAACTTCGTTTTACCCTTAAATGAAGAATGAAAAAGAACTTTGTTGTGAGTATATTGGGGCCTTAAGTCAATGGTTGTCTTTGAAAACCTTCAAAATTACATCATGAAGGTTGTTGGGCAATTTGAAGTGTTCCTCCTTCCTTGTGTTTCACCAGTTTGAGGCTGAGGTTTCTTCACTTCTGAAACTCAGAAGTTCACGATGAAAATCCTCAATTATTTGTGCAAAGGTGTGCAGAGGTTTCTTCCTTGATGTTTCATTCAAATCTGAACTGTAATTTGTTCTTGTAAAGTTTCTCAATCCTGTCATGTAATAGTATTTCCTGCATTAGGTTACAGGTCAACAGTTAAGTTTCATTTCAATTTCCATGGCATTTTAACTTAATAACTAATCATTTGTTGTTAAACATTAAATAATATGGCAATGTTAGTTGAAGTGTCATAAAGGAAAATCTGCTTTGACACCCACTGGTTCATGTTACCCCACTCTCCCCTGCCATAGGCACAGAAAGAGAAGTACTTGAGAGCAAACCATATAACCACACACATGGGCTGATGCAATGCAACGGTCAGCACTGGAGTGTATGTAATAAAAAACAAAATACACTGTTACCCCAGTACTGCAATCCAGTGTGTTAAAAGCACAAATGCTGGTCATGATCCTCAATTGGTCCGCAGATCTGCTCTGGCAGGATCACAGAGGTTGCTTAAGATAATAAACTGCCGATATAATCATATAGCTAGCATAATAAGTAAGCTTATTGCTTCCTGCAAAAAGAAGGAAACCCTTTCAACAATATTTTTTTGTTGTTGCCATCAAGGGCTGTGCGTCCAGTCGAACTGCACTGCTTTTCATTAAAAAAAATGTATAGATTTCAATAATTTATTTTAAGGGCTTCCGTTTATGATAAATATTATCATTTGATGTCTCATGAATTAGCTCAATAATTGACAAAGAGCCCACACACAAAATAGGCTGCCATGAGGTTCGAATCAAGTCGAACATAGACAGCTCACTATAGTTAAAGGAATATTTCGATCAGTTCTGTCATTCACTCATTCTCATGTCATTTCAAACCTTTTTTGACAGCTGTGGTGAAAGTAACAACTTTGTCACATGACAATGATAGGGTCATTTCAATAACTTCCAAAACTCTTCAAAAGTTTAGTCACTTCCATCATCATTTGACATCATTATAAAATGAATTTCCAGTCAAATATTTTCCGTCACATAAAGTTGAAGGAAGAACAAGAAGATGATAATAAAGTTTCAAAAGTGTTGAAGTAATCCACTTCAAATGCGATCCAAATAGGCAGGCAAACAAATCACAAACATAGACATGACAGGACTACCAGGAACTGAAATACTGCAACTTAAATACAAAGCAAATGAGGGTATTGTTGATTAACACCTGTGCAGATTAAATGAATCACCACGATAAGGAAAGAGAGGCAGGAAACTGAACAAAGGAAGACATGTGACTGAAACAACCTAAAAGTCCATGAAAACAAAAATTAACTGAACATAACTGTGACACTTTCTTTTAGCAAATACAAAAGCACATATTGAGAATTTTTTTACTGTACTTTATCTGTGTCACTTCATGAACTAAAACATCTAGGTTAATCTATTTATTTTATCTGATAAAATTGATCAGAAACGACAAACGTCTAATCTTTTACAAAGCTTTAATAATGTCAAATGTTTTGTTTAAACTGTGAGTTTTAATTGACTGATACGAGAAGTAACTTCTTGAAGGAGTCTCAGAATGGAGTGATTATGTGACAGTTGGTGACATCTAAAAGTAATATCTCTGTTGAAAATTTTTTCTTGAGGTTTTCCTTCACTTGGCCAACAAAGTGAAGTAAGTTCCTCTATGCTTTCAACACATCTTTATGAGAAAATTTCTACAAGACCAAAAAAAAGAAAGAAAGAAAGAAAGAAAGAAAAAAGATTCAGTTGTTTTCAAATATGCAGGTGTTCAGTTGCTAGAGGAAAACATGCTATTAAAATGACATGAAATCAAATTTGATATGATTGCAATCATGAAAGAGTCTTATGGAGGTAGAATTGTTGAAAAACAATTGAAAACAGACTTTGCGGCCAATAAAAAGTAGGGCATTGGACCAAAAGCTAGTGACCTGATAACACTATTGATAATAACAATAATTTGATAAATTAAGCTTATAGGTTTAAGGCTAAAACTAAATATCTTGTTACTAGTATGCTTTCCATTAAATATTCTTTAATCAGGGAAACATTTACAAATGTTTTAAGACAACTTCTTCAGAATTGGATTCACTGCATGCTTTGATGACATAAACTCTATGACAGCTGCAATGCTGATAAAAAAAAGTCATTAGTCCCAGCACTGATAAATATAGAGTTAGAGAAGGAAATGTTTCTTTCCACGAGAACTTCCTGGCATCTTCCAGTCAGAGATTATAGGTCACTAGTCTGCTAAACAATTTCACCTATTGTTTGGCTGTCTCACACACTGTAAAAAATTAAAGTTGAGAAAACTTAAAAGTTTAAGGCAACAAGCTGGAGATTTTTGAGTCTTGTATAACAAGTTCATTTTACAACAAGTTTACAAAAATCTCCTGCAGCTGGTTGCCTTAAACTTTTAAATTCTCTCAACTTTTGATTTTTTACAGTGCAGTAGAGATTTTTTTGATTGACTTAATGTTAGAAAAATAAAAGCAATATGATGACAGTAATCCACTACGAGTCAAAAGTTTCAACAAACACGACTGAATTGGTTACTTGTGATCTTAAAAACTTCCTCTTAAAGTATTGTGCTTAAAATTAGCTTTGTGGACAATATGAAATATCTATGTATGAATATGATTTTTAATGCTAGTAGTTATTATTATGGATGATCTGGAAAAGCAGTCACAAGTGTCCGTCATATAGTCTTTCAATATTGTTAACAAAGCAAGAAGTTGTTTGAGAGAATGTCCACAGCTGAAATCGATTTTGAAGCAGATAACATATAGGATAACTTTATTTTGTTTGTCACTTTTGTCATTATCCAATCCCCCATACTTCTAATTAATATTTTGGTTATACTTTATCTTGAACGTTCACTTTCGAGACATTCTAGCTTGGCAACAGGTAACTAACTCTCATAAGAGTATTAATAGACTGTAGACTATTAGGTTTTGTGTTCAAGGGTTCAAGAAAGTATAGAGTAAGTTGACATGTACCTGCAAAGTTACTTACAGTCAGTAGAATGTCTGTTTGGGGATCGTCGAAATAAAGTGCAGACAGTCTACTGATACTCAAATGGCTGCTAGTTGACATGTAGTTGCATAGTTACTTATAGTCAGTATAGAATGTCTAAAGTGGACTATTGAAATAAAATGTTACCAATATTTATTTTTTATGAATATAATGTATAACACAATCTCATTATTTATATAGCTTGTAATATGACATAGTATATATATGCACTGCTAGAAAGTATTAAAGGGACAGTTCACTCATCATTCCCTGTCGACCCAAACCTGTATGACTTTCTTTCTTCTGGTGAGCACAAAAGATGATATTTTGAAAAACAATGGTAATCAAACAACATAGACCTGCATTGGACCAAAAAACAAAAAAAAATAAAAACACCCCACTGAGACATTTGTCAAAATATTATATTTTATGTTCCACAGAAGAAAGACATACAGGTTTGGAATGATATGAGTGTGAGTAAATGATGACAGAATTTAAAATTTTTGGTGACCTATTCCTTTAATTATTGTGTCAGTATGAAGCGCAGAAATCTACAACCATTGTCCTTGCTTTCCTGTAATGACAAATTATGCCGAGTAAATAAGTGTCAGACTGTCACCTAATAAATCAATAAAACAAACTCCATATATGGTAAATGCATTTGCTGTGAAAAGGAAGAAGGAAGTAAACCCGTTTCCCCGCCTAAAACTCCCTCGGTGATGCTTAGCAGAGTGAGGATGAGGGACCATATAAAAGCACATCCGCTCCATCCAGTCAGTACAACACTCTGAGCCTTGAGTCCAGAAACAGAGAGCCTGATACCTTTCACCAGGTGAGAAATGCAAAATGTGTCTTTAAATGGCATTTATAAATTTTATTGCACTTTTTTTTCTTTACAAAAGTAGTATGATGAAACTGATGCTGATTGCAAATGCAAAGAATGTATTTAGAGTAAATAACTGTTACAGTCGACACTTATTCTAAACTTTTTTTAATTTTTAATTCAAATTCTATATAAATGTCAGTATAAGAACAAATTATATCACTATTAAGTTATATATCAAGTTTCACACTGAAAGTGATTACGGTATAAAATAACATTTTTGCATTTGTCACCTAAATGTAGAGAAATTTATCTTCAAAACTTTGAAATGCATAAAACATTGCTACATAATGTCTTTTACATGTCATTCTCTCAATTTGTGTTTCAGAGATGAATCTTCCCACCTTTCTTTTCGTGGTGGGGTGCTGTTGCGCCCTTTCAATGGGTGGTAAGTTTACCAATCAATCATGCCATCAAAAAATAAACAGATAATGATTAACAATATAAAATCAAATCATATCAAAAACGCTTGTTTTTCTGTTGCAAGAAATTCAGTCGGTGTAACATCTATCTTCCAGAGATTACATTTCATGTACATTTATATATCACACATACATATATCACTTATATACTTTGTGTAAATATCTCTATAAACTGAGTGAAGTTCATTCATCTACCATGTACAGGTTTCACTACAATTAGTCATTATTAGCCTTTCTAGGGCCACATCATGATGAAATACCCTTTTCTTCTTTTAGAAGAAGAAGAGAGTCCCGGGAGACGTTTCATTCTAGATTCAATTGAGGAAGCAAAGAAAATAGTAGATGCTGCTTACAAGTATTCTCGTGACGAGTGAGTAAAGTTTCTAAGACTTTCACTCAATAGTACTGATCCATCATCCCAGTCATTGATCTATTTTATTTGTTATAAATCTCCTCACTTCCAGGAGTTTAGCAAGGGTGCGCAGAGATGTCATCAAGCCTGCCGATAAGTTACGTCTGCTCAAACAGCCAGCTCGAAAGACACGAGAGGCCGTGAGAGCCGCAGACTACATGGCGCAAACGCTCAGACTGATCAGGGAGAAAGCCCATCATGTACACAAGAGGTCCATCAATGCTACAGGTATGAGGACAAAACACTTTGCCAAACTTGCAAAGCTCAGATAAGATCCATCACAGACTGATGTTCCAGGCTAAAAACTGTCATTTTGTGTTTTCCCTAGACCTGCTCACTCTAGAAGAGCTTAACACGATTACACGTCTGACAGGCTGTTCGGCTCAAGTCCGGCCCCCTTCTTGCAGGACAACACCCCTCATAAACAAGTATCGAACTGCCACCAATGTCTGCAACAACAGGTCCGTCTTTCCCCATTTATGCAGAGTAGTCTGATTCGGAGGCTCAGTGTTTGCCTAGCTAAACAACTAAATTTATAATTCACAGGAGGAACCCACTTCTTGGTGCATCCAACACCCCTTTTGTCCGCTGGTTGCCTGCTCACTATGAAGATGGCATCTCCCAGCCCAAAGGGTGGAATCCCAACAAATTACACAATGGTGCAGTGCTCCCCCTGGTATGATCGAGATGATAATGAATAGTTTAATGACATCTACTTGACAACTAAGTCGGCTACTAATCAGTTAACAATGTCTGAATTCAGTTTTTCTCATTGATTCCAGGTCAGACTCATCTCCAATCGTATTCTAAGCACTGCAGATGCTGACGTAGAGAGTGATCACGAGTTTACCAATATGCTTACCATTTTTGGGCAATGGGTTGATCACGATCTGACTTTTACGCCCTCCTCACCCAGCATTAGATCCTTCAGCAGTGGCCTCAACTGTGAAGACAGCTGTGAGCGCTCTGAACCCTGCTTCCCAATTCCGGTCAGTCAAAGATGGCCCTTCTGTCAAAGACTATATCGTTGTTGTATAATGACTATCTTTCATGCTGTATTTATTGTCAAAACACAGGCCGCTCCAGGAGATCAACGCCTGCGTCCCGACACCTGTCTCACTTTCTTCCGTTCGTCACCAGCCTGTGGTTCTGGGAAAAATGCCTTTCTCTTTGGTGGGGTCCCCAATGTTCAGGAACAGATCAATACTCTAACAGCTTTCCTAGATGCTGGACAAGTTTACGGGGCAGAAGATGGGCTAGCAAAGGAACTACGAGACCTGAAGAATGATGGTGGTCTTCTACGTGTCAACGATCAGTTCCAGGACAATGGACGAGAGCACCTGCCCTTCACCAAAGTAGAAAGCAACACGTGTGCCACGCGTGGGAGAACCCTCAATGACACCACCCTAACAGAGGTGCCTTGCTTCTGTGCAGGTCTGTAACTTGTTCATTCTTAGAAAATCTTATGCCTTCATATGCAATTATTGGGCATAATCATCATTGGTAAATCCAAAATAGATTGTATTTGCACAACTCAATGTGGCAAATGCTAATGAACTCTTGATGTGTGTAGGGGATCTTCGTGTTGATGAGAACATTGCTCTTACCTCATTACACGCACTTTTCATGAGAGAGCACAATAGAGTGGCTCGGGCCCTCCATGTACTCAATCCTAAATGGAGTAGTGAAACCCTCTATCAAGAAGCAAGAAAAATTGTCGGTGCCTACAACCAGGTAAAGACACTCAATGAAAAATGCTCTAACACAAGCACATGCAGTTACATGAAGAGAAGAACTGTTATTCATTATCAGCCTCTACTTTCTCTTTTAGATCTTGGTGATTAAGGAATACTTGCCAATAATTGTGGGCCCTGATGCTTACAATAGACACCTTGGACTATATGCAGGTTATAATGAAAATGTGGACCCTACCATTGCAAATGTCTTTGCCACTGCAGCTTTCCGTTTTGCCCACCTTGCTGTCCAACCGGTCATATTTCGTCTTGATGAGAATTTCCAAAACCATCCTCAGTTTCCAACTGTGCCCCTCTATGAGGCCTTCTTCTCGTCATGGAGGTTGATATTTGAGGGTGAGTTTGTGAGGCTTGTTGCAGCATACCTAGTCCTAAATCTGCAGCAACTGTCTTCTTATTTTTAATTCTTGTTTGATTTTCGCTCAGGGGGCATCGATCCTCTGCTCCGTGGATTGATTGGTCGGCCAGCAAAACTGAACACACAGGACCACATGATGGTGAATGCTCTTAGAGAGAGACTGTTTGCATTTAGAGTCCACATTGCCTTGGACTTGGCCTCCCTCAATATGCAAAGAGGCCGTGACCATGCATTACCAGGTAAATATTCTGAACTCATACACAACATGTCTTGGAACCCTTTAAACCCAACCACGTGAAGCCAACTCAGCTTCATGCTGCATTGTCACAACATGTGTTTTTGAGAGAAGACTAACCGGATATCCATCTGTTGTTCCTCATAAGGCTATAATGCATGGCGTCGGTTCTGTGGGCTGTCCGCCCCTCAGAATGAACAAGAATTGGCTGTGGTGATGAACAACACTGAATTGGCTCGTAAGCTGATTGAGCTTTATGGCACCCCTGAGAACATTGACATTTGGTTGGGAGGTGGCGCTGAACCTTTCGTTCCTGGTGGTCGTGTCGGTTCCGTTTTTGCCTGTCTTATTTCTACACAGTTCCAGCGCATTCGTGATGGAGACAGGTAAAAATTTCTGCGTATTTGGTCCAGTGGTGTCCTCTCCTGAAGTGCCACTATGCTCCTACAACCCTAATTAAACACACCTGAGACTGCTAATCAATGTCTTCAGGAAATTTCCAGGTGAATGAACTGGGGCATATGGAAAACCGCACATGACATGCAGGAAAAAAAAATTTACTAAGTCGTTCCCTCGATTTACTAAATCATGCAAACGATTTACTATTTTGTTCCATCGATTCTAGCAAATATTATTATGCACGATTTATAAATCGAGGGAACGACTTAGTAAATCGTGTGCAAGATTTAGCCTGTTTTTTCTCTGCATGTAATGTGTGGAGCTCCGTAGGGACAGGTTGGAGCTAAACTCTGTAAGACATTGGCCGTCCGGTAGCAGGATTGGACACCCCTGATTTAGTCAATGAGACAAGTTTGTGTTTGAGAGGTGTTAACACCAGGTTTCACATTGTGTTCAGGTTATGGTGGGAGAACAATGGAGTGTTTACCACCAAACAAAAAGCATCACTGGCCTCTGTGTCACTGGCCCGTATCATCTGCGACAACACTGGGATCAGCAGAGTTCCCAGAGATCCTTTCCGCTTCACCAGTTCTAACAATTTCATTAACTGTGGGGATATCCCCACCTTTGACCTCAACCCTTGGATTGAAACCGGTAAGGCACCATGATATAAGAGCTCTTACATGCTGCTGTGTGGTCATACTTAAATCTTCTTCCTGTGACTGCAAATTTCTGCCCAAGCTTCTTACTACCTTTTTTATGTGCTTGTAGAGTACCTAATTTATGGTAGTATAGGCACATATCATATACATACATTTTATAACCTGTTTGCATGGTCACCATGGTTTGGTTCACCTGTGATTTGGTATTTGGCCTTCCAGGTAACGGTGGCATCAACATTTCAGACATTGGAAATGAGGTTAGACAAGTATTTGTTTTCTCTTAATTGCAAAAAAAAAGAGCAAGTGATGATGTTGTGCACATTATTTATTATTTAGCTTAAAATGGCAATTCTCTGCAAAACCTCTAAACTGGACACAGCTTGTGTATCTTCTTTGCTATACATTGGACTTGGTACAGTGTCATAAATTAATGCATTTGGATGTCACAACTGACAAGCAATGTTTTATGAACTGCACCAAAATCTTTGTAAGCTGTTCAGCCCTTCTTTCTACTTTTGCATGCTTCAATGAATTTTGCTTCGGTTAATGGCCATTTTCGTATTTATATAATGCAAACAGATAAGCTTATAATACAAATATATAACATCTATGCATTAACCCTCAGATACAGAGTCCTTCCAAGGACCTCCGGGACCTAGAGGACCTGCAGGGGAACCAGGTAAGCTTGTCATACATCAGACTAAATCTAAATCTAAATACTTCTTCAAAGAGGACGCCAACCTTGCTCATTGTTTTCATTATTAAGCCAGATAACTGAACTAACCAAGAGAGCCAAGATTACAACAAATGGAAATAAATGTTATCAATATATATCACTTAGAGGTTTTTTTTTAATTGTTTTCTCTAATATTTAATTTTCCCAGGTCCTCAGGGTGTAGCAGGCCAGCCTGGACCTCCAGGCCCACCAGGACCCCCCATTAATACCACAGGACAACATTCTGCCTTCTTTGCTTCTGTTGGCACCAGCCTTCCTGCCTCTGCTAAAGTGATTGTGTTCAGTCAGGTCCTTTACAATGGACAGAACCATTATAACCAAAAATCAGGGTTGTTCTCCTGCCAGATTCCTGGTGTATATGAATTCCAGTTTTCATGTATAGGAACTCGGACTTTGGGCACTGTGACCTTAAAGAAAAATAATGCTGTACAGCTAACTGCTGAAACCATCATTAATACAAAATCATTAGCTGAAGGGAAGGTGGTTGTGGAACTAGAGAGAGGAGCTCGTGTGTGGATAGAGGTTTCAAGGGGTGCAACTGGTATAAGCAGTTCCAGCTATTTCTCTGGCCATATTCTTTTCCCTGTTTGAGGCTTTTACTTTTAATGAATTTTCATTTTACTTTTATGTAGCTGTTGTTTTTATTTATTATAAATGCAGTTGCATACAAATGCACATATCCTGCGGATAAGAGTAACCAAAAAGAAGCCTATAAATTGCAAATTGTAGATCTACTACTTTTCCATTGTCTTTTAAAACACTGATTTCTTTCTTACTGTGACATCTAAAGTAGTTGTCTCTGTTGTTGTGTTTTATTAATTAGATGACTATGACTATGTTAGCCATGCAAAATTAAAGATTCAGTTACACTTAATGTTTTAAATAGTTTAGAGTTAAATGATTCATATTTTAGGATTATTGACGTAACCGCTTATGCACTGTATGTTGATAAATGTTGCTTTAGGTTTTGTTGTCAGATTGCAACAAAAATATTCTGTAGTCCATTCCGTGACAGTTATTTATGTGTAAGCTTTTAGCAAAGTGAAAAAAATAAATAACAATAAAAAAAACTTTATATATCAATTCATTATCTGGCTTGTTCTTTCTAAATGGTGAGTGTGAATACACAACCAAAATGGAAAATATTAGGCACATGCACAGGAAGACCCCAAGTGGTGCTCAAGCACCTGCCCTTTTAGCCTCTGATTAGATAAATGCACTTTTTGCAAGATATTTTTTTAGCTTTTGTTTCAGTTTCACTATGGCCAGTGGCATCAAATCTCATAAAAATCCCATAAAATCTGTTTTTTTTTTTATTAATGCAAGTCAAATGCCCACATTTCCATTGAGTTATGTGTACTTGGACAGTTTTAAGGGGTACACACATTGTATTACTACTGGGAAGAGTCCTCCAGAATATCTTTACAATAGGAAAATAAGGGGAGGAGAAATGACCAGGAGAAAAGGGATCATGATGGTGAGCAAAAAGGTAAAACCATACTTTACGCAGACCACCACCGTACTCACAGCTGGATGTGGGAGATCAGGTTCTGCTGAGACATGAAAATACAGACAAAGTGAAAACCACATTCAGCCAAGTTTCATGCACTGTCGAGTCCAAAAAGGGAAATTCTGAAACCACTGAAGATTCAGGTGTGATGCAATATGAAACACAACGTTTGTGAATAAATTCTTCAGTTAGAAAG
The DNA here is from genome assembly GCA_037194245.1 of Opsariichthys bidens. NCBI lineage: Eukaryota > Metazoa > Chordata > Actinopteri > Cypriniformes > Xenocyprididae > Opsariichthys > Opsariichthys bidens. The sequence continues at coordinate 17,844,849 of CM074289.1, read as the reverse complement.
CAAATGAGAGTCCAGTTGAACCCGAACCAGTCAAATCAGGGACAGAGAAAAAAAAAATGCCTACCCAAAAAGCACCACCAGGTGGTGTGGTGGCTCCACAAATGAGACCAAAGAGACCAATTAGACTGCCTGAGAGAACAGATCATATATTCACAAGTCCCTGTGATCTCCCATATGAAGGTTAGTTTTAAAGTAACCAACAGTTTAATGTTTAACTGTGACAAATGACTAATTGTATCCTAATTTAGTTACTTGGTGTTTGGTAAGGAAGGGCCTACTTTCCATCAGTAACACTGACTCAAACAAGTCAATCAAAAGAAGACAACTGATGGCACCTGTACTGATAACAACTAGTTTCTAACTAATTAATCATTTGATTGTTATTCATATATATAGGGGGCTGCTGCTCGTGCAATAGTTTTCAAGAACATTATGCAAATTGGTAAACCATTTAGCCTAAGCAACTAAAATGAACACCAAATCTTAACATGAACAGTTAAAAATTATAGCAATTTATGCATAAAAAAAAACAAAACAAAAAACTCTTCTAAAATAACTTCCTTTGTTTGCTAATATTCCTTTCAATTTAAAGCAACACCATGGAATATTTGCTCACGGTTCCCCCATGTGGTTGATAAATGCATTTGACCCTTCACAAAGACCCCCCCTTACTGTTGCTATGCCGACAAGCCAAGCGCTCTCACTCCACACATCATGTTCTCATGAAGTGAAAAATAATCCCGGAACAAAGAGGACAGAGCAGGTTACTTTTGATATGAAACAGTTCCATATTTAAAATACTGTAGTTTTTTAAAATAAGTTTAAACAATAAATACTGTATAGTGTCTCTTTAATGTGTCGTGACAGATCGCTGTAGCTCCTTCAAGCGGCTCGTGAACTGACCATCTCTTCTTACTAGTTCATTTAAAGCATCAAATAAACATCAATGGACATCAGAATGAATGTTGTTTCAAGTGCGGAAAGACGTGAGAACACACAATTTTTCAAGATCAAGTTCACCAACGTGAAGTTCTACCAACTCCACTGTCTGCTTCATCAGACAAAATGGTGGATTCGAGGTTATGATTGGTCAGATCGCCTGTCAATCAAACTGCCGGTGAAGGGTCAGTTGTCTGTTACCAGTGTCGTAAAATACCGTCGCTGTATAAGCTTCCCTGTGGGCAGCGCAATACATGTGAATTTGGTGACTAAGCTGACAGAACCGGCGAATGCAGAAAACATGTCCACCGACCAGCTAAAGTAGTCCGTGTTACACTGTTCTACAAATATCATTACATTGTTTAATTTATTGTTACTCCAGAATTTAAAAGTATAATAACTAAAAGAACAATAGAATGTTAGTTCTATTTTTTGTTGCTCGCATAGTTCGTATGTATGGTTTGCAAAGGGTGTAATAGAAAATGTTGTCCCCACAATCACATAACCATAATGTCCATATCATCGGACATTGTCATAAGTTTATGACAACAGGACTTGCATAGTAGATCGTTTCGTCTTATAGTTAGTTGTTGGCTAATTCCACCCAGGCTACGAGGTAAATATGTAATGTATCCAAAAGACGGTCACAGTCTTCCGCTGGCAGGGGATGGGGGGCTGTGTGTACCGACCCGAACACGAAACTTGCAGAGTGTGGTTGTGTAGCCGCAATTCTTCCGGTTGTTCAACCACTGAAATAATTTTAGAGACATTAGTTTAATGTTGTAGTGGAACTACATAGTGTTGCTTTAAAAGTCTCTTGCCATTGACTCATTGAATGAGTCTCATTCACTTCTAAAGTTTTCCTGCCGTTTAATGGCTTATAATGTACTTTCACTCAATCCATATAATGATAAAGAAATAAACATTCCACTAATGAAGCCTTTCTCAATACCAAATACAACATTATTTATAAAAATAATATTTATTGAATAACAATATTTAAATGAACAATAATAGCCAGCCATTATACATGACAATAAGTGTACAAACAAAGTCAAACAAAAAAAGCAGTGCTCTACAGCAGTTTCTAAACCACTGTGAAGCATAAATCATATTGAAAGGGCGATATAGTGATATGTTTTATTTTCAGAAAATAAAAGTCATCGCGTCTGTCTGACCTGGCTTACTTCAGGATAAAATATCGATAAATAGCCATTTTAAAGACAACATTTTCTGATGACGTTAAACACAGACGTCTTACACTGTAATGAATTAGTGTAAAAATTACAACATTATTTTACAGCCACTGGCTGTTTTTTAATAATACAGCATATTGCTGTAAACTGCAATGCATTCTGGGGCCACGTGTTGGTTTGACTCAAATTTACAGAATATTGCTGTAAACTGACCCTACGTAATTTAATAAAATACAGTTATTTACTGTAATCAGAGAATACAGGGAAATTCTGTAAATTAAATTACAGTAACACTACTGTAAATTTTACAGTAACTGGCTGGCAACCCTGCTGCCAGTATTATACTGTAAAATTTACAGTAGCATATTGCTGTAAACTGCAATGCATTCTGGGGTCACGTGTTGGTTTGACTCAAATTTACAGAATATTGCTGTAAATTGACCCTTTGTAATTTAATAAAATACAGTTATTTACTGTAATCAGAGAATACAGGGAAATTCTGTAAATTAAATTACAGTAACACTACTGTAAATTTTACAGCAACTGGCTGACAACCCTGCTGCCAGTATTATACTGTAAAATTTACAGTAATTTTTTAACAGTGTAGCCTACTCAAAAATCAATGATCCAAAATCAAAAACCGATATAAGGAACCTATATTTACCAGCAAGTATTATTTTTGAACTCAAAAGCAAAATAAAATTCTGTTGTTTCCACACCTTGATAAGATGATAGAGGAAATATAGAGAGATGAATTACTGCAGGCAATCACCTAATTTAATGACAGGGTAATAGGACACAACGTAAAGGCTAGCCGGTGCTACAAATGTACATTATTTAAACAAAAATTAAATTAAAACAAAATTAAGCTAATTAATAATCTTAATTATTGTTGGAAATGTCAGAGAAAGAGGTCCATTGTCATTTTAAGTTAATTAATGTTATCAAGTTAAGTTCATTTAATAATTATTAGAAATATTTTATTGTTTCTTATAAGACAGGACTCCTAACTCACACGAACTGACTAGTAGGACTTGAACGTGAACGCAACTTCTCTTCCAGGCCTGAAGAGGGCAGTATTGCAAGATCATCCGCCCAAAGACCAGCATTTGTTTATGTCTTCCAAAGTCTACAAATTGTAATGAATCTAAATGTCCAAATGACTTATGTTAACTGTGTTTTGGTTAAAGACTGTGTTTCCCTGACGATGAAGAAGAAAAGGAAGCGCGCCACCGTCGCCACGACTCTGTCTTCACGCGCGGGTCTCGTGTTTCCCGTCGAGCACTTTCAGCAAACATTCAGCGAGGGGGAGCTCGCACAGAAAGTCGACGACGAAGGCGCAGTTTTTTTCACCGGGGTGCTGGAGTTCCTTGTGGCCGAGGTCCTGGCTTTGGCTGGACAGGGTGCTGTACTTCAGCACTCAAATAAGATCACGCTACATCATCTCCCTGGACTTCAGGACAGAAGGAGATACGCAGAGTTGCTCTCTAAAGAGGAGGGAGAAGTCCATGTAGCGACGTGACTTAGTTTGCTGCGCTTTTTTCTTAACGCCAAACTCAATGTTGCACGAGCACTTATTATATCTTAGCATTGTTTCCTCAAGCAGGTTGTTTAGTGTTCCCTGTGTGTCGTTATGTTTTGTTTGCTCTGCTGCTCTGCAGTTATGGATATGTTTTTGGGCTGTGCAGTTCTTGTGCATTAAGTTTGTTTTGCACAAGCGCGTCTGTCGAAAATAAACGTTATTGTGGTAGAACACATTTTTTCTGATATTGGCATCGTTTTAAAATGGTAACATAGATACTCCATTACATTTATAAACGAATCATATAATAGGGAAGTACACTTTACCAGGTGTTCGTAGTAAACTGGGACGCCTAGTTCATATACTCATCCTTCCTTTCTTTTGGATTGGAATGATATTGTAGTGAATGGGTCAGCATAACTAATCTAACAAGCTGACAAGAGCAAATTAAAGGTTTAGGATTAGATTTGGGATTTGTAGACAAAAATGGCCCAGTTGCATTTGAAATAAAAGGATAATTTTAGTATCTGTCAAAATACAACGCCTGTTCTGTAGTTTGTTACATATGATCACTATAATAATGTTAAAAAGACAAAACCGATTCAGAGAGAACAAATGAACTTGTTCGCAAAAGTAAAGTATAAAGCATACATTTAGACACATCTCAAAAGCACAGTTTGTGTCATGGTCCATTTTATATTTAAAATGCTTTTAAAAAAAACTTGAAAAAGTTCAATTAAATTATGAGATGTTCCAAAAGCTTGAAAATTGAACGAAAAAGATGCAACAAAACCGAAGTGATACAGTTACATATCTTTGTCAACAGGTGGAGCTAGTGCTACAACCTGTAGTGAAAAGTGACTGTGACAGTGTCCTGAATAGCATGTACTCTTTCTTTTGTTGAAATATCAAAATTATATATATGTATAATTTTGATATTGCAACTATATATATATATATATGTGTGTGTGTGTGTGTGTGTAACATAATTTTTTTGCATAGAACACTCGAAGGAGTAATATTTTCTAGTGTGATGGAACATGATTGCGTCCTTATTTAATCATACCTCCTCTAAAATAAAACAACATTTATTGGATTACTTTATTATATCAACTGAATGTTATTGGTTGAATTAAACATGCAACACAAGGTCATCTGACAAAATACATAACTCACATACATATAGGTCTTTTGAACTGAAACTTATATTAATACATTTTAATATTTCGTTCAATGTTTTGTGAAAATAGGTTCCTATATATTGTCTATATTAAGCTAATGGTACTTTCACAATATTATTTTTTGTCCCTATTGTCTATATTTATATAAGCCATTCAGACTAAACACTAATTTCTTCTGCTGCTTTCAATCAAACAACTAACTTTACCACCCTATTATGAGATGAGGGGACGGGAGGGGAAGACACAAACAAGGCCAGACTTCAAAACCACTGATGTTCAGAAGAATTTCTGTGGAAATGTTTAGCCAAAAGTCTGGGATAACTTTGAATTCTTCTTTTGTCACCACCAATGATAACATTGTGGTTTATTCCTTCTCATAAGCAGTCGCTATTCTGTGGGATTTATAAAGAGGGAATTCAAAAATGACCCAAAGGGAATGACAGAAATGTTTAGAAAGAAGATGGGAAGACAGTACTATTATAAAAGAGAGACTCCTCCCCTTGTTCACTCTCAATGAATTCTCCTAATCCAGCCTACATGTGCCGAGTGCCACGTAGCCCAGTGTGGATGTGCACAATACCAGTTAAGGCTTCGCTTCTTGCTTCTGAGTAATGGAAACCTGCTGTTTTTGCAAGTGAAGTAATGTGAAATACGCTGTGCCGACTTACAAGTTTATATGGATACTTCTCCAAACAGTAGGCTATTGATGTGTTGGGATATGTTAGTTCATTTATGATTTAAGTTGCTTTAAAAAAGGTTTTATTACAGGGAAGTATGGGCAGTGTGATATTAAACTTCATATAATAACTGATTTAAAAAAATCATCACAAATATATTGGGATTTTCTTGCAGTTTGAGTTAATTAAATCTGTTCATGTGCCAGTATCAAAGTACAGAACGTTCCCCTAATTTCCTGTTTGGTGATTTTTGGAAAAAAATGAGAACATTTTAGAAACGTTCTTTTTAGGTTTTTTATTTGTTTGTTTGTTAAAAAAAATAAAGTTCCCAGAAAACTTTGAGAACAAAACAACAACATTGTGATAATAGTATAGAGATCTCCCTTTTACTCTGAAATATAGAAAATCGATTAAGGGGTTTGCTATGGGTGGCCTACATTTACACGACAACTAAAACCCGAAAAGTTTTTCCTTTGACGACAACGTCAAAAAAACGTGAAAACGACTAAACATGCTGTATTATTCATGCCCAGTAGTTGGCGATGTCACTTTGTAAAGAAACGCTCTGCACCTGGACGTAATACTCATGACGTCACCGTTTTCACAAATTCACAATTTTTGCCTATTGCAAATGAACTGGTGTTGAGGAATGTTTATGTGCTTTTTGGCCGTTCATTTACATGATGATGTGTTTTGGGAGCCTGAAAACAAACTTTTTTAAAATGATACCATTATTGTCTCCATGTAAACTACAAAATTGCGAATTTGAAAAACGGTGATGTTATGCGTATTACATCAATAGGTCAAGTCAATAGGTGCATAGTTTTTCTTTACAAACTGACTTCAACGGGACACCAATGTCGTGTAAATGTACCCTAAGTCTGTTCAAGTGCTAATTTTGAAGTACAGAAAGTTCCCCTAATGTTAATATTTGTTTGGTTATTTTTGGGAACCATAATAGCGTTCTAGAAACATTCGTTTTAGTTTTAGTTTTTTTTTTTTTTACAATTATAAAATGACTTTCCCAGAACATTTTGAGAACAAAAAAAACAACAACATTGTGACAACATTTTGTCATTTCAAGCGTAGTCTTATTGCAAACTAGCTGCTTGTGTAGAGGAATGTTCCCCTGTTAGGGCTGGTTTACGTAACAACATTTTCAACTAAAAATGGAAAACTTTGTGTGCGTTTTTGCGGCCTTAAAAAGCACATTTTTGAAACTGGTCTCAAAGAACAATTTGTGAAAATGATGATGTCATGCGCATGTGTAAATGTTCACTCTCTATGCTCATACTTTTTCTTTACAAAGTGACATGGTCAACTACTGGCCTGAATATTACAGTGGTTTTAATCATTTTCGCGAATCCCTGTGAATGGGGTTAAGTTGTGTAAATGTAGGCTACCCTTAATAGGCTATTTCACCAAAATTATCTGCATTGACACAGAAAATGCACTCTGTGTCAGCTGTGATTCATGTGTCGCAATATACCTACTGTTGATAATGGACAATTCTTTGGAGTAATTTCGCTGAAGCCCCAGGCATACTTAATTTTCGTATTTCTCCTCCGTTTCTTCTGTGGAAAAGACGCTTCGACACGTGCACTACCTAGTGGATTTAGTTCTCAAGCGCTCAATTCACTCGCACATGCGCAGTTGTCCGCGGACCGTCAGCACGGTCTCAAAAATTGGGCTGCATACGGACAGAGTGTGCGGACGTTCACGACCCTCCTGATGACGAGAAAACTCTGTCTTTGGGGTTAATGTGACAACACCGGCGCGTTCCAGCTCTGTGCCTGACAGATGATTCACATTACCGCTTTCTCTGTGAGCATGCACGACTTTTAGGCCGTCTCTGTGTTTTCACCAGACAGTTTTGACTGCTCAGCCTATCAATTGAAGAGAAAGCAAGCAACGTGGACAGAGGAACTAGGTTAATTACTTCCATATGTGGTTCTACTTTTTGAGGAAAGCAGGAGCGACCGCTGCCAGAGAAAAGGGAAGCCCAGGCGCTCAACGCACTGGGTGATGTACGAAAAACAACAGTGACCCAGTACAGCTGGTTCTGGTTCTCAAAGACGAGTACAAAGTGTTTTCTGTTTTTCTATCACAAAGGCAGACTGCAGTTGACATGTGATACAGCTGCACTGGAATGCAAGGTTTTATGAAAACGTTTAAAGCTGGCCTCGTGGAACATGAGCAGATATTCGGAGCCTGCGATTCAGTCGCAGCATGTTTTTGAGGAAAAACACTTTCATTTATCTCTTTGAATCTGCCAGCAGGTTATGGAGGAGGCCAGGAATTTAGGGAGTTTAAAATATGTATGTAGTCTATAGGCTACATTCATTTTATTCTTGTCATCGCCACCTGAACCAAACGCAGTGTTTTCATGCTGTTAACTGAGACTCATGTACCTCCAAGAAACTTTGGGCTGAGGTCGGTTTTTGTGCAAAACTAGCCCTGCTGGGACGTTTCAGCTGTTCAGGGAGGTGTGATGTTCGTATGGCCCATTTTTGAGTTAATAATAAGTGTTTGCCATAGATTTTCTCAAGATCACTGTAATAAATCAAACGTTTAACTGATACGGTTCTTAACACTTAACTGATTGATGGGTACTTTGATGATACAACTGGAGAACATAGTGCATGGCACAGCTTTAACGCATAACATGCTGCAGTGCAGACTTTAAAACTACCCAGATTCCTGGATGCTGATTGGTCGATGCAGCATTCCAATTGTGACATGAATCACCCGTTCATCTATATGTAACTGCACAGGTTAGTTTCCATGGCAGTGATTTTTTCCCCTCCTCCTTCCAGTTTGTTCAAAATAAAATTCAGATTTTTTAAAATTAATATGATGCATTAAATATTACAATAAAACTGAACATTTTAATGTTTAAAAAATATTTGGATTAATTAATGCACACAAGGCCAAACACAAGTCGACGATCGGAGCTTTTTTGCCGAACCTTTCCTACTGTTATAATTTTCTTCAATTGCATTATTTTAACTTTATTGCATTGTTTTATCTGTGTTTTAACTAAGTTGGGCACATCTCCTGAGGATACAAAATATCATACAATCACTGATTTAAAGCGTTCGTTCACCCAAAAAATGAAATATCCGTCATTAATTACTCACCCTCATGTCGTCCCAAACTCGTAAGACCTTCGTTAATCTTCGGAACACAAATTAAGATATTTTTGATGAAATCCGGGGGTTTTTGAACCACACATATGTAACAACGTCATTGCACCTTTTGAGGTGCTGAAAAGTATTAAAGACATTGTTATATATATATTACAGATCGTCTAAATGCCTACAGTGGTTCAACCTTAAAGTTATGAAGCTACAAGAATACGTTTAGTGCGCAAAAACAATACAAAAATAATGGCTTTATTCAACAACTTCTTTTCTTTTTCTTTATCACGGAAGCGCTGTGTTCAATACGTCTACGTCTACGTCTTTACTACCTTTCTGGACCTCAAAAGGTGGAATGACGTTGCTGCCATGTGTGGTTCAGAAACCCTCGGATTTCATCAAAAATATCTTAATTTGTGTTCCGAAGATGAACGAAGGTCTTACGGGTTTGGGGCGACATTAGGATGAGTACTCAATTACAGAAATTTCATTTTTGGGTGAACTAACCCATTAAGCAAATCTTTTTGTTAAGTTAAAACATGCCCTCTAGTGTCCGCATTATGGAAGTTCACTGCACTCGTGGATGATGAATATAGTAGCTCATCTACCAGAGCTTCACTTGAAATTGACTCAGATAATATGTAGTCTATGGGTTCAGAGCAAAGGCCACAATGAAATATTATCTATGCAATGCATGATAGACATTCAGTGAACCCTTAAATTTAAAGCGTTTTCTCTGCTGGTCCACTGAAAAGAGAGGGAAAATGACTTTGGGAAGGTCCGCAATGTTGGTCCTTGTGGTTTGTCACTGGGCACGAGTGGTTTAAGAGGCTAGACGCAGAATTTGAAGACCATTGATTAAGTTCTCCTAACTATCAATTATGCTTCCTCTGCAAGCCATAGGATGTATCGCTCATGGGAAAGTATAAGGCAGTAGTTGGGTCAGATGAGAGCATGTACAGTTAAGGGAAAGAGTGGAAGGAGACATCTACATTAAGGTCTGGGTGGCCCAGGTGCGTTTATGATTGAATGTTATAAACACTGCATCATGTGACGAACGTAGAACAGTTTCCAACAAGACATGGAGCTCCTATTGTAACTGAGCACATGTGATGTTTAAAGTAGCAGCTCGTAAACCTGTGAAGGCCCCACACATGACTTTGCTTTCACTTTTCAGAAAAGTGCCAGAAAGTAATAAAGGATTTAATGTAAGCGACAGGAGGAAAATAAAAGACGGATTTTGTTTTATGACCAACAACTTCCAGAAACAGACAACATATTGTAAATCTGTTTTGCTTAGGCCTGCTTTGGAGGCCATATTCTATGAGAACAATGATATGTGGAGACATTTTTGCCAAGATTTTTTTTTTTTTTTTGAAGTGCCTCTTAAAGGTTCATCCAAAAGTCAGACTGAGAGGGATTTGTCACAACACAACATGAAAACCATTCCTATCTTTCCACAAACATCTTTTGTTAGTAATATTTTGAAGGAAAAATTTAATGATGTGAAACTCTTTTTTCTCTCTGGATCTATTAATATAATAAAATGTTTGTAATAAGGTGTAAAATAATAAGATTTTTCATTTTTAAGTAACAAAAAGTATTTAAACATATATTTTGGTATTTAAACATATATTTAAAAAGTATTTAAACATAAAAATGTAGGTGTTACATTAAAAAAATGCATGACACGTATTTACACTGGATTTAGGTTTCCTTCTTATTATTTTCTATTTGTTATTAACATTCCTTTCCTATAAATTTCCTTTAATATTGTATGTATGAGAGCATGATTGGAAAATTGCAATAAATATTTTTCCACTGGTGTAAAAGATCCCACCCCCCAAATTCTTTGCATGTTTGAGTCTTATTTTTGACCTTGTTGAAGCTCACGTTTTACAGTTTCATAAGAACGGGCCTTTTCCGTTATACCGGAGCTTGTATAACCAGAAACTTTTAAAATCAGCTCCTCCTCCCTCTTACACTTGCATCAGTTAGTCCAAATGCAGAGCAATAGGAGGTCGCATTGAGATCTCACCTTTCCGTTGTGTAAGTCTCACTTTATTTAATTTAATTTATTATGATTATTATTTTCAAACAAGCTTTATGAAAGAGCACAACTTAGCCCAGTTTTTTGTTCCCCCAATTCAGTTACTGGAACATCCGGAAAGCAGAAGAACTGGAGAATCCAATTAAACCTAAAAATGAGTACGAGTTTAATTGACAAATTAATTTACGCCTTTGCGCATGTGTGTTTATTAAGTTGCATAGTACAAACTGGTCATTCTCAGCGTCAGGGCAACACTGGAGCGGCAGCTCTCAGACAAACCATACAATGGCAGCACAACGGCAAACTCTTTAGTATATTAAGTCAAGGCTCGGAATATCAGCCACCGTTAAAACGAGATGGAAACAAAGAGCAGACGCAAGCCAGACCGATAGCCATCGTCCGCAATGATGATGCGGCTACGAGAACCGACGGCTCAGCTTCTTCATCTTCACGACCCTCCCAGAGCCGCGGGTCCGAGCGTTTGCAGGCAGGTATCGGCGCGCGCGGTGGTGCCTCGCGCTGGTTATCAGGTGGCGATGGCGCGCGCGCCAGAGGATCACACGGACGCAGGAATCACACGGATCATCTGCAAACATCGGTTAACGGCACCGACACACCCGCGCGGGACGATGATGTGATGGTCGGAGATGATCCTTACAACCCATATAAGTCTACTGACCCGGACAACCCTTATTATAACTATTATGACACGTACGAGAGACCCCGTCCTGCCCAGCGCCCGGGATATGGCACAGGATACTTCCAGCATGGTAAAGACCGATCCTTTCTTTCTTTCTTTCTTTCTTTCTTTCTTTCTTTCTTTCTTTCTTTCTTTCTTTCTTTCTTTCTTTCTTTCTTTCTTTCTTTCTTTCTGTGTAGCATCTTTCTTTCTTTCTATCTATCTATCTATCTATCTATCTATCTATCTATCTATCTATCTATCTATCTATCTATCTATCTATCTATCTATCTATCTATCTATGTCTGTCTGTCTATCGCAATTGTTGCATCACCATATATTTTTGTGGATTTTAATTGTAACTTCCCAAATTAATAAAGATATATTAATTTATTATATCTTTGATAATTAAGTTGCATGATTATTGTGGGTTAAAAATGTTTTGCAACGCTATGGTAGAAATCAGTCTTTCAAATGTCTAATTTTGGTCAGTCAGAATGCATTATGTCCACCATCTACTGGCTAAATGAAAATATCACTGGAGCTAAATGAAAACTATAAAGTTCAAAAAGTGTTTAAAAGTCTTGGCATCAAGTAAGGCAGGACTGAAAAAAAAAAAAGTGCATGACGCCATCGGATCCACCTGTATAATTACATGTTTTTAATTTAATTAAAACTGTTAGTTTAAACTAAAGACATCTTTGCAGCACAAAAAAAGTTGTTTCTAAGTTGTTTCACTGGTCAGGGTGGTCTGGTTGGATGGTTTTTAGCTGTTATTTGTTATTTTTTTTAGTTCAGTACATTTTCATGTATCTTTTAATAAAACATTTCTATTACTCTTAACTTTAAGGTGTCAGTATTACAGTGTAAATATACATTTAAGTACTGAGTAATGACAATTAACTACGTGTACTTACTATATGGTTAGGATGAGGGTTTGGTTGAGGGTTAATTGCATGTATTTATAGTTATTACTATAGTAAATACAAACAATGACACTGTAAAATAAAGCGTTACCAACATTTCATTTTTTCATAGGTTTGCCTGATCTTGTGGGAGACCCATACTACATTCAAGCATCCGCCTACGTGCAGAGAGTTCCAATGTACAATCTCAGATGCGCCGCTGAAGAAAACTGCCTGGCAAGGTATTATTACTGAAATAAAACAGAAGAACATAATCAAGATTTTTGGCGCACGGTTCCAGCCAGAGAAGGAGAGTTAGGACACTTGCATTTCTCCGAGTGTAACAGATGAGTCATGAGAACCTATTTAAAACCCGTGTGGTAGGAACATGCTATAACTAAAACCAATTCTGTGAGAGGGGAAAGAATTAAACGAAAGTCCTGCCATGATGGGAAGAGAGAAACTCCACAAACAGATTTCACATAAAGCTGTTTACATAGGAAAAATGATCACATGCTTGACTGCGAAAGACATTACTGGAGCACACAAGAAAATAGTCTAGTCCAGTAAAAGGAGTGTTTCTTTGGAAACGTGCATCTGTAGTTGTTCCATGTGTGCTTGAAATGTGGCCACGGGGCCAAGATACACATTCTAAAAGCTGTTAGGACAATTTGAGAAACTCAAGGAATGTCTGATATTTTGTAACCGCTGGGCTGTTTTTGTTGAGCAGCTCTGCATACAGGTCCAGCGTGAGAGACTACGACACACGTATGTTGCTGAGGTTCCCGCAGCGAGTCAAGAACCAAGGCACCTCCGACTTTCTTCCCAGCAGGCCGCGCTACACCTGGGAATGGCACAGCTGCCATCAGTAAGTCTGATTCTGACAGGTTCAAACGTTTGCAGCATTTTCTCACTTGCATCTTCAGTAACGCATCACAGACCACTAAGAACTCTAAAGGCAGATGCAGTGAACTGAATTCCTTACGTAAAAGCAAGATTGTGAAGCTCATTTGCAGCTTTATCGTGCTTTGAGTGTTTTATCTGAATCTAGTGCTGGTGGTGCTGTTGTTACTTGGAAAAAGGTCTGTGTTCTTGTCTAAAAGAAAACACTTAGCAGAGGCCCAGTATTGCTGCTTATGCTTCAGTTGAGTCAGTAATAGCTCACTGCATAGTTTCATCCTGAAGTAAGCAGCGTCTCACCACCAACTTTGGCGTACATTTGGACAAGCTCCAGTGTATACAATGAGTTCAGGTCTTACGCATAAATGGGGCGCAAGGCCTGTGTGCTGACATGCATTTATTTGACGTGTCATGGTTTGACCGTTTTCTCCTTTACTTATTCATTTATTTCTTACTGCACAGAATGTTCCTTACACTGAGGCTACTGAATCATCAAATATAAGACTATGAAGTGTTTTTTTGCTGTACTGCACTGTAATGAATTACTGTAAAAATTACAGCATTATTTTACAGCCGCTGACCGTTTTTTAATAATACAGCATATTGCTGTAAACTGCAATGCATTCTGGGGTCACGTGTTGGTTTGACTCAAATTTACAGAATATTGCTGTAAATTGACCCTTTGTAATTTAAAAAAATACAGTTATTTACTGTAATCAGAGAATACAGGGAAATTCTGTAAATTAAATTACAGTAACACTACTGTAAAATTTACAGTAACTGGCTGGCAACCCTGCTGCCAGTATTATACTGTAAAATTTACAGTAATTTTTTAACAGTGTGGATGTTTTCCCACCCCAAAATTTTCAGCTAAAAATTACCACTTTGAATCAATTACTCAGTCCAAACCTTTTTCCGTGGATCATAAAAGGAGAGATTTTGAAGAACGTACTGGTCGCTTTTATCCCATACAAATACAATGAATGGCTACTAGAGCTTCAAGCTGCAAATATGATGTAAAACGCCATAAAAACACCATAAAAGTAGTCTGTTTGACTTATGTGCAACATTTACAGTCTTCTGAAGCCATTTGTGCAATGTCTGATTTGTGAACTGATTGTTCTTTTGAGTTGGATCAATTTAATGAATCATTGATTCAGCTTACAAATCGCTGAATAATCCAGTTCACAAAAACAGTTTGAAAGATTTGGTCACAAATCTGAATTATTAGTTCACAAATCGGACTGATCTGGTTCAACTTTATGTCTCAATCTGAAGTTGCAGATTTAATTTATACTACGCAAAATGGGAATATCACATTAGACATTTGCAAATAAAGCACTGTCTCATCCCATGTTCAAGGGAACAAAATCATCACTTCCTTGGAAATTGGCGCAAAATGTTTGTAATAAAAATGGAAGTTAAAATGGGTCTTTGTCCTACATTATATATGACTCATGTCTCAGAGCACAGTAACTGACTGATGTTATCGTGCATTCAGATGCCTGGAGTTTGGGAATGCAATCATGCGAGACAGTTCTGGAAAGTCATTACTAAATCATTTTGATGACAGACTTTGGCTCAGGCATTTCAGAATGACCAAACCAACATTTGAGATGCTGTGCAATGAAATTGTTCTGCTTGTTAGTCCATGCTGTTCTGACACTTGAGGCAAAGTCACGTGACATTTTTTTTTTTTTTTTTTGGTTGCGCATGGTGTTTTATCAGTAAATGTGTTTCCTTTGTAGTTCTTCTTATCTGATAAAAAATCAGATAATCAATTGAGTGCATTTTTTTTAATGTGCACAGCTTGGTGTTTTTTTTAGCAATATCCCAAAAATGTGCATAAAAATAGGTGGATGGAAACATAGCTAATGATCTGGTAACAATGATTCTCAAATTAACAGCTTACTGGAGGGGAAGATTAAATTTCCGTCTGTTCCTCACACATAGCTATCGAATGGCTTAGGAAGAAGCTTTTTATAAGGCTTTTATGGTGCTCAAAAGTCCCTATTTATTGTAATTGCATGGGAAAATGCATGAAGAACTCTTAAAATGTTCTCTTTTTTGAATAAACAAATAAAAAAAACATCATGAAAAGGCAAAAGTAAATCATGAGAGATTTTTATTTTTGTGTGACCTGTCCTTTTAACGATTTAATTGGCTCCATTGAAACTGTTTGAGGTGTACAAAGCAGAAGCTGGAGTGGTGTAGAGCTCATCTGGAAAGGCTCCACATGACATTCTTCCCTGTCTAAAGATCTGATACATTTCCCAGTGTTAAGGAAATTCATTAATTGGATTAAAGCATTGAAAATGAATGGCAGGCAATCTAAATCTGATTAACTAGCCCAATTACACTGTTAAAAAAATACTGTAAATTTTACAGTATAATACTGGCAGCAGGGTTTCCAGCCAGTTACTGTAAAATTTACAGCAGTACTGTAATTTAATTTACAGAATTTCCCTGTATTCTCTGATTACAGTAAATAACTGTATTTTTTAAACTTACGAAGGGTCAATTTACAGCAATATTCGGTAAATTTGAGTCAAACCAACACGTGACCCCAGAATGCATTGGAGTTTACAGCAATATGCTGTGTTATTAAAAAAACAGCCAGCAGCTGTAAAATAATGCTGTAATTTTTACAGCAATTCATTACAGAAAAAAATACTGTAAATTTTACAGTATAATACTAGCAGCAGGGTTGCCAGCCAGTTACTGTAAAATATACAGCAGTACTCTAATTTAATTTACAGAATTTCCCTGTATTCTCTGATTACAGTAAATAACTGTATTTTTTAAAATTATGAAAGGTCAATTTACAGCAATATTCGGTAAATTTGAGTCAAACCAACAAATTTGAGTCAAACCAACACGTGACCCCAGAATGCATTGGAGTTTACAGCAATATGCTGTGTTATTAAAAAAACAGCCAGCAGCTGTAAAATAATGCTGTAATTTTTACAGCAATTCATTACAGAAAAAAATACTGTAAATTTTACAGTATAATACTAGCAGCAGGGTTGCCAGCCAGTTACTGTAAAATATACAGCAGTACTCTAATTTAATTTACAGAATTTCCCTGTATTCTCTGATTACAGTAAATAACTGTATTTTTTAAAATTATGAAAGGTCAATTTACAGCAATATTCGGTAAATTTGAGTCAAACCAACACGTGACCCCAGAATGCATTGGAGTTTACAGCAATATGCTGTATTATTAAAAAACAGCCAGCAGCTGTAAAATAATGCTGTAATTTTTACAGCAATTCATTACAGTGTAGCAATGCGATTCCCAGAGGCAGGCAAAATTTGAAATGCACCAGTTAGAAATCATGCATGACGATAACCTGATTTATTTTTCTGTCTCTAGGCACTACCACAGCATGGATGAGTTCAGCCATTATGACCTGCTGGACGCCTCTTCTCAGAGAAGAGTAGCAGAAGGACACAAGGCCAGTTTCTGTCTTGAGGACACGTCCTGTGACTACGGCTACTACCGACGATACGCCTGCACCTCCCACACTCAGGTCACATTCATTTATTAAAGTCGGCATGAAACGAAAGTTGCGATCGTTTTTTCTTCCCTATTGTGACATATCGTCACTTTTGAATATATGCTCAGAATGCAGGTAGAACTTTATAATTCCAAGGTGGCGATATATCCAGCTTCTCAAACAAGACAAAATGTAGGGCGGGACTTGATTGGATGATTGTGGTTTGCTATTGGTGGATCTCATGTGAGTGGCAGGTTGTCCCGCCCTAGCGGCTGTAAAGACATCATCAGAGAAGTGATGTTGCTGCAATAACATGAATTAAAATAAATAGATGTGCACTGATAAATCGTTTATAATAAATATGTCAATATGCCAAAAAAATACGAATTCTTCATTTTGATTTCATTGTGACTATAAAGTAATTATTTATGTATATATTTCTATGACTCTGTTCCAAAACTGTAGAACTGAAATGAACCCTCATATGTAACATATTTGGAATGCTCTGCTTTGGTAGCAGCTCGGTACATTACAAGAATAGTCCTTCTCATGAAAAGCACAACACACTCATCTCACAGTTGATTTCAAAAGACTTCTCTAATAAACATAAACAATAGATGAAAGACAGATATTGGGTCAAATATTACATTTTGTTAAGATTTATGTTGCAAATACACGGAATGAATCAATAATATATAGAATAAGCTGCACAATGACACCATTTTCTTATTAATGTAAAGCTGCTTTGCCACAATTTGCATTGTAAAAAGCGCTATATAAATAAAGATGACTTGACTTGACTTGACTTGATACATTAAAGTCACCGTGAAATCAAAATTGACCATTCTTATTTTTTATGGAGAATTGCAGTTTATTATTAATGGTTTACTCTTGCTCGTCATCATTTTTTTTTAAATTCACGTGCACTCATATTCTTTCATCAAAATGACTTCCTCTCCCTTTTGCAGCAGCATCTCTTCTCTTCTCAAATGATGTTTCCTGACACGATGGCTATATATCACAATAGGGAAGAAAAGAGTATGGCAACTTTTGTTTCATGCCATGTTTGGTCTTTTAACCTTACTATCGCAGTATGGTCCAGTCATGGGATGATATGGTAACACCATGGTACTTGGTACCAAAAATAGTAGGTACATCAAATTACATACCTTTACTATTTTACATGTGCTTAAAATATACTGTTGTTGTTGTTCCAGGGTCTGAGTCCAGGTTGTTACGACACTTACAATGCCGACATCGACTGCCAATGGATAGATATTACGGATGTGAAACCTGGAAACTACATCCTCAAGGTTTATGGCCTTAATCAAATTAAGAGTTATTATGTTCAATAAATATCCAGTATCTTGTTCCTGAGTTCCCGCCTGTTTTTCTCCTTCTGGTGTAGGTTAGTGTAAATCCTAGTTACCAGGTGCCAGAGTCGGACTACAGTAACAATATTGTCCGCTGTGATGTACGTTACACCGGAAACTACGCTTATGTCTCAGGATGTCATATTTCACAGTGAGTATACCTTAAAGGGATAGTTCATCCAAAAATGAAAATTCTGTCATCATTTGCTCACCCTCATGTTGTTCCAAACCCACAAGACTTTTGTCCATCTTCGGGAATACAAATCAAGATATTTTTTAATAAATAAATAGAGATTTCTGTCTCTCCATTGACATCTACTCAGCTACCACTTTGTTGTTTCTAAAAGTAAAACACTTTACAATAATATTCATTAGTTAACATGAACTAATAATGAACTGCACTTATACAGCATTTATTATCTTTGTTCATGTTAATTTCAACATTTACTAATACATTATTAAAATCTTGTTAACATTTGTTAACGCACTGTGAACTAACATGAACAAACAATGAACAACTGTATTTTCATTAACTAACGTTAACAAAGATTAGTAAATACAGTAACAAATGTGTTGCTCGTGGTTACTTCATGTTAGTTAATACATTAACTAATGTTTAACTAATGAACCTGACTGTAAAGTGTTACCCGTAAAACTAATTCATATGAATTGAGCGGTTTAGTCAAATTTTTTTGAAGAGACATGATCCCTTTATATGACGAACAGATTGAATTTAGGCTTTATCCACATATAAACATTAATCAGCGACCATAAACAGAGGCTCAACCGAACCTGCGTGATGAGTGAGAACAAAACGTACAAAACAATCGTGTCTCTTCAGAAAATTTGACCTAAACCGCTAAATTCATATGGATTAATTTTACGATCTCTTCATGAACTTTTTGAAGTGTCAAAGTGGTAGTCTTTATTTGTGTTCCGAAAATGAACAAAAGTCTTAGAGGTGTGGAACGACCATGAGGTTGAGTAAATGAAAATAATTTTCATTTTTGGGTTAACTAACCATTTAAATCTTTCAAATGACTACGGCAACTGTATCTATTTAAATGTTACGTATTAATGTTTTTGGTTTATTTCAGGTATTAAGAATCTACTAAATAATCCCAAGGAATAGGGAAAGATCATCAGAATTGAAGTTTGATAATAAAACACCTGCGACAAAGTGAACAGATAAATGGATGGAGGTCATGGGCCACTTTCTTGTTTTGTGAGAGCCAATAATCAGCAGGGCATTTTAGAGTTGACTATGCCACAGAATATAAAAATCTAAGGCATAAGTACAGTTTTTTTCACTACAAGAACATTATTCATTTTTGTTTTGTTTTTCTTTGAAATTATTAAACAAAAACAATGTTTTTATAAGTGTCCAGGGTCATATTGTGCTGGATTCTTCCTAAAAAAATATGGATAAAATATTGGTTATACTGCCAGAAACCACCAAAGTTTGCAGACCACACATTCCCCAAATCATTCACTCAGACTGATCAAATATAAAAAATTAAACCTTCAGATGTTGATCCACACTGGGGTTTTTTTACCTAAAACATGCTTTTTTGTGCTAGAGGGATGCTTTAGTTGTGTATTCTAAGTAGATATTTATATACAGATACTCATATTATTGTAACACGTTTTATATATGAAATGAAAATTACTTGAATAAACTTCACACTCAGCCTTATTAATTGAATTTGTCTTATTTGTATTGTCACACTATGATAATTAACATCATAGATCATGCTTGAACGTCATAAAATGTTGTTTGGCTACCTCAGGTGGTTAAAAATATATGCTGTTGAGATTTACTAATGATTTGTATGAAGTTATATATACTCCTCATCATTTCTTGGTTCATTTGGGAACATTTTATTGAGATTTTTTTTGTTTGTTAAAGCTACCTGATATGGCTGGAATATGGAGGACCAGGAGTGCAACATTAAAATAAAACGATGAATCAATTAATTCATTTAACAATTCACACATAAAAATGTAAATAAATAAATCACTTTTAAATAAGCAAATAAATAGACGTCGTATTTAAAGTTGTTTATTTAATTCCTGTTTTGAAACGTAGATTAATAGAACAATAAAAAAATACATTTGTAAATCATTTTAAATCGCTTTTTAAATGCCATTTATATAAATGAGAATTTATTTTGTAAAAATCAGCTAAAGCTAACAAATCATCTACAATACTTCTAAAAACACATTTAGCATTCTCCTGACATCGCGTTGCTCGAACTCTTCTAGAGAGAGTCGGCTCTTCAAATTGAGGCGAAAGCTGATTGGTTGCTCCCACGTGTGTCCTGTCCAATGGCATTTTAGCACTCGATTGACAAATAGATGAAGAAAAGCGAGAGAGAAAAGCAATTGGCAAATCCTTTTTTTACAAAGCGCTTTAAAAAGCCATTTAAAAAGCGATTTAAAAAGAGATTTCAAATGATTTACCAATGTATTTTTTTATTGTTCTATTAATCTACATTTAAAAACAGGAATTAAATAAACAACTTTAAATACGTCTATTTATTTGCCTATTTAAAAGTGATTGAATTAATGACATTTTTTATGTGTGAATTATTAATGAATTAATTGATTCATCGTTTTTTTTTTAATGTGGCACTCCTGCTCCTCCATACTGGAAAGGCACACTCATCGCTGCAATGGAGAAATATTGTTATTCAGATGAACGACAGGTGGCAGCACTACATGTGCACGCCAACCTCTAACCGCATACATGCGATGGAGAAGAAGCGCGTGGAATGTTTTCAATTCTCATGTCAGGCGTTCAGTGAACTCGACAGCCAGTAAAATTACACCTCAGGGCCCACCAAAATCTCTTAGTTATTTGACCTGGTGTGCCTCATAATTACTGATATATCTCGTTGGATTATGCATCCTATAGAAGTGTCAATCCCGTCTTTTCGGTCGGAGGGCAGTAACGTGGAGAAGGGATACACGGTGAGTAAACACTCTTCCATTAACAAACGTAAATAATGAAGCGTTAGACCTCAGTGAATAACGATAAATGTCGATTTAATGCGTAGACTTTCTGGCATTGTCTCAAACCCTACTGAGCACTTAGAGCGTTTCAAGGGGATTGTAACACTCCAACCGCGCCTAAATGATGTCTAGATGTTTTATATAGCCTGTGTTTAAACTGAATTCAGCCTGTTATTTATGAGCCATCTCAGTTAGACTTGATTATATTTGAAGGAAATGATGAACGCACTTTGTCTTGCCAGGTTTTTAAGATCGAGGTGCTCATGTGTGGCAGACAGCACACTGTTGAGAAACGATACAGTGAATTTCACGCCCTGCATAAAATGGTAAGCCCGCATAAAACTGCTAACAATACTCTTTATCACACTGCGATAAAACACATCATTGTGTAATGTATATGGTTGTACAACGTTGGTCAGAAGAAACTGGGAGTGTAAACTAACATTCATTAAAAACTGAGTATCCAGGGCTTTTTTCCCTGTATGTCAGAAAACATTTTCATGTGTACGTTAACATTAGTTAATACAGTAGCTAACATAAACTATAGGCGAACAATTTACTGCAGCGTATTATTATGTTAGGACTTCTTTTTGTAAGCAATTGTCTGAAATATGAAAATTACATATGGAAAAACACATAAAAACACAGAAGAAAATAATGATATCAATATTAAGTCAAATCTTGTGTATAAGACTGGGGATGAAATTAGAGAATTGCATTCAAGACGGAAGGTTACTTTGAGTTCTTAGAATTAGATCATTTTGTTTTTGAATGAAATATTTTGCATACAGTGTAAAGAAATTGGCAACATATTCAAAAGATAAATGATCAGTTTTCTGTAGGGATGAAAATGAAAGCTCAAGTCAGATCAGAATTAATTTGCTTTGTTACGATCAAAGAATAAACGGCAGCTGTTTCTTCTAATGCACAGCAACCGAACGAGCGTGTTTCACCATCATCAGAATATTTAGAAATAGAAGAAGTGACAGGATCATTTTTATTTTTAATTTGAAAATGGGCGTCCTTAACTATATTACATATATAAAGCTTTCCAGGCACTTCTCCTTACTACAATGGCCATCTGAGAAAAGATCTGGCACTTCTTTCGTTTCTGTTTATATTTTTAATAATTATCTATATCATGTCTATATTTAAATGCATGTGTATTTTAATATATTTATAAATCAACATTAGCCTAAAATATATAAATGTATATATCCTGTAAAAATGCTTGTTTATTGTTAATTCATGACATCTAAGTGTGTAAGTAATGGAATGTAAATGTTGCTTAAGTAGTTCCTTGGAAAACAACTGCAAGTTTTCAGCAGACTACTTTTTATTTACTGTATGTGGTCAGAAAGAAAGTAGTAGACTATTCATTGTGTGCTGCTACAGTACATCAGGACTACATGATTGTGTATGTTGAGGAAAAGAGGATATTTGACATCAAATGTGCGATGAAGTGGACTTTTGCGCAATTTACGGTTTTGGCCAAATGCAGAAATTCCACTTGAAGAATGTGTTTCCCTGTATGTAAACTCTAGAGACGCCTTCTGGACAGTTTGTAACATGTTTCCTCCCCGCTTAACTACTATTTTCATAGCTTAAAAAGACCATTAAGCCTCCAGAAATCCCTTCGAAGCATGTGAGGAATTGGGTGCCTAAGGTTCTTGAGCAGAGGAGACAGGGACTAGAGCTCTACCTGCAGGTACTGATTTGTTTGCTGAACAAATGAAGCCACATAGTGACAAACAGCCCCTTTTCTGTATTCTGGAATAACCATTTGATTTGTGTGTGTGTGTAGACTATAATCATGGAAAATGAGGTTATTCCAAAGATATTCTTGGATTTCCTCAATATCCGCCATTTCCCGTCACTGCCAAAAACTGAGAGTTGTGGGTAAGGCTTTATAGTATGTAATTTTGTCTGAAGTAAAGGACTTAGCAGACCTTTAGACAAACAAAGACTTTTCAATATAGTAATTCAGAAAAGATCAAGTGTGTTAAAGTGATTATTTTTTCTGTTTAGGTCATTCGAAACGGAATCAGAGGAATCAAGGTATGTCAGCTGCTTTGATTGCAAAATTTACACCAGAAAGAAGCACAGAATGTAAAAATACACCCATTTCAGTAGCATTTTGATGTGTGACATGCTCTTCGACAAAAGTGTTTTGAGAAGTTAATGCGCTGCCCGGGAAATGACGCCACCCTCGTGATGAATTTCACAGTCGGCTTTGAGTTTTTATCTGTCATCAGAAACCGAACTAGTTTGTGAGTCATTCTGTTCTCTCTCTGACCTTTCCTCTCCAAACACTGCAGTAAACTGACACATCAACCAGCACTTCTCTTCCAGAGGGATCCCTATCTGCTGCCTGCCACCAATGGTACACATCTGTCCTTTCATTTTTTCTCACAGATGCTTAAAAATATTGTTAAGCATAAAATATATAATAAATAATATATATTAAAAAAGATACATTAAATGATGTATCTATAAAATATAGTTAAATATTCAATGGATATGATTTTATCCCTTAAAACTCATCTTTGATCACCAAATAACATATTTAAATTCTTCATGCCTTTAAAATAGCTTGAATGTTATCACATCCTTGCCTCAGTTAATATACATGGTTCAATGAATATGTAAATTAGCTCCTCCTACACTCGCTCAGAGATCCACTCGGTCAATTGACTGAGGTAAACGCTGCACACTGGAATCGCTTTTTTACGACATCAGACACATAACGGGAATTAATATGATTAGCCTTTTGCTTAACTATGTTATCCAACAGCTAATAACGTGTTGCTAATGTTACACAAACCATGTTCCCCTTCTCCATGTCGGAGTCAGACAGCTCAGCTGCCTTCTAACAATAAGTATCCTTACAAACAACTCCGAACGTCAGACTGTTTTTTTTTTCACTGCAGTTTAAAGAGAAAATACTCAGCAATGGCGTGGACTTATGAATTTGCTCATAGTTTGTCTTAAAGTATATTAAAACACCACATAGACATATAAACAACTTTAAAAACTTGCACCACATGGGATATTTTAAAAAAGTGCTCACCATTTATTTGATCAAAGATACAGTAAAAACAGTAATATTATATTATTTCAATTTAAAATTTGAACATTTCAATAAAACTTTTTAAATGTAACAATATGAATTGCAATATTTTAAAATGTAATTTATTCCTGTGATGTAAAGCTGACTCATCGTTACTCTAGTCTTCTTTGTCACATGATTCTTCAGAAATCATTCATGCTCAAGAAGCATTTCTTATTTTTATCAATTATTATTATGAAAACAGTTGTGCAGCTTTAATATTTTTGTGGAAACAATTATAAAAAAAAATCAGGATTCTTTGAAAAGAACAGCATTTATTTGAAAATTAAATCTTTTGCAACGTTATAAAGATTTTTACTGTCACTTTTTATCAATTTAATGTCTCTCCTGAATAAAAGTTTTCTTTTCAGTAGTGTGTATGTATATATATATATACACACACACACACACTACTGAAAAGAAAGCTTATATATATATATATATATATATATTTTATATTTATATATGAGGTATTGACATGTGTGTGTGTGTGTGTATATATATATATATATATATATATATATATATATATATATACACACACACTACTGAAAAGAAAGCTTTATATATACATACACATATATACATGTGTGTATGTATGTATATTGATATTGAACTTAAAGGGTTAGTTCACCCAAAAGCGCCCAAAAGAAATTTGTGTCTTTAAGTACGCCCTCATGTCGCCCCAAACCCGTAAAATCTTCGTCTTTGATGAAATCCGAGAGGTTTCTGAACCATACATCGGCAGCAACATCATTGCACTTTTTAGGTCCAGAGAGGTAGTAAAGACAGCTTTAAAATAGTCGGTGACTACTGTGGTTCAACCTTAATGTTATGAAGCGCCGAAAATACTTTTTGTGCGTGAAAACAAAATAAAAATAACAAAATTATTCAACTATTTAATTTTAATTTTAATTTATTAATTTTGCAGACGCTTTTATCCAAAGCGATTATAATTTCTTCTCTCCCCCGTCAGTCTCCTATGCTGTTGACATAGCGAATGCAGTGATGCACTTCCGTGTTTACGTCCAGACGCTGACTCAGTATTGGCCGATGCTGTGCACATGAGCAGCATGACGCATGTGTGTGATGATGCCGCAGGAGCCGGCCAATACTGAGGCAGTGTTCTGATGTAAACACAGAAGTGCTGCGCTCACTACGTCAACTGCACAGGAGAATGATTTGTGTTCTGAAGGTGAAAGAAGGTCTTAGGGGTTAGGGACAACATGAGGGTGAGCACTCAATGACAGAAATTTCACTTTTTTGGTGAACTAACCCTTTAAGTAAAGTCATCTTTAGATATACATAAATGGGTATATAAGCGGATAATCAGGAAAAATAGTTATCAAACTAAATAGTTTTGCAAACTTCATCAAATATAATAGGAACTCAAATTCTGCTGTAAAGACAAAAGACAGTTGTGTCATTCAGTTGAAGTCAGTTCAGTGCGGATTCAGTTCAGTAACTGTAAAGTGGATCAATTATAAAATGAGTTGAGCTATAAAGCAGCTGTACAGAAGACAATAATCATTATTCAGGTTCAATATATTGATTCTTTTTTTTTTGTTCAGTAACGATGTGAAATCAAAACTGGTGCACTATTCGGTCCATTTATTTGTGAATCAGGCAGTTTAAACACAAAGATTGTTGTGAATCAGTCAGACAACTCCCATCCTCCCTGAACTGATTTAGATGTCATACGCTTGAACTGAGCTGAGACCTCAATCAGTCTAATTACTGTTCATTTGTCACCGTATAGCTAAAGTTTCAGAGTCTTGTTGCAATAAAAAGACATCCTGCAAAACAATCCTGTAATAAACACAGCATATGTATTATTTGACATGTACAATCAATGTGTGTTTTTCAATTGTTTGCAGATACGTTTTCAAATATGGTTATTGAAGGTGTGATACGTGGAATATTTTATCCAGACTTCCAGCCGAGGTAGATCTCAGCACTACGGACGGCTTCACATCAAGTTCACAGATAAAAAGGGATTCATATTACCAACACTAAATCACGCAGCACCAGTTTAACAGACTCACTCTTTACAGCCGTTAAGAGTGTAGTTTGGTTTCAACACTCCATGAGATTTGTTTGTTGTTTGTGTTCTGCAAATGCAGGAATTGAGATTTTGTTTTGGTGAACATTCATATTGACCGTCGAATCAAGGTCTCATTTAATATGAGAAGTACCTCCGCATGTATTTGCACATCTCTCCTTGTGTCATATGAGGTCAGATGGATTCTCATCCACTGACTGTATGTTTCTCCAGATGAGGTGACTTATCAAATAAGGAAGTTGTTGGAAGAGCCTTGAACCTTTTCATTGTGTTATTGTGCGAGCGTTATTTACTTTGTTTTTGATGTGGCACTTGTCGATTACCAGCCTTGGCTTATAATTAGCAAAAAGGGAAGTAATGGGTGAACCAAACCAGTGTAAAGCTGGTATGTATGTACATGTGTATGTCTATATATATATATATATAATCTTATGTTACTCCCCAAAACTGTGAAAGAGTTATTGTTAAAAATAAAAAAACCTAAGTTTCCATGCAGGTTAGCCTTGTTGACCTGAAGCCAAGTAAATCCTTTTCAGTGGGTTAACTAACTAAATTCTAAATGCAGTTTAGTCTGGACTAATATTAGTCTAAATTTTTAGGAACTACTAAGATGGTTCACTAGTACGAATTTGCTTTTGGTGCATGTAAACTAGTTTTGAAAGCTTTTACACTACTGATGGATGTATTGGTGACATTTGAGAGGTCAGCTGTTGTTCAACCTGTTTAAATGTTATAAAGCTGACAGTGAAACTGAAAATGGATTTATGTACCATTTCAAGCAGCTCTACAGAATTTAAGTGTTTGTTTTCATTTCGATGTCTTAATTCTGTGTGTGGACGATGTGCCATTCCATGATGTGTTATTGACACTTTGGATTGCCTCTTGCACTTTAACAAGGGTGAAAAGATCAGTTGTAACTGAATATCATTTTAAACCTGATAGCAATAAAACATGACACTTATTCATTAACTAAATGCTTTGTCACATCTTAAGGGTGTTAGAATGACACACTGGGGTAGTGTTGCACTTTGTTTATTCAAAAATTGACAGACAAATTCCAACAGATTTCTTGCATTGTCAATCCCACAATCAGAGAAGGTTGAGTTCATGTTGCTTAAAGCGTTTTAGGCCACCCAGCATTTTGCATAATGAAACTTATGCATTAAAGACAATTCAGTACCTGTCCATGTTTGGCACTTTTTAAAACCAAGATTTGTCCAATTGAAAGATGAACTGATCATTGCTAAGATTTTGAGACAAACATGTCAGGATCCCTTAAGCACAAATAAGTGAAATGTAAGAAAAGCTTTTATTTGGTTAAAAGGAAAAAAAAAAAAAAAGCTATGCTTCAAACATTCTCACTAAAAGGCCAAGTTTCATTTCGTTTTTTTTTTTAATACTGAAAAATAGTAAATTGATAGCTTTTAAACCAACACATTTTTTTCTGACTGTTCAGTAACCATTTAAAGCGAATGGGGAAAAATTGAAGAATGTTCCTGCTGTTTTTTTTTTTTCCATAAAATGAAAATCGAATAAAGACAAACTTGAACAAACTAAAAAAAAAAAAAAAAACAGAAAAAGGTCCTGTAAAATAGTCTTTTACGACTTGTCCTCTACAGTATATTCCAGGTGAAGTCATATGAAAGGGTCATGTTAAGAACAGGACAACTTCAATAATTATTCACAAATCATACAGGTTTGGAACAACATAAGGGTATGTTAAAGATTTTCATTTTGGGGCTTAAAAGGAGGGGTAAAAATGACCAAACTGTAAACAATAAACTGTTTTTTTTTTTTTCACAATCGTGGAATGCTCCAAAAATACTGACCTACTAAAGCATTTGTTCATTTGCCGCAGGATCAGCCAGCAGCTCAGTAACGCTCTCTTTTCTCACAGCTCTCCGTGGCCCACCTCATCTTTAAGACGTTCATCCTGATTGGTCTCGCTCTCTGGCTCCTTCAGGTTGGCATAGGCCACTTCTCTTGTTAGTTGCTCTAGCGGAGGCAAACCTACAGCCAGGTTACGCAAAGCGATGGCGGTCATCAGGAACCTTAAGAGATGAACCAAAATAACACAATTCATTTGTACTGTCGTGATCGTAGACATTTAATATCTCACTTAATACCTCAACATACCCTCGTCTAATCGAGTAGTATTTCTTTGAGGCAAATCTATGGAACCTCTCGACCACAGAAGCTTCTCGACGCTTTTTCACCTCCTGCATGCGCTTCTGTCGTTTGAGGAAGATTCGTACTACGGGGTCGATCACGCTGTTGACTGAGTCCTGCTCGTCGAGACCGGTGATGAGCGGCTGCAGCTCAGGCGGCAAAGGCTCGGTTTCTAGAAACAGCAACAAGTTATGTCTGCTTTAGGGTAGCTACACAAAAAATAAAGTGGCTTCTTTTAGCCCCATTGATCAAGTCAAGTCAAGTCATCTTTATTTATATAGCGCTTTTTACAATGCAAATTGTGGCAAAGCAGCTTTACATTAATAAGAAAATGGTGTCATTGTGCAGCTTATTCTATATATTATTGATTCATTCCGTTGCAAAGATCAATAGTTATTAGTCTAGTTAATTTATGTATATCAGCACTGCAGAAAACAGTGACGTAATCGTCCGGCTCAGCTCAGTTTGTATACAACTGCGCCAATGCAGGCATATCAAAAACACTGCTGAATATCAAGCAAGTGTCCCCAACTTAAGCAAGCCAAAGGCAACAGCGGCAAGGAACCAAAACTCCAACAAATGGAGAAAAAAAACCTCGGGAGAAACCAGGCTTAGTCGGGGGGCCAGTTCTCCTCTGGCCAACAGTGAACACTTGTCCGATACTCAGGCAGAGTTACAGGTCATTAAACCGTTTTGGAATCGCAACAGTCAAAATATTTAATCTAGTTTAAGATCTTTTTGATCACGCCGGTATGGGACGGTTTGTTGGGATATGTGCCACTGGCTGATGAGTCGGTAAGGTCTTAACAAAGGATGAGCTAGTTAACACAGTCTCCGCCGACACCATATAGATCTTATACTACAAAAGGCAAGGAGCTTTTGAACTAGAACAGTGTTCATACAGTTTAAAGTCACCATTAAATGGACAAGTCAATGGACAATTCTAATATTTATCATGGAAAATTGAAGTATTTATTAAAAATGATTCTTCCATGCACGTCTTTTTTTTTTTAATGCATGTGCCTCGTAATCTTTAAACAAAATAACTTCCCCCTCCCTCTTGCAGCAACATTTCTCTGATTATGTCTTAACTGGTGTGAGGGTGGGACAACCTGTTACTCACATGAGATCCACCAATAGAAAACCAGAACCATCCAAACAATTACCCAAAGACAAAATCAAGTCCTCCCTAACAAGTCCTGTCCCAACACTTGGATAAAAACCACAATAGGGAAGAAAACACTATTGTTTTTGTTAATTGAAATAAAATTTAATCTTTGAATTTATATAAACTATATGAATATTAGATTTAGATAAGATTTATTGAAAATTTGAAGTTTTGCCCTGGCAACTGACTGAAATAAAGTATTAAAATGACTAAAACTCAAATAAAAAGTAAGAAAATCAGAATGGAAGTGTAAAAAAAAAAAAAGGTTAAAAAATATATTAACAAGGATTACTAAAACTAAATGATAGTTAATGCTGAAAATATAAAAATAAAAAGATAATTCACAATATTAAATTCTATAATAGTATATAAATACTAAAAGAACATAAAGTATATTTACAAAAAAAAAATCTGTTCATATTGTAAATAAAGATGTTCTGTTTTTTTTTTTTTTTAACAGTGAATTCAATTTGAATTCATATTGTTTGTGTGAACACAGTTTGCATTGTTGGATTTGCAAATAAATATGTACAAATCAAAGCAACTATATTAAAGAGTATAATTTGATCATGTGAAAATTATTGGTAAACAACAGAATTATTTTAATCGGAAGGAATTTGTAACAATTTGAAATCAAAGTTTTCCCATGCATCCAAAGAGTGACTCACCTGTTCCATTGCGCACTTTCTCCTGAAGTTCAGAAAGCTTTGTGAAGTTCTTCTGAAGCTC
Source organism: Opsariichthys bidens (assembly GCA_037194245.1). Taxonomy (NCBI): domain Eukaryota; kingdom Metazoa; phylum Chordata; class Actinopteri; order Cypriniformes; family Xenocyprididae; genus Opsariichthys; species Opsariichthys bidens. The sequence continues at coordinate 17,814,535 of CM074289.1, read as the reverse complement.
CGCCTCAGTTGTATTTACATAAATGTACATGTAACAGGATGGCCCTTCAGACACAGTGTACACTTTATGGTACGCACCAGCTGGAATCTTAATACACAATAATAAAATGTATCAATATAGATACAAACATTAATAGTACGAATTTAATGTTACAGTGGAACAAACCAAGAGTTTTATAATAGAGGAATGGAGAATTGTACCTGCATCTTTTCTCCTGGTTGCAAACTGTAGTTCTTCTTCTCATCCACTATTTCAACCATCACTAGACCCTCCAGGACCTGAACACTGGTGTTTCCAAGATCCTCACTCACAAAGTTTTCAAGAAAAAGGCCTGTGGATGTTATATAAATAAAAACTAAGCATCTGTATGGGCAAATTAAGCAAATGTAGTCCAGTTAAAAAAAAAAAATACAGTTAGAGAATTGAGATACATACCTGGGAAGTCAGCAATGAATACCACCTCAGTCTGGTTGTCTAAAGACCCCTCAATCTCCTCAAATTTGGTTCTCCACGGTGAGAGGTCAACAAGTAGTGGCATGAGCCATGAATTGGGGCGGAATGGCGACCAATCAGCTTTTACGATATCAACGCGTGGGTCAAAAATCCTTTTAGAGAGAAGGAGAGCCATACTGAAACAAAGGCTTTTAAACTTTGATGTCAGAAGCCTTAGAATATCATTTTGATGACTCGAAGAACTTCTAGCAGTGTAAATTGAACACACAATAAAAATTATTAACCTCTGTTGGAAACGGTCATTAATGGACACCCAAATGTCAAAGTAAATCTCTGGGTCTGAGATATTGAAGCGTGGCAGATTTTCACTGAGGCAAGTCGCGTACTGCTTCAACATGTCTCCATGGTCTTTCCATCTCCGGCTCTGAGTGAAAACCTGCACCATATTGAAATGACATGAGAAGATAAGCGTATCTAAAAGATCATAACAATGTAGTGGTACAACTTAAATGATTTACACCAGTTGGTGTAGTGTTAAAATAAAGGATATTGTGGGCTAAAAACAAATTAGGCTCTACTGATGGTATCTGTAGCATGTTGTTGATAATCACAGGAAATAAATTTAGATTGCAAGTTAATGAAAAATGTAAAAACTAGAACATTTCCACAAACTGAGATGTATAGAGCTAATAGAGCTTAATCTGTATTTAACCTGGAACATTCCTATTAAATTGTTTTCACTCACTCCAGGGTTTAGATATCCAACCTCGCCCGTTACGCCATCTCTGTAGGTGATCTTGACATGCTGGTGTGAGCGAGAGTGAACCATCATGTCCCATGAGTAGCCATACAGTCCATTCGTCCAGTTATTATAGCCCTGTATGGCCCAGAGATTAAATGTTTAACATTTTAATTATTATTATTTTTTTTTTTACAAATATTTTTTATATTTTGATTCATCGTTATATAATAATAATCATTTAAAGCAAAATTATTATTATAATTAAATAATAATAAATTACACAAGTTATTATTAATTAAATTTAATTACATTAAATTATTATTATCATTTATTTAGATATTAATTTTTTAAGAATAAGTTAAATATGTTTTTAAGTGGACTATCTGGGTATTCTTGAATACCAAGATGCACAATTTGAGGTATTATTCGTGTCTAGTATGAGCAAAAGTAATAGTGATGTTTGCATTAGCGTATCTACACATACTCAGTATGACAGTCTCTACCCAGCAAGGCATGGGATTCCTCTTCCAAAGGTTTGCGCAGTATTTGCTTTGGTTCACTATCTGTGTTTACACTGATTGGGAAAGCACGGTATACTCTGATCAAGTGAACGTTCTAGATAAAATTGCACTTAAACACCAAAGTGTAGTTTAAAATCACCTGCGTGATGAAGTGCGAGTATGGCAAGAAGAACTGCTCTATGATATAAAGGATGGTGAATAGGGCTCTAAGTTTGTGCTTGAAGCTCGGTGTAGTGGGTTTGGCAGCGGCGTGGGCCTCCTCTTGCTCTCTAGACGCACTGGGTGGATTTGGGTACACGCAGGAGGAGCTGGGACTCGGGGAAGGAGAGATGAAGGGCAGTACAGGCCAGAGGAACTCTGGGAAACGGCCGAAAAAGCGTCTAGGCCAGTCAGGGTAGCAAAAGATAGGGCTTGTGGCCAACATGGTGTAAGAAAACATTCCTGAGGATAAAAAAATAAAGATCATAAAGTCTTCAAAACCTCAAATCTTTTGAATAAACAAGGCATTTAGCATATTTTTTTACCTATGCTAAAGAGCTGGGAATTCATGCAGTGGAAATAGCTGACAAAAAAGATGGCGACAGGACGTGTAGCATCAAAGAAAAGCAGATAGCCAGCAGTGAGGTCTAAGATCAGACCCCCACCATGGATCACCATCAGACTGACCAATTCAACAGGCAAGATCACTCTGAAATAGAGTGAGGGAGAGGAAAAAGACAAAGATTAGACTGCAGAATCATGAATTTTTATATAATAAATTATTTGAAGATAATATAATACAGTCTGATTTAACCCACAAGCCTCCATCTTGTATAAAGGAAGACATAAAATTGTATTACATTACAATTGTATAAACATTTCTCTTATTTGAATGGCAAAATGAGATTGAAATTTAATCTGCACAAGTATTGTGGTTATCTCAAATAATTGTGATTCGATCAAATAGCCAAGATCAGATGATTTATGAATAAACATTACAGGCCCAGACAAAATATGGCTACATTCAGACGGCAGACAAAAGAGGCAAATCCATTTTTTCCGTTCATATGAGACTCAGATCCTCCCCCTCACAGGTTAGATGTTTTGCAATGCAACCTTTACGTCACTCTAGATTGACATTTGTCACAATTATTTGCTAATGGGAGTCACTCTAAAGATTTTACATACTGGTAGTTCTGGGGTCACTCAGTTAATATGGAAGACAGCTTTGACGGTAGTCAATGGAGGGACAGTGACGTTTAAGTATCTCAGTGACAGAAAACTATATAAGAAAACTAATTTTATTATATATATATATATATATATTTATGAAAAAAACTTTGCTCTGTTTTTCATTGTCTGCATCCTCCTTATCACTAGCAAAATTTCACAAATTCAGCCTTTAAATGAACACGTATTGGTGACTTCAGTAACCTCCATGTTTACTTCCGTATGACAGTCCAGTTTTTATTCTTTTGTATATGCGGGTAAGTCTGGGACTGTAATCAGTTCACACTTAAATCGGATATTGGCCCCTTTAAAAAAAATATTGTGAACAGTCAAACAAAACAAAAATCGAGCAATAAATGAGCACTAAGCTTTGCAGTGTGAACATAGCCATGATATTGATTCAGAACACAGAGTGTCATGCTAGGGCAGATGTTGTAGGAGGCTGTTATACTCACTTGAAAGGGTCAAATAACCAATGGTGTGCCAAGTATTTCATTGAGTACCCTTCCACCCAATCAGCATCTAGTTTCTTGACTCCAGCGATGAAGTACACGATGAAAATCTGTCAAAAGCAATTCACGGTCTCGTCATAACTTTATCCATGTAGATAATGTCCTACAACACAGCGATGTTTCAGGCCAAATCTAGATAGATCAGCGGACCTGAGTTCTCAGCAAAGTGTAGTTCCAAAGCGGTACATGGGCGTTCCTCTTCCTGGGATTTCGGAGTCCATCTAATGACCTGCATTAAGACAATGTTTTGCTTGTAAAGTGCACTTGTGCTATTTTTGGTTCAACTAAAGGACTCTTGGATTGATGTTTTATTGCATAATGTATATTTTTAGGTGTGAGCAAAGTGTCTAAATAGTTTTTGGGGCCACACTATAGGAAGTGTAGCCTTACCAGTATCTGTTGGCGTCCATCAGCGTGAGCTGGAAACCGATGAGTCCGTACAGGTAAGAGTGATTATTCCAAGTCGTTTTATCCAGGAAGAAAACGTACCAGTAAGTGGATATAAACATCAGACAGGCAAGGCGATAAAAACAGCCAAGCATGATACCAACAGCACCTGCAAAACACACAAGAGTGGTCAGTTTTATGTTTTAAGTACTGACACAATGGGTTATGGCAATAAAAATACCATTTAATTTCTCCATTCTGGCCGACACCAATAAGCCAATAATTATTTTCAGCAATGTCTGACAACTGATAAATGGCCAATAATACAATTCTATTTTGTTTTTCTAAATAAATTAAAAAATAAAATCTATTGTTAAATGATACAAAACAATTTAGGCATCAAAACACTACAATGCACAATATGAAACAGATATTCATTTTAAATATATTTAACAGTGTTATTAAACTATTTTAAGTTATTTACTTTGTTTTTTAAAGATTAACTTTCAGTTATTGTCAGAAAGTCATCTAAATGTAAAAATACAAACAAAAATTGAGTGATAAAGATCAATTTTAATAATACATTGTATAAGAAAACATTTTAATAATACAAATAATTAATATATTTTATGATTTATATGTTTATATTCAATATTTATAAAATTCATATTTTATTATAATTTAAGTTTGAAATAATTTATATGTTACTACATCTTAGAGCAGGTTGGTTTGCTTCAAAGTCAAAAACTCTTTACTAAGGAACTTTTAGAAATGCCTACGATGAAAATGAAAATAATTCCAGAAGCAAGGCCGCTAGAAACGTGAGCAGTCACTGTTGCATTTCAAAGAGAGTTTTTCGAGAAACTCACCAAGGAACATAACAAAATACACAAAGAACATCCAGTCCATGGGAAGGGGCTTCAGGAAGTTGAAGAGGGGGAAGCGGCACACCGGCACCCCGTCTAAATACTTGTAGTCCAGATGGCTCAGGCCTCGCTCCTGGGTGATGTCCAGCGACATCAGCATACCTGAGAAAATATAGCACACATCAACACCTGAACCACCATTTGGAATTATGGATGCTGTAAAAAAAAAAAATCACATAAATGAGGACTCACCAAATAAGAAACGGAAAATGCCCAATGAGGCCGGGTCAGTGGGGCGATTCAATAAACACACCAGCCGCTGCCACGATGACACGTCTTCTTTCTCAAAGCCAAAGAGGCGCTTCATTGTGCTGGTCTTCTCTGACGGGGACACGGTTGCATGTTTGTTCTCCTTACTGCTCTTTTTCTTTGCGATGGACGGTTCAACGTATGGAGCACCTGCTGAAGTGACAAAAGGAATCTCATTAATATCTCAGTTGTTTCTCGTAATCAGCAATGAGATTAAACTGAGAGTTGAATGGAGATTTATCAAGAAGTCTCCAGAAAAACAAAACATTATTATACTGGCACACATCAACCCTAGAGAAGATGTCAAAAATGTCTCAAAGATGCTAGTTCCCCAAAGTTTTCTATGACTTTTCAATCAGTTGTCATGACTTTTGCATGAACCCAAATATATTTGGTTAATTTTAGATCAAAATAATCTGAGATATGCTGTCCATATTAATCTTATGGCTTTACAGGCAACTACTTATATCAGTATTTGTTTTTCCAGGGTCACTTCACTGAAAGAATTTTAGCAGAAACTGGGACAAAGTTCCCTGAATAAAACTAAACTGAGAACTCATAAGATATAAATAAGTAACCTCTGAGGAATACAGTTTCTTAATAGTATACTACAAAACAACACTTGTATTGTTTTCCACTCAACCTAGATCAAATTAACTACATTTTCACACTATTAAAACACTTTTTTTTTTAAATCAGACGATATGTACACGTTAAATAATCGGATGGATAGTAAAGCTAATGTTATCTGATAGCATTAAACCCATATTCATCTCTTTGTGCCACACTTTTACTGTAGTAATACATTATTTACCTGCTGTCGCGTCACTCGCCCCTGGCTCCATGTTGCAGGTTATGAAACCAGTCCGTACTAAACGTTACAAAAGGTTTGTCAGTCTTAAACCGACCGAAATTCTTTCACATCCCACACATAGGTAGACTGCAGCACTTCAAAGTGATGAAGTGAAGTAACAAGTTACGTGTCAAACAGACTCACAGCACCCCTGAAAGGCTGGCTATCCGCAAAAAGGGAAAAAGGTAGGCGACTATATCGACATCTGGACGCTCATTGGCTGGTTCCGTGATAAGCCCCGCCCATCAAAGCGAGGTGGAAACGAGCAGCGCCTCTAGTGGTCCGAGCACGTCAGTAGCTGTGTGGTTTGTTGGTAGATTTTTTTTCTTCATTTCTATTTCAGAGAGAATGAAAATAACTCGGCTGAATACCGAAGCCATTCTTGTTATGCAGTAAACTTTAATTTCCCGGCACATGTCTCGAAATATAGAGACGCAACTCATAGTTTTAAAGATAATGTTTCACACGGTTAGATTTATCAGCATTAGTTAACTACATGGTTAACAACAGTAGATAACATGAACTAAGAATGAGCAATACTTTTACAGTATTTATTAATGTCAGTTGTTGTTAATTTCAACATTTACTAATATATTTTTTAAATGTAAAATTTGTGTAACTTTAATGCAATGTGAAGGAACATAAATAAACAATTTTTTATCAAAAAAAGATGAATAAATGTAAATATATATTGCAATATATATATATATATATATTGTAAATATATATAATAATATATATTAGTGTATACATTAATAATATTCACAAATGAGACGTGTAAACTGTATTTATCTTGCAAATATAGTGTAGTGTTTGTAAAGCATTACAAATAAATGAATTCATTTATATTAATAATTAGTTTCATATTTATTGTTTTATGGTTATTGCAAATTTGTGAAACAGAAATGAAAAAGGCAGGGCGTTGCGTCTCCGCGACAGCAGATGGCAGCAGCACCTGATGAAAACACAGACAACCGTGACGTGGAGGAGCAGAGACATACCTCTGTTTGTTATTTGCCCGTCTGCTTTGGTTCCAAACTGCTGATTAATTTATTATACATTTAACATCCAATTTTGAAGTTCGGTCATTAACAGCCATAACATGCGTTCATTATACGCTTAATAATGCATTTTCACAGCGCTTGATGAGCAGATTCCAGGGTGTGTCTAGTGTTTTGAGAGGCAGAAGCGTGTGGTGAGTGTTTACAAGTTTCGAGTTGTTTTTTTTAACATACAAACGACTTTAATGTACAGCTAATGGAAAAATGATAAGTTCATGATTTTGAGCGGTCATACTAACTCCTCGACATGAAGAAATGCTTATAAGCCAGAGGCTTCACAGCATAAGGTCACTGTTTCTGTGCTAAACCACCAGACTGAAGCTTACAAAATGAAATAACATTAATTTAGGCAAAATAGTGTTAGATATTGCGAATGAAGTCAATTAAGCAGTGGAAAGTGACTCACTCACCACCTGTCACCTTACTTCACTCCCTGACATCCATACAAGTGCTTCAATGGAGATATTTTTAGACTTTCTGCAGGTGCTACCCAAGTTGAAATGCATTGGTACTACAGTTGTCATGCCACATCAGTGGTGCTGTGTAACAGTTTAGTAACATGACTGTTTTTTTTTGTAGGCTGAATAATCATGGGTTCACTCGGGAGCCGCTTTCAGTCGTCACCCCGGGGCCCAGAGGAGGCTGTGGAGAAGCAGTGTGCCGCAAACAGACACAGCTGTGAGTGCAGGAAGAGGAAACGCAGCTCACGGTGTGAGTGTGACAGCGAGCCGGAGGAAGAGGACAGCCAGCTGGACACGCCACGCAGGTCAGAAAACATGCACTGCTGCTTAAGAGTTTTTTGGTTTTGAAAGTAGTCTCTTATGCTCACCAAGACACAAAAATACAGTGAAATATTATAACAATGCACAAGCAGTTTTGTATTTGTATGTTTTAAAATGTCACTTATTCCTGTGATGGCAAAGCTGAATTTTCAACATCATGGTAACACTTTACAATAATGTTCATTAGTTAACGTATTAACTAACATGAAGTAACCATGAGCAACACATTTGTTACTGTGTTTACTAATCTTTGTTAACGTTAGTTAATGAAAATACAGTTGTTTGTTCATGTTAGTTCACAATGCATTAACTAATGTTTACAATATTTTAATAATGTATTAGTAAATGTTGAAATTAACATGAACAAAGATTAATAAATGCTGTGTAAGCGCAGTTCATTATTAGTTCATGTTAACTAATGAACCTCATTGTAAAGTGTTGCCAGCATCATTACTCAAATCTTCAATAGCTGCTTCCGTACACTTATTTCGATCAACTGCTGGGTGATCGCATAAAAAGGCACTGCAAGATGCTCATAAATTCTAAAAATGTACATAAAAACATACTGACTCAATCGAGGCGGAAAATGTTTTAATTCGAGAAGAAGATATGCGCATAAACTACGATGGAAACTGAATAAATGTCTTGATGTGCGACAAAAAGCTCGTTGTGACTTAACCTCAGCAGAGGATGTGTGGATAACTGGACTAACCAGCGGACTAATTGCATTGCACAGTGTCTCAGATGTTGGTTTGGTCATTCTGAAGTGCCTGAGCCGAAGCCTGTCATCAAAATAATGTTTTGGTATAAAGACCTCGCATGATTGTGTTCCCAAACACCAGGCATCCGCCTCTGAACGCAAGAAAACATGAGTGTGTTTGTGTTTCTTCTGTCTGCAAGTACTTTATGATGTACGAAAAAAGAGCCACCGTGGCTTCAATGATTGGAGCATTTTTATTACAGATGTTTTGCACCAACTTCCCAGAAAGTGACTATTTCATTCTCTTGAACACATGGGATTGAAACGCTGCTTTATTCCCAGATGTTTTATGCAATATTCTAACTTTGGAATGGAAATCATTCTAATATGCTGTATCATCATTCTAATAATCTGCTTAAGAAACATTATTAACAGCACTCTTAACAGTTGTGCTAATTATCATTTTTGTGGAAATAGTTTCTTTGATGTATAGAAAGTTAAAAAGAACAGCTTTTGTTTTAAATTTGAATCTAGTTATAGATGTCTTTACTGTCACTTTTGATCAATTTAATGCATTCTTTCTGGGTGAAAGTGTTAAATTCTTTCTTTAAAAAAATGATAAATGTGACGGTTGATACCTACATTGTCACATTAATAGAATTAATTTTGTTTGATTATATTTAACATGTTTCTAAAGTTTGTTTTTTGTCTGCATTCTTCTTTGTGCGGACAGAAAAAAGTTGAAAAGCACCTCTAAGTACATCTACCAGACACTATTCCTTAATGGAGAAAACAGTGACATCCAGATCCGCGCCCTGGGGCAGGAGTGGAACCTTCATAAAATTTACTTGTGTCAGGTTGGTCTAGTTGTTCAGTTCTCCTAATAACAGAGTACGTAGACCGGATACATTCATTTTGCTTTGATTTAAATGTTTTTCCCCTCTCATTTTCCTGTTTGGAAACAGTCTGGCTATTTCTCTAGCATGTTCAGTGGATCCTGGAAGGAGTCTAACATGATGGTTATTGAGCTTGAGATCCCAGACCAGAATATCGACACTGAGGGTGAGGGTGATTCTGACTATGTGTTTTTATTACCACCTTAATGCAGTGAAAAACTTAAGTTGTTGTCTTTGTATTGTGGACACCAAACATTCATATCATCACCTTGTGTTTTTTTTCTATCTGTAGCCCTGCAAGTGGTTTTTGGGTCACTCTACAGGGACGACGTATTGATCAAACCAAGTCGGGTTGTTAATATTCTCGCTGCTGCTTGTATGCTTCAGTTGGTTAGTATGTCTAGTGTTAAAAACAGCATCCGTAGTGTCTGATCCATAAAGACGTGCCATTTCTCTGTAATGCAACTTCAGCCTTGATCATGAGCTCACATTTTTATTTATTGCAAATGTTTGCTTTGTAAAAATGTGATTGTGAATTCTTTGGAAGCTTGGTGTCACCACTGAATAAAAAATTAAAAAGGTAACTGTTACTTTTTCTCACAATTCTGACTCACAAAAAGTCAGAATTGTGAGATATAAACTCGCTATTCTGACTTCATATCACGCAACTGCGCTTTTATATCATGCAATTCTGACTTGATAACTCGCAATTCTGAGAAAAGTCAGAATTGCAACATGTAAACTTGCAATTGTGAGGAAAAAAGTCAGAGCTGAGATAAAAAGTTGTAATTACCTTTTATTTATTTAGTGGTCGAAACAAGCTTCCATATAATTCTGCTTGTCAACTACATAAAATTATGTAATCCACTAGGTAGATGAAATTGCAAAAATTACATTTGATAATCATAATTATCCCATATATAATCAACCCATACAGACCCCAATTGTTTTTAAAGAGCTTGTAAAAAATGTCTATTAGTAAATAATACTTTATATTTATAGTATAATATAATTCTTGTGTTTTTAACAAGTGCAAACATTGATAGGGCAAGCAGAAATCTGATCTACAGGAATGACAAGACAAGCAGAAACAGAATCGCTCATCTAGCAACACCTTAGTGACCATATAGCAACACCCTTATTGCCACCTCACTACACTTTTTACCTCCGTAATCACTGGTGCAGGTTGTCTTTATTGTGTCATTCTTAATAACATGCTTTTTGCCTTCCCCAGGATGGATTAATCCAGCAGTGTGGCGAGACCATGAAGGAGAACGTGAATGTGAAAACCGTGTGCAGCTATTATAACTCGGCCACCATGTACGGCTTGGACTCCGTCATGAAGAAGTCAGTAGTCTTGTTTGATTTCCTTCATTATTCTCTAACACACTTGCGGCGTAATGAGCGTGTTGCATGTTCTCTATGCATTGCAGGTGTTTAGAGTGGCTCCTCAATAACCTCATGACGCATCAGAATGTGGACCTAATGAAGGAGCTTGGGTACAGTTTTACTATATGCATCTGTGTTTGAGCTCATTTGAAGGTTTAGTTCTTATAAATGTTTGGTCTCACTTAATGTGTGTGTGTGTGTAGGGTGGAAATTATGGAACAGCTTATTCAGTCCTCTGATCTGTTTGTAATGCAAGTGGAGATGGATGTCTACACGGCACTGAAAAAGGTAGGTGATATTATTTTCCCAAAAAACATTTTGTTTATGATCTACATGTCTTCTGACCCCTGGGGCTTTAAGCATGCATCAGGAAATTGAAGGAAATTCAATAAATTTAATTAAATATCTGCATGTGTCTTGTTGGAAAGTTTTTGATGATTTTGAGAAAGTAATAGCCAAAAAACAATATGAAGAAAAAAATTATAAATTTATAATTTTGATCATTACAAAAAGGATGTTTAGTGGATTTAAATAACTTTTGTTTTCTTAAAATTCCATACATTAATTATAGAACATCAAAGTATCAAATATTATGCAACACGTATTTGAGGGATATTTTACATTACGTATACATTACATATGTACGTTTACATTATATTTATATATATATATATAATTACAAACTGAAATAACTAGTCTTTAATAGCCTTTATTCAAACATAATAGCCAAAACATGTAAATATTTTATTTTAATTTTGTATGGCCTTGATAATAGCTTCTTCTTGGCATTGTTTTAATGTACTTTTCCACAGTCTCTATTGTTATTGACTTCCAAATAGTTTCTAGTTGTTACCGAAGTATTAAACTTTTGTGCGATCTATCTTTAAATCCATTAAATCCCACCAATAATTGTATTTAAGCATTGCTGTGACACCAATTCAGCTTTATCATCACAGGAATAAAGTACATTTGAACATATTCAAATAGAAAACAGTTCTTTTACATTGTAAGTCACAATATTACTGTTTTTACTGTATTTTTGATCAGATAAATACAGCCTTGGTGAAGATAAGAACATTAAAAAAAATAATTGTAGGTACTGCATGTCAAGCTCTACAGGGTTAATATGGTGTTTTTAACAGTGCACTGAAATTACAACACATTCACTCTTATTTATTTATTACTCTTTTTCAGTGGATGTTCTTGCAGCTTAATCTGTCCTGGGATGGTCCTATCAAACAACTTCTGGTTGATGCAGATGCCTGGCTGTGTAAACGAAGAAGTGGTACGTTCCACGCATACAAATGCTTATACACATTTATATAATCTTCCCCTAACTGCCACAATCATACACAGAGGCTGGAGAAGAGGAGCCCTTTCTGAACACCGATGACGGGATGCTTTTCGTCCCCGTTTTCAGACTCATCCGATTACAGTACATCATTAATGATCTGGCCTCTGCCCGCATGCTGGAACGGGACAACATTTTACCACCCGGTGAGTTTCCTGGTGCGCTCTTGACTTCCAGAAATTACGTGATTTTTCATATTGTCCTGAAATGTTCCTTTGTTATCAGAGGCTGATATTATTTGGGTCGGGGTGGATATTAACCGAACTTCCTCGTGTGTTTTTATCAGAGTGGCTGAGCACGGTGTACAAACAACAGTGGTTTGCCATGCTGAGGACAGAACATGATAATGATAATGGGTAAGAGTTTCCCAACACCTGCACTGCACTTTCTCAAGCTCAATAACCATCATGTTAAACTCTATTTAGGATCCACTGAACATGCTAGAGAAATAGCCAGACTGTTTCCAAACAGGAATATAAGAGAGGAAAAACATTTAATTCACATTAAACATGTGGTTTGAATTGCAAATGAGTATATCTGATTGTTACAGACCACAAGAGGCCAATAAAGACGAGTTTGAGATGAACAGCATGCGCTGTGGAAGAAAACTGACCAAAGATGGAGATGTGAGTTGAATATTTGTTATACAATATATTGCATCTTTTACTGCATGTTTTTGTTTTGAATAAAATCTATGTATTTTTGTTCTCTACAGTACTGTTGGCGATGGACAGGGTTCAATTATGGCTTTGACCTGCTGGTGACTTACACGAATCGCTTCATAATCTTTAAGAGAAACACCCTCAGTCAGCCATGTGGGGGCGCTGTCAGCTTACAGCCACGACGCCACCTTGCGTACCGGTGAGCTGCTACACATCTCTTTCTCTCATGATATTTTATTATATTATGAAGGTATGACTAATATAATATAACAATTTATCTTAAATATTATCCTACAGGCTGTCTAAACTACAAATAATAATAATGATAATAATGTTTTCTTGTACACTTACTGTATGTTTGAAAAAATTGTTATGAAACTATGTTAATAATAATCAATATATGTATGTAATTTGAATATTGTTAAGTAAATTTTTCAATAATGAAACATTAAATTTATTTTTTAAATCGTTGTTTTTAATGTAGTATTTAGCGAGGTGGAACATTTTTTTTTTCCCCAGAATATTATATAATAATTTTAGTTACTTTATAATTAATTGATTAGAAAAATATTTGAACATTTAATCTATTGTAGAAGTTAATGTTTAAATAAACTGTAATTAAAAATTATTAAAAATAAGTAAAATATCTATTTTTAATTTAGCATTTAACAAGGAGGAAAACGCTTCATTTTTGATGAATATTCATTTTATGAATATTTGTTTATTTTTTCAGGTTGCGACTTGCTTCCTTTGACAACAGTGGAAAAGTGGTTTGCAGCCGGTCAACTGGCTACCAGCTTGTTACCCTTGAAAAGGACCAGGTATTCTGTTATAATAATGTCAAATATAAAACAATTTTACAGTTACTTGATCAAAGTTCTTCTTTACGTGTTACATTCACAGGAATATGTGGTGATGAATCTGGACAGCCGGCTCTTGTCATTTCCTCTTTATGTGTGCTGTAACTTCCTCTACACTTCTCCGTCCAATGAGAGGAGAGGTGACACACCAGAGCCAGAGAGCAGCATCCCCCGCAGTGTGTCGTGACCAACACTGCATAAACCAGTCCAGTCTTTAACCGAGCCTCCTTTTATTATTTATGTTCTGTTAGCTTCATGTATATTATTTCATTAATTTTATTTGTAACTTTACTTTGTAAATAGTCAGGTGCCTTTTAAATAATTTGCTATATATCAGCTAAGAGTAAGTGCTCTTGGTCATGTGCTTCACTTTCTGCCTATTTGATTGGAAGTTGTCTAATTTAAACATTTCCCATTGCTCTAGTTAGGCTGGTTGTTAATTGGTCAAGTATTCCCACATTTTTTTTTTCCACAAAAAAAAAAGAAAAAGAAAAGGACTGTATCGGTTTTGTACTGTTACAATCGTTTGAAATTGGTGCTAACGTGATACATGTTGTTTTTTGTCAATGCATGCAGATGTCGGAACAGTGGAGGTTGAACAGGCATGTGTTGGTTTACCAACAGGGCATTTGAAGTGACTTCCACGAGGTGTCCAATTAATTTTTATACACAATGTTTTTGGTTAGATGTAAATATTGTTGGACCAAAGCATCATATGATAGAAATCCTTACAAGATGTACATTAAAACAGCACTGACAGAAGAAATTGTTCACGTTTTATGTAATAAGAAAAACCTCATTGAACCTGTATTATTTTCAGATGATTTTAATACTTAATATAGGACTAAGACAATATTAATAGTCTAAAAATTACAATTCATATATTATTATTCATATCTTTTTAAAGCTAAATGTTTTTTTTATATTTAATATTGTATATCTTGATCATTGATAACCATTATTTTATATATTTTGTTATATAAAAATTATATTTAATACAATATTCAATATAAAAAATCTTAATGGTTCTAAAAATAGAATTATTTTTCTATTTTAAAAACAAGTCCCCCCTTTTCCCTGGATCACATTCAACAGGACAGCAAGTTGATTTCATCACATTTATTGTCTGTACAAAAGCCACAAACATTACAGACGCAGTAATCAACACGTGCCACTCACCAAAAACTCACAATGAGGCGACGGCAAAGAGCAACCTTCTTGAAAGCAAATCTTCCTAGTAAACCAGTGAGTCCACAAGAACGATTTTCTACAACCGCGACCATAATCTGAACTTCACTGAGGTATTGAGTTCAAGCTGTCCTTCAGTCTGCGCATCATACTGGGCAGCAGGTTCAGGTGCTCGTCCACACAACTGCTCACACAGCTGTCCATCAGCGCCCGCACAGCAGGCTCCTTTGCCCCGGAGTCAAACAGGTCCTTGGCTTTGTCATTACAATGCATCGTACACCTCGTGAGACGATCCTATAGGTGAATCAATAGAGC